>JAJOZX010006894.1:167500-237500 GCA_023014485.1 Bathynomus jamesi | reverse complement strand
AAATATATACAACATATATAAGGTATATATACGAAATATAAACGCAATATATACAGAATATATATATATATATGCATAAGGGAAAAAATTACCAAAGGTTTGTTTTTATAATTATTGTCTGAAAAAACGGTAGGTCGCAAAAGAATAAAGAAATAAAAATAAATATAAATTGAAAAAATTACAAATAATACAACTGCACATGTATACCCGCATAACCAAATATATACACATATACATACATATATACAAACACACACACACACACATATATATATATATATATATATATATATACATACAAGCTTGACCTTCGCGAAATGAGAAATCATCGCGCGGAACCTTTGTAAGGTTATAAGGTAAGGTAAGGTACATACACATATATACATATATATATATGATGAATAAAACCACGAAGGAAAGGAAACACAAAATGGTGCTCAAGCGCTTTCGTCTAATGACATCCTCAGGAACACTGAAGTACATAAAAAGGTTAAGCCTATATATAGGTTACAGAAAGAAAAAATAAATAACATACACACACACACACACACATATATATATATACATATACATACATATCTATATATACAAATACATACATACATACATACATACATATATATACAATAAGCAGAGAAGTAAAAATAATAAAAAATTAAAAATTAAAACCTTAAAGGATTACCAGTGAGGCGTACAGATTTGTAAGGAAAAATATCAATTTTAGCACAAGATCAAATGGATTATAAAAACAAAATTATACTGGAACTCTGCCGGGTTTTAACACAATGCTGCCTATGGTCAGGTTTCGATATATATAAAAAAAAAATAAAATGCAAATTAAAAGTTAATCGATTTTTAGCACAAGATCAAATGGATTATAAAAATACAAATTTATACTGGAACTCTGTCCGAGTTTTAACACACTGCTGCCTATGGTCAGGTTTTGATATATATAAAAAAATAAAATGCAAATTAAAAGTTAATAAAGTAGAAGACAAGTTTACCAAAGATTTAATGTTTTACCCTTCTTATTTAAATCTGTTTTTAAAGGAATTCAACATAACAGGATCGAGTTGAAAAAGACCTTTGCTTATGTTGAAGTTATTTGAAAGTTGGATAATGGCAGACTCAAGAATATTTCTATTAACAATGTTGCTTGAATGGAATAAAACTGAAGCATTATTCCAATCAATACAGTGGGCTAACTCTGACAAATGGACAAAAGGGCACTGGACAACTGTCCTGTTCTAACGGAATATTGATGCTGTTTTATACGTGTGTGCAAATCCTTTCCCGTCTGACCTATGTAAAAGGAATCACATTGTTTACAACCAATTTTATAGATAATGCCTGAATTATTGGTAGGGCTATTTTTTACTATGATATTTTTCACAATATTGTTATATGAAAATACTACATTAATATCCAAAAGTTTAAGTACATTAGCAATGCCTAAAAAGCCTGGGAAAAATGGAAGTACTAAAATATTTTTTGACAAAGTACGAGTGTTAATATTGACACTTCGTAACATTTTGGATCGAAAAATTAAAAGTCTCATTCGAGATAGTCAGTGGAGTAAAAAAGCAAGCTCAAAGTGTGTTTTGAACCTTTCTTCGAAAAAACATTAGTGACGATGCAAAAAGTGCCCTTGGATATGGTATGTCCTTTTTTATTGTTAAAAACCTTCGGCTTTACAAATTTGTTACAGTCTCGCGTGTTTTGAAAAACAGTGTAATCTCCCTCAGTATTTGTTTAACATAGTTAAAGGCCTCGTTTATAGTGCGGCGAATGGTAATTACGAAGATAACTTTCCTAAACGTTTTCGCAATAGCCTCTCACAATTAAAAAAAGATGAAGAGCTCCATATTACTAAAGCAGACAAGGCTAACACCATAGTTATTATGGACAAAGTGGACTACATCGGAAAGATGAACGAGCTTCTCCAGGACCCCGCCACATACACCAAACTTAGGAAGAACCCGCAGGATGACGTCATCAAATCATTTAATAGTGGCTTGAAACGCCTTCTCAATGATCATAAGAACTTAATTCCGCTTTTCATGTCCACTTCACCTGCTCTGCCCTACCTTTACGGTCTTATTAAAACCCACAAACCTGGTAACCCTATGCGCCCTATTATTAGCTCGGTGGGCTCTATTACTTATAACTCTCCAAATGGCTTGTCAAAGTCTTGTCCCCCATTCTCGGAACTATCTCTGATTCACATGTAAAAAATTCCATGGATCTTACGGAAAAATTGAATAATGCACGTACTGAAACTAACGATAAATTGATTAGTTTTGATGTTTGTTCATTGTTTACAAAAGTGCCGATTGACGATATGCTTGACTTTCTCTCCCAAGAATTACATAAGTATGACCTGCCACTACCTTCACACATTGTTTTGGAACTCATTAAGCTTTGCATCAAAGACTGTAAATTCACTTTCAATAACGAGTATTATCAACAAGTTTTTGGGATGGCTATGGGCAACCCCTTATCGCCCCTCCTCTCCAATATTTATATGGAGTTTTTCGAAATTACCTATATTCCGAGAATCCTGGGGGTTGGCATCCCTTGGTTGCGGTACGTCGACGATATTTTGTGTATCTGGCCCATGAATCGTGACATGGATAGCTTCCTCATTCAGTTAAATGATCAAGTCCCTTCCATTAAGTTTACTTTAGAAGTTGAGCAAGACATTCAATCCCATTTTTGGATGTGCGTGTACATAGGGAAAGCCCAGGTTTTAAGTTTAGTATCTATCGGAAAACGACAACAATTTGTCCTACGTACACTTTTACTCGGGACATGATACCCCCACTAAGAAGGCCAGATTTTCATCAATGTTTCTCCGCGCCCTTAGGATCGCCAGTCCGGAATACATCGATGCCGAATTGGAAAAAATCAACGGTATTGGAAGTGATTTGTGTTATCCATCTGCGTTTATGGAATCTTGTCTCAACAAGGCAAAACGAACTTTCTATCGTGTCAATATTAACACTCGTACTTTGTCAAAAATATTTTAGTACTTCCATTTTTCCCGGGCTTTTTAGGCATTGCTAATGTACTTAAACTTTTGGATATTAATGTAGTATTTTCATATAACAATATTGTGAAAAATATCAGAGTAAAAAATAGCCCTACCAATAATTCAGGCATTATCTATAAAATTGGTTGTAAACAATGTGATTCCTTTTACATAGGTCAGACGGGAAAGGATTTGCACACACGTATAAAACAGCATCAATATTCCGTTAGAACAGGACAGTTGTCCAGTGCCCTTTTTGTCCATTTGTCAGAGTTAGCCCACTGTATTGATTGGAATAATGCTTCACTTTTATTCCATTCAAGCAACATTGTTTTTAGAAATATTCTTGAGTCTGCCATTATCCAACTTTCAAATAACTTCAACATAAGCAAAGGTCTTTTTCAACTCGATCCTGTTATGTTGAATTCCTTTAAAACAGATTTAAATAAGAAGGGTAAAACATTAAATCTTTGGTAAACTTGTCTTCTACTTTATTAACTTTTAATTTGCATTTTATTTTTTTATATATATCAAAACCTGACCATAGGCAGTAGTGTGTTAAAACCCGGACAGAGTTCCAGTATAAATTTGTATTTTTATAATCCATTTGATCTTGTGCTAAAAATCGATTAACTTTTAATTTGCATTTTATTTTTTTTTTATATATATCGAAACCTGACCATAGGCAGCATTGTGTTAAAACCCGGCAGAGTTCCAGTATAATTTTGTATTTTTATAATCCATTTGATCTTGTGCTAAAAATTGATATTTTTCCTTACAAATCTGTACGCCTCACTGGTAATCCTTTAAGGTTTTAATTTTTAATTTTTTATTATTTTTACTTCTCTGTTTATTGTATATATATGTATGTATGTATGTATGTATGTATTTGTATATATAGATATGTATGTATATGTATATATATATATGTGTGTGTGTGTGTATGTATGTTATTTATTTTTTCTTTCTGTAACCTATATATAGGCTTAACCTTTTTATGTACTTCAGTGTTCCTGAGGATGTCATTAGACGAAAGCGCTTGAGCACCATTTTGTGTTTCCTTTCCTTCGTGGTTTTATTCATCATAAATATTTTTCACGTGTTACCTTCGTGAAATAATTTTCATATATATATATATATACACACACATATATACACATATATACATACATATACATATACACACATACATACATACATATATATATACACACATATACATACACACACATTTAACTGCAATGACCACACACATACTCACATACACATACATACATACACATACACGCATACAGCAAAAAATTGAAAAATAAAATTGTAAGAGAAACCTACAGATTTAAGGAAACAAAGACAAAAACAAATTTTTACCAAAGATTTAACAACCTGCCCTTTTTGTTTAAATCCATTCTGAAGGAATTCAGAGCAACGGATCGAGTTGAAACAGACCTCTACTCATGTTAAGGTTATTTGTAAGTTGAATTATAGCCGACTCAAGAATATTTCTATTAACAATGTTGCAAGAGTGAAACAAACAAGCATTATTCCAATCAATACAATGGGATAACTCTGACAAATGGACAAAAAGGGCACTGGACAACTGTCCCGTTCTAACGGAATATTGATGCTGTTTTACACGCGTTTGCAAATCCTTTCCCGTCTGACCTATGTAAAAGGAATCACATTGCTTACACCCAATTTTATAGATAATGCCTAAATTATTGGTAGGCTATTTTTACTATGATGTTTTTCACAATATTGTATATGAAAAGACTACACTGATTATCCAAAAGTTTAAGTACATTAGCAATGCCTAAGAAGCTCGGGAAAAATGGAAGTACTAAACATATTCTTTGACAAGGTGCGAGTGTTATTATTCACACGATAGAAGGTTCGTTTAGCCTTAATTAAGACAAGATTCCATGAACGCCAGATGGGTAACACAACTCACTTCCAATACCGTTGGTATTTTCCAATTCGGCATCGATGTATTCCGCGACTGGCGATCCTAAGAGCGCGGAGAAACATTGAGGAAAATATGGCCTTTTTAATAGGGGTGTCATGTCCAGAGTAAAAGTGTACGTAGAGACAAATTTTTTTTTTTTTCCGATAGATACTAAAACTTAAAACCCGGGCTATCCCTATGACACGCACATCCAAAAACGGATTGAGTTGTCTTGTTCCACTTCTAAAGTAAATTTAATGGAAGGGACTTGGCCATTTAACTGAAGGAGGAAGTCATCCAGGTCACGATTCAGGCCAGATACACAAAATATCGTCGACGTACCGCAACCAAGGGATGCCAACCCCCAGGATTCTCGGAATGTAAGTAATTTCGAAAACTCCATATAAATATTGGAGAGAAGGGGTGACAAAGGGTTGCCCATGGTCATCCCAAAAACTTGTTGATAATGCTCGCCATTGAAAGTGAATTTACAATCCTTGATACAAAGCTTAATAAGTTCCAAAACAGTGAGTGCAGGTAATGGTAGTATCATAGTTATGTAATTCTCGGGCGAGAAAGTCAAGCATATCATCAATCGGCACTTTTGTGAACAATGAACAAACGTCGAAACTGATCAATCTATCGTTGGTATTAATGCGAACATTATTCAATTTTTCAGTGAGATCCATGGAATTTTTTACGTGTGAATCAGAGACAGTTCCAAGAATCCAAGAATGGGGACAAAACATTAACAAGACATTTGGAGAGTTTATAGGTAATAGAGCCCACCGAGCTAATAATAGGGCGCATAAGGTTACCCGGTTTGTGGGTTTTAATAAACCATAAAGGTAAGGCAGAGAAGGTGAAGTGGACAAAAAAAGGAGAATTAAGTCCTTATGATCTTTGAGAATGCGTTTCAAGCCACTATTGAATGATTTGATGACATCATCCTGCGGGTTCTTCCTAAGTTTCACGTATGTGGCGGGGTCCTGAAGCAGCTCATTCATCTTTCCAATGTAATCCACTTTGTCCATAATGACTAAGGTGTTAGCCTTGTCTGCTTTAGTATATGGAGCTCACTATCTTTTTTTTAATTGTGAAAGGCTATTGCGGAAACGTTTAGGAAAGTTATCTTCGTAGAAATATTCGCAGCACCATAGACAAGGCCTTTAACTATGTTAACCAAAAACTGAGGAAGGTTACACTGTTTTTCAAAACAAGCAAGACTATGACAAATTTGTAAAGCAGTAGGTTTTTTAACAATATAAAAGGACATACCAAATCCAAGGGCACTTTTTGCATCGTCACTAATGTTTTTCGAAGAAAGGTTCAAAACACACTTTGAGCTTGCTTTTTTACTCCACTGACTATTTCGAATGAGACTTTTAATTTTGCGATCCAAAATGTTTCGAAGTGAAGAAGTCTCCTACGCAACTCGTTGTAAATTTCATCAAACAAAGGTTGGATCCACGGTTGGGGAATAACAGTCAAAACATTACGTTTGGCAATGTCTAAATTTTTGAAGGTGGACCACTCATTTTGTCTGGTGACTTCAATATGTTTCTTTAAAATTACTCTGCTAAAGTTGTTGAACGGATGGTCGTCCATTTGTCTGAGGCGAATCGGAAGGAGGGACTTGGGAAGGACCTGCTCCTCCAGACAATTAGTAAGAAACTTTCGTCGGATCCGAATTGCATGCCCCTTCATTAATGTAGAAGAAAACACAGACACAAACGGGGACATAGAGGGAACAGCAAGGCGAAGGAACGCGTGGTGTTCATTATATGAAAATTATTTCACGAAAGTGACACGTGAAAAATATTTATGATGAATAAAACCACGAAGGGAAAAGAAACACAAAGGGGTGCTCAAGCGCTTTCGTCTAATGACATCCTCAGGAACACTGGAGTGAAAGGACAGATCAAGGCAATATATAGGTTACAGAAATAAACATACATACATACATATTCATATATATATATACATATATATATATATATATACATATACATATATATATATATAACATATACAGTACTGGCCAAATTATTAGGAATTTTTTTAAAATTTCATTTTTTGGTATAAAATGTTAAATTAAACCAATTTTAAACGTTGAAAAGTTATTTATTTCTACACAAGAATACATGGTCATTATTTAGCAATAGTTTAGTACTTAGTTTGACCCACCTTAGCTGCCATAATGGCTGCGACACGCTTCGGCATGCCATGAATCAATTTTTTGCATAATTCTTTAGTCGAACGAAACGTGTTTGTTCGTCAGTTGTCGTTTGGTTGTCGTGCGATGCGGGTGTGTTTCTCTTTCTTTTACGTGTCATTGTAACTACCGTTTAATTTAAATAGGTATTTACCCAATTTCGGCAATTATTTGTTACAGTTTTTAAGTGAATTTGAAAATGGGGCGAAAGAATGACTTGAGTCCACGGAAAATTGGGCAAATACAGGTTTTATTAACTTCTTCTACATTTAAACAAAAGGAAATCGCTGCCAAACTCCATGTTTCACCACAGTCAGTACTTCGTATTAAGAAAAAAATGGTATTTGGAGAAATGTAGGCCCCAAAAGGGTTGGAAGATGCGGCAGAAAAAGGGTAACGACTCCAAGAACTGATAGACAGATTGCAATTTTGTCTCTTAGAAATAGAAGAGCTACTTGCAAAACATTTCCAGTAGTCTAGCGGCTGATGGCATCAATATTAGTCGTAGAACAGTCAACAGGAGGCTTCTAACTGCCGGCTTCAAAGCCTACCGCCCAAGGAAGAAGCCCAGGCTCACTGAGGCTATGAAGAAGGCACGTTTTGCATGGGCAAAGGAACACATTAACTGGACTAGTGAGGATTGGAACAGGTAAGAATAATATTTAACATTAAATAGAATGTTAATACAGTAAATACAGTATGCATAGAAGTGTATTTACAGTACGTGATAAAACTGCAGTAAAAATATCTGTAAAGCAGCAAGTCATACTGTACTTCGTTTTAGCTGTACTTCATACGCTATGCACTGACTCTTTCACAGGGCTTTCTTTGATTGCAGGTGGTGTTCTCCGATGAGTCAACGATTGCCGTGCTTGACGATCGTGTTCAAAGTGTAAGAAGGAGGCCTGGAGAAGAATTTTTGCCTGAGTGTCTGATGAAAACGGTGAAATTTCCACAAAAGATCATGGTTTGGGGAGCAATTTCTGTGCATGGAACTAGTCGTTTGAGCATTGTTGAGGGGAATATGAACCAAGTCAAGTATATAGAAGTACTAAGAAGACGTCTACTGCCTCAAATAAGGGAATGGTATGGTAATAGACGTTGGATTTTTCAACAAGACTCAGCTCCATGCCACACGGCAAAGTCGGTTAAAAAATGGTGTCATGAAAATAGTGTTCGGTTGCTCCCATGGCTGGAAATTCTCCAGACATGAACCCAATCGAAAGTTTATGGTGTATTTTAAAGGACGTAATCCATGAAACGCCGATAACAACAAAACACCAACTCATAGAGCGACTTATTCAAGTCTGGTTTCACTCTACACGTATTAAGGAATTATGCAAAAAATTGATTCATGGCATGCCGAAGCGTGTCGCAGCCCTTAAGGCAGCTAAGGGGGGTCAAACTAAGTACTAAACTATTGCTAAATAATGACCATGTATTCTTGTGTAGAAATAAATAACTTTTCAAACGTTTAAAATTGGTTTAATTTAACATTTTATACCAAAAAATGAAATTTTTAAAAAATTCCTAATAATTTGGCCAGTACTGTATATAGTAAGCATAGAAAAAATTGTGGGAGGAGCAAACACATTTGTATGGGAAATTGACACTTTTAGCACTTCCGCCGACATTCAATATAAATTCAAATGGCTTGTTTATGAAACAGGTCACAAAAGAATAAAGAAATAAAAATAAAAATAAATATAAATATAAATTGGGGAAAAAAAAAATTAATTACAAAATAGTGCCTTAGTGATATATATGTCACAGCCTAAATAACCATAAAGAAATAAACCAACAAATAAAAAACCACAAACATATACTATATATATATATATAATATATATATACATACACACATATACATATATATAGTAAGTAAAGAAAAATTGTGGGAGGAGCAAACACATTTGTATGGGAAAATGACACTTTTAGCACTTTGGTCGACAAACAATTTGTCCTACGTACACTTTTACTCTGGACATGACACCCCTATTAAAAAGGCCATATTTTCCTCAATGTTTCTCCGCGCTCTTAGGATCGCCAGTCCGGAATACATCGATGCCGAATTGGAAAATACCAACGGTATTGGAAGTGAGTTGTGTTACCCATCTGCGTTCATGGAATCTTGTCTTAATATGGCTAAACGAACCTTCTATCGTGTGAATAATAACACTCGCACCTTGTCAAAGAATATTTTAGTACTTCCATTTTTCCCGGGCTTCTTAGGCATTGCTAATGTACTTAAACTTTTGGATATCAGTGTAGTCTTTTCATATAACAATATTGCGAAAAACATCATAGTAAAAAATAGCCCTACCAATAATTTAGGCATTATCTATAAAATTGGGTGTAAGCAATGTGATTCCTTTTACATAGGTCAGACGGGAAAGGATTTGCAAACGCGTGTACTGTAAAACAGCATCAATATTCCGTTAGAACGGGACAGTTGTCCAGTGCCCTTTTTGTCCATTTGTCAGAGTTATCCCATTGTATTGATTGGAATAATGCTTCAGTTTTGTTTCACTCTAGCAACATTGTTAATAGAAGTATTCTTGAGTCGGCTACAATTCAACTTACAAATAACCTTAACATGAGTAAAGGTCTGTTTCAACTCGATCCCGTTGCTCTGAATTCCTTCGAATGGATTTAAACAAAAAGGCAGGTTGTTAAATCTTTGGTAAAAATTTGTTTTTGTCTTTGTTTCCTTATAAATCTGTAGGTTTCTCTTACAATTTTATTTTTCAATTTTTTGCTGTATGCGTGTATGTGTATGTATGTATGTGTATGTGAGTATGTGTGTGGTCATTGCAGTTAAATGTGTGTGTATGTATATGTGTGTATATGTATATGTATGTATGTATGTGTGTATATGTATATGTATGTATATATAGTGTTTATATATGTGTGTATATATATATATGTATATATGTGTATGTACCTTACCTTACCTTACAACCTTACAAAGGTTCCGCGCGATGATTTCTCATTTCGCGAAGGTCAAGCTTGTATGTGTATATATATATATATATATATATATGTGTGTGTGTGTGTGTTTGTATATATGTATGTATATGTATATATATTTGGTTATGCGGGTACACATGTGTAGTTGTATTATTTGTAATTTTTTCAATTTATATTTATTTTTATTTCTTTATTCTTTTGCGACCAACCGTTTTTTCAGACAATAATTATGAAAACAAACCTTTGGTAATTTTTTCCCTTATGCATATATATATATATATTCTGTATATATTGCGTTTATATTTCGTATATATACCTTATATATGTTGTATATATTTTTATGGTTCTTTATATATCATCTAGGCATCATTTTGTTTGCCAATTTATATTTACTTGTACTTTTTTATTCGTTTGTGACCATAGTATGCATGATTCAGACAATAACTAAAAAACCTTTGGTAATTTTTCCCTTATAAATTGGTGTGCCTCTCTTAAAATTTATTTTTCAATTTATTATTATTATTTTTTATTATTTTTTAATTTTTTTTTTTTGTTCATTTCTTTATTTCTTTGTGACATATATATCAATTTGGCATCATCTATTAAATTGATTGTAAACTTCCCTTTTGAGCTTGAATTTGTAGACTCCACTTACAATTTTTTTTTTTTTATCTGTTGGTTTATTTCTTTATGGTTATTTAGGCTGTGACATATATATCACTAAGGCATTATTTTGTAATTTTTATTTTTTTTTTCCCTATTTATATTTATATTTATTTTTATTTTTATTTCTTTATTCTTTTGTGACCTGTTTCATAAACAAGCCATTTGAATTTATATTGAATGTCGACCAAAGTGCTAAAAGTGTCATTTTCCCGTACAAATGTGTTTGCTCCTCCCACAATTTTTCTTTACTTACTCTATATGTGTGTATGTGTGTATGTATGTATATATATATATATATAATATATATATATATATATGTATATGTATATATATATGTACATATATGTTTGTGGGTTTTATTTGTTGGTTTATTTCTTTATGGTTATTTAGGCTGTGACATATATATCACTAAGGCACTATTTTGTAATTATTATTTTTTTTTTCTCCAATTTATATTTATATTTATTTTTATTTTTATTTCTTTATTCTTTTGTGACCTGTTTCATAAACAAGCCATTTGAATTTATATTGAATGTCGGCCGAAGTGCTAAAAGTGTCAATTTCCCATACAAATGTTTGCTCATCCCACAATTTTTTCTATGCTTACTATATATTTGTATATATATATATATATATATGTATATGTTATATATATATGTATATATATATATGAATATGTATGTATGTATGTTTATTTTTGTAACCTATATATTGCCTTGATCTGTCCTTTCACTCCAGTGTTCCTGAGGATGTCATTAGACGAAAGCGCTTGAGCACCCCTTTGTGTTTCTTTTCCCTTCGGGGTTTTATTCATCATACATATATATATATATATATATATATATATATATATATATATATATATATAGTATAGAAATAAGAAATTTTGGGAGGAGCATACACATTTTTAAGGAAAACTCCCAATTTTAGCACTTTGCTCGAATTCAACACAAGCTCAAGTGAATTGTTTACAACCAGTTTTATAGATAATACCTAAATGATAAATAGGTCACAAAAAATATATAAAAATAGAAGAACAATTAAAGATATAAAATAAAAATAAAATGGAAAATATAAAAATTGTAAGAGGAGCATACAAATTCAAGCTCAAATGTTTATTTACAACCTTTTATGGATAATACCTAAATAATATATGTCACAAAAAAAATAAAGAAATAAAAATAAAAATGAATTGAAAAATAAAAATAAAAATGAATTGAAAAATAAAAAAAAAATTGTAAGAGGAGCATACAAATTTATAAGGGAAGAATTACCAAAGATTTAGCACTCTGCCCTTCTTGTTCAAATTTCTTCTGAACGTATTCTAAACAACGGGATCGAATTAGAAGAGACCTTTGCTCATGTTAAAGTTATTTGTAATTTGAATAACAGCAGACTCAAGAATATTTCTATTAACAATGTTCCTGGAATGAAACAAAACTGAAGCATTATTCCAATCAATTCAATGGGATAATTCTGACCAATCGACAAAAAGAGCACTGGACGACTGTTCCTTTCTAACGGAATATTGATGCTGTTTTACACGCGTGTGCAAATCCTTTCTCGTCTGACCTATGTAAAAGGAATCACATTGTTTACAACCAGTTTTATAGATAATGCCTGAATTATTGGTAGGGCTATTTTTTACTGTGATATTTTTCAGAATATTGTTTTATGAAAATACTAAATTAATATCCAAAAGTTTAAGTACATTGGCAATGCCTAAAAAGCCCTGGAAAAATGGAAGTACTAAAATATTGGTTGTAAACAATGTGATTCCTTTTACATAGGTCAGACGGGAAAGGATTTGCACACCCGTGTAAAACAGCATCAATATTCCCTTAGAACGGGACAGTCGTCCAGTGCTCTTTTTGTTGGAATAATGCTTCAGTTTTGTTTCATTCTAGCAACATTGTTAATAGAAATATTCTTGAGTCTGCTGTTATTCAAATTACAAATAACTTTAATATGAGCAAAGGTCTCTTCCAACTCGATCCCGTTGTTTTGAATTCGTTCAGAAGAGATTTAAACAAGAAGGGCAGAGTGCTAAATCTTTGGTAATTTTTCCCTTATAAATTTGTATGCTCCTCTTACAATTTTTATTTTTCAATTCATTTTTATTTTTATTTCTTTATTTTTATTTTTTGTGACATATTATTTAGGCATGATCCATAAAATAGGTTGTAAATAATACATTTGAGCTTGAATTTGTATACTCCTCTTACAATTTTTATATTTTTCCTTTTATTTTTATTTTATTTCTTTAATTGTTCTTCTATTTTTATATAATTTTTTGTGACCTATATATCATTTAGGTATTATCTATAAACTGGTTGTAAACAATTCACTTGAGCTTGTGTTGAATTCGAGCAAAGTGCTAAAATTGGGAGTTTTCCTTAAAAATGTGTATGCTCCTCCCACAATTTCTTATTTCTATTTATATATATATATATATATATACTCTTTATGTACTTTAGTGTTCCTGAGGATGTCATTAGACGAAAGCGTTTGAGCACCACTCTGTGTTTCCTTTTCTTCGTGGTTTTATTCATCATAAATGTTTTTCACGTGTTACTTTCGTGAAATAATCTTAAAAAAAAAAAATTATATATATATATATATATATATATACACACACACAGGGTGTTTCATAACATGTGGGACGCACTTTCAGGATGGAATCAGGACCTGAAAACAATGAAAAAAGTTTATATAAACATATGCCTGAAATCGCTTTGTTTCCGAGTTACAGCCCGTTATGCGTTCCAGCAAGTATCCGCCTTACCTTTGAAGGAAGTGCCTAAAATGACCGCCTTGCGCTTGAACACACGCCTGAACACGCCTCGTCATAGACTGCCTGACGCGTTCAAACATTCCACGTATTACTCGGATTTTCTGGCATCCTTGTTCTACACGTTGGCGAAGCATTTCAACGTTGTCAATGGGTGTCACGTAAACGATGGATTTCAGATGACTCCACAGGTAAAAATCGAGTAGATTCAGGTCCGGGGAGCGAGCAGGCCACGCAATTGTTCCTCCACGGCCTATCCATTTATCAGGGAAATAGTCATCCAAATAGTCTCTGGCTACTCGACTAAAATGAGACGGAACGCCGTCATGCATAAACCACATACGACGTCGGACATCAATAGGAACTTCATCTAGTAAATCGCTTAAATCATTCCTTAAAAAATTGGAATAGGATTCTCCTGTTAATCTTCCAGGGAAAACAAAAGGACCGATTAAGTTGTCGGCAACAAGTCCTGCCCATACATTGATACTAAATTGTTGTTGGTGTTTTGACTGGATGATGGCATGCGGATTCTCTTCGGCCCAGTGATGACTGTTGTGAAAAGTGATCACGTCATTTCTTGTGAAGGCAACCTCATCAGAAAACAACACGGAGGATAGAAAAAGAGGATCGCGAGCACACTGTTGAACGAACCAAGTACAAAAAGCCTCTCGTGGTGGGAAATCAACTTCATTAAGCCTTGTACTCTCTGAATGTGTTACGAGTAAAGCTGTTGTTCCCGTAAAATTTTCCACACAGTTGTGTATCTTATATCTTCTGCTGCTGTTATCCTTCGGGTGCTGACACCAGGATGTTCCTCCACGAGATTCAGGACCCGCTCCTCCAACTCAACAGTTCTGACGCTGATTGGTCTACCACCATCTGAAACTCGCTTGTTGAATGATCCTGTATCACCAAGACGGTCGTCTATTCTCTGAAAGGTCTTAGGTTATTATTCGTTTTTTGACCCAGTCACACCCAGCTATAACAGCAATATATATTGAATAACCAATCAAAACTGAATAAGAAAATATATATATTATCTTGTGCAAATTTGTATAAAATGTTTTTTATTAAAATATATTTCCTATTTTTGGTGTTTTTTCAAAATATATACAGGGTGTCCCAGAATTAACTATCTATTTCAATGAAATCGGACAAATTTTTTAAAAACACACTTTTATTTATGTTTGTCATGTTTAATATGTGTTAAAAATGTATAAATTTCTAAATTTTTTTCATAATTTTATTTTCATAATTTTTTCATTATCTGTTCCAATGAAAGACCGTCTGAAGTCATAGAATGGCAAAGAGACTCTCCAAAAGTTAACGTGTGGCTTGGAATGACCAAATCCAACATTTATGGTGCTCCATCTTGTTGAAACACAAAATTATCAAGAATGCCATCATCAAGAAGCTGTGGTTCGAGAAACTGCTGAAGCATATCAAGGTAGACGGTACCTGTTACAGTTGCCTCCGCAAAGAAGAATGGGCCATAAATTTTGGATTTGGTCATTCCAAGACACACGTTAACTTTTGGAGAGTCTCTTTGCCATTCTATGACTTCAGACGGTCTTTCATTGGACCAGATAATGAAAAAATTATGAAAATAAAATTATGAAAAAAATTTAGAAATTTATACATTTTTAACACATATTAAACATGATAAACATAAATAAAAGTGTGTTTTTAAAAAATTTGTCTGATTTCATTGAAATAGATAGTTAATTCTGGGACACCCTGTATATCGAGTATTTGGTGAATATTTCTTATATTTGGTGATTCTGGCTACTTCTTCGTAATTCAATTTGTCCTGTTTTACAAGTAAATCATTTTTAGCAATTTTTCGTCTGTTCAGTTTGGTTTTTTTGTGACTAGAAGTATGACGTGTCAGTTATGCATATTTGATTTTTAAGACGTGATCCGCCACATTGCCCTCGATGAAGACAAGAGTTTAGACCTTTTTTTCAATCACAGAATAATTAAGACATCCGTGACCTGCCATAAATGCAATAGTGCTTGTATTTTAACAAAAGACCAGGTCTTTAGGTGCCGTAAAAAAATCTTAAAAATAACCGTGTGTCATTTCAGTTTAAGGGCACGCGAAATTTAGCGGACTACCCATGCAAGGTTGGCACATGTTATTACATTATCATTTGTATAATTTAGGTCTCGGGGGTACGAGGGCGGAGCCCCCGTAAAGATCACGCATCACAAATTGATCGGTCCTAATGTTTTGTGGACAATTCAGTACGTTACACCAGTTAGGTCAACTGTACGCCCTTGATGATTGGTTAGGTTAAGTCATATTATTTTCGTTTAAATTCATTAGTTTAAACGAAAATGACTAGTGCAAACTTTTCTGGTTAATTTTGAGGTGTTTTGTACGAAACTGCCATCCGTTTCCTGTGCAAATGCGTAGTTTTCAAGATGACGATATCTCGAAAACTACGCATTTGCACAGGAAACGGATGGCAGATTCGTGCAGAACACCTCAAAATTGACCAGAAACGTTTGCTCTCATTATAAAAAGAGACTGGGTCGAAAAACGAATAATTACCAGGTCTTATCTGGCAGACGGCGATTCGGAAACTTTTCCACATACAGACGTATTACTGCGGCCGCATTACACTCGGCAAGTCCATACATGAGATGCATGTCTGCCATTTCTGTTTGAATAAGCCTCCATTCTCACTTCAAATCCACACTATCACTGAATAGTACAAAATCTTTTAAAATTTTTTGTTTTCACTGGACTGCATTTATTCACGGTAAGAAGTTACGAATACGAACAGTGAAACACCGCGATACACCTCTGACTGACTGATGGCTCTACACTCAACGATATTGAAACATGTCATGGAGTGTACGAAACATTACAAATGGCAAGGCTATACATGAAGTAAGTCTCGTACACACTCACAAACATTGTCGGCAAGCAGAGCTGGGCAGTATTTAAATACATTTGTATTTAAATACGTATTTAAATACATTTGTGTATTTAGAACTGATTTATAAATACATTGTTTTTCATGTATTTAAATATAGTATTTAAATACTTTAATGAGTATTTAAATACAATGTATTTAAATACTCAAAATATAAAAATGTAAATACTTTTACTGGTTTAATACACGTTCTGTACTAGCACAGTACGACGCGTCGACAGTGTAGTACAGCATGGTTCATGTTTCAACGTGTCAGTTCAATCAGTTGTGTGCCACTCTTTGTCGAAAGCGGCTGCTTTCTTTATCGTGTGCGTGTCATGGCTTCAACAAGCAAATCCGGTGAATCAAACAGTGATATATCTGCAGATAACAATTTAAAATGTATTTACAAATGTATTTAAATACAATTGATGTATTTTGTATTTAGTATCTAAATACATTCGTAAAATGTATTTAGTATTTAGTATTTAAATACATTTCTCCCATGTATTTAGTGTTTAGTATTTAAATACATTCAATGTATTTATTGCCCAGCTCTGTCGGCAAGCAGTGTTTGTAAACAGTTTGCGGAAACAATTGCTGGAACACAAAACGGGCTGTAACTCGGAAACAAAGCGAATTCGGGCATATGTTTATAGAAACTTTTTTCATTGTTTTCAGGTCCTGAATCCATCCTGAAAGTGAGTCCCACATGTTATGAAACACCCTGTATATGCGGAAGCTCATTAATATGTAACAGGGTCGTATATTTTCATAATTGTTTTATCCTTTGGAAGGGTAAAAATAACTTGTTTATTAAGGAAGTACCCAAGCAGAATAGAAATTTATACTTTATACAGACGTTGTAAAGAAGTTCCTTTCTTCAGTAATAGTGTTCATTAAGAATATTACTAGTTTTTTACTAATAAACGTATAGCCATAAACAATTCTCGTGTCTTTAATGTATTGTGTATATTCTTTATCGTAAGTATAGACATTATCAAAGCATTCTTTTTTATAAAAACCTTGTTCCGTACTTTATTTAAACAGACCGCATAAATTTCACATAATTACCTACAAAAGAGCTATTAAATCCAATTACATTTCGATCATGTCTCAAGTCTTCTGTAAAGAGTTCATTCATTGCAACGTTACGGGAATTAGAAATGACGTATTAATAACTACTCCAAACTAATGTCATATATCGAAATATTTTTAAACCATTTTAGTATGTGTGTTTTTTAATATTCGTAAAACAGGCATTCATTTTGCAAAATATTTAAACTTTTTTTTTTTTTTTTTTTTGCAAAGTTCCCCTCATCTCGTGATCTGTTTTTCAATTCTGAAAATGCATTAAAGAAATTAGTTGGAACAGTTGCGACTGAAATTGATTTTATTCTTCATTGTAAATAAAATGAAGAAAAACTAAAACTTTAATATTTATTGGGATAAATATGTAAAATTGAAGGTTCTGTCATGGCAGGGAAACGCGTTAAGGTTTATATATGAATGCAATGTACTTCAGAAAATGAATGTATGATACACTTTCCTAATTGTTTCGAAGATTTGTTGTAAGGAGTCACCATTGCTGAATCTTCCGTGCATGCTTATCAGACAGTTGAATAAAGAGTCTAACTCTACGCAGTTGTGGGTGCTATGTGGGTGTTACCTATCGCTGTTTGGGAAATAATTATCGTACGAGAACACATCAAACAGAAATATTAAACACACGCAAATATATAAGGTTAATTATTGCGATGATTCTTTTATAGCAAGTACGCGTGCGAAAGACTGGTCGGAACTTTTGCTTACCCAAGACTTTGTGGTATCAAATTTATACTGAGGATTATACACCCTAACTACTTTATAGAGTCCACATATTTGATAGTTGACGGTATATTCCAAGATCTTGTAAGCGTTGCTACAATTAAATTTCGTTTTTTTTTTTTAATTCCACTGTAATTCGTGTTGACAGATAATCGTAATAAAAATTAAAATCAACTTCCGTTTCCTTCCCATTATAACAATTCTGAAATTTCAAACTCTCGTAAACGTTTCCCCCAATTAGACTTTATTCATTTTTTCCTGTAAAACTGGTTTTTCTGCTTAACGACTGTTTGAATATCGCCAACGTAGAGCTTTATTGGGGACCTGACCTTGAAAGGGACACTCCTTCCACCGTACTGACGAGAAAAACGAACGACTATAAACGAAAGATGCAGCACATTTCATTATTCTCTTAAACCCTTTCAGAACATGTTTGACATTTCGCTGCACTTTTCATTGTAACTTTCTCAGAGTATTATAAAATTTCAAGAAAAAATAATCCAGTAGTAGTTTATTGAGGGCAGAAAATTTGAATGAAATGAAATAATTTAAAATTTCATCCAAATTTCATCCAAATTCTTGCAAGGATTAAAAACTACATATAAGTCTACAAAAGAAGTTGAACTGTAAAAGGTTTCCAAACTTTTATTTCATTATTATTCCAAGCGATAGAAGAGCGAATTAACAGGAGCTTAAATTAAGTATTTACAACGAATTTATAGAAGACTGAATCAAATTTAAATATACTTTCATTTTCACTATACTTTATAGTCACATGATCATTATACATAGAAGCTACAGACAATAAGGTATTGAGCTATATATAATAAAAATTATCTGAGATTTTAATTGGACTTTATCATTCTTATGGTTTTATTACTGGGTGGTGCAATATACTGTATACATTCTCTACTTAGAACGCTGTCGTTATGCCTGCATTCATTTCAGAGCGATGAAATTTATTAAAGTAATAATAAACATATAGTTTATTCCATAAAAAATTATTAAGATATCACAAATGGGAGTCAAGTTATAAAAGTTACAAAGTAGTGTTTAAAAAATTAAGTTTTAGGTAAGAATGCTAATAAATATTGTGGAAAATTATGCTCTTACCCAGGAAATATGTGGAGCGACTCGAAAAGAGAAAGTTTTCGACTTAAATTTGACAAATAACAATGATATAATATATAAAATGTAACGCAAACAATTTTTTCTGACGAGAAGCTAACCTCTATACAAATAATATCCGAAACCAGAAGACCAAACTCTCGTCCAAGAGTGATAGAAGGAATATTTGAATAGTTGGTTAAATATGAATTCCCTACAAGTAGATTGCATGAGTATAAATTCAGAATTAATGGGAATAGAATGGGAATTACTACTTCGCGAAAAAACTCCAGAAGAAATACTAAGTTACTGAAATAGAAAACGAAACTAAACCTATAATCTTGAATGATGCTCCGAAAAGACAAAAAAGAAAAAGTAGCAAACTTGAGAGAAAGATCAGAACAGTATTTAGACAATGGAAACAAACGCAAAAAGTATCCACGGCTGCAAAACTGAAGCAACAAGACTCAAGCTAGAAAAAAAAGCTACACGAGATAAAACTGAACCTAAAACAATTATTCATCCACAATAATAATGAGGATGAAATCAAGGCAGCAGAAAACAAAGAAAAAAAAGCCAAAATACTTTCACACCTTTCCGAGAAGAAAAATGAAATGTAAAGAGGATATTGGCCGGTTAAAAGATAGAATAAATGAATACACAAATGAACAGAAGAGATGAGCGAGGAACAATTCAACTCCATGTACAGACCACCCTAAGCCCGAGATGAAATTAGAAAATCTGCAAGAACTCTTTGACATGGATACAAATCGGTCAAGAGTAAGTAGGGACTATGGACTCGAATCTATTAATAGATTTTGAATTCTTGGAAGAGAACATAAGTAAGGTTCTCTCACAAACATGAGATGATTCAGTACTATGGCCAGACAAGTAAAGTGCAATGTTTCTCAAGGAATGCAAAGAGAATATAGCCAAGCCACAATACCTACTTTGGAAGAAACCACTTGATACAGGACAAATCCCACTCCCATTAAAGAACACAAACATTGCTCACTTATTCAAAGGAGGTAAAAGAATAATACCTAAAAACTGTCTCACCTCCCACCTTATAAAATGCTTTGAATGTGTAATTAGAAACAAAATTTCTTACTACCTACAAGAAAAGAATTTATTCAGTCCGAACTAACATGGCTTCAGAGTTGTAAGATCATGTCTATCACAGTTGTTGGACCACCAGGAGAAGATACTGGAAACATTGTGTCGAGGCCAAAACATATATTTAATATATGCAAGGCCTTCGATAAATGAATGCGTCATGGAGTTATAGCACACAAACCTAAGAATTTAAGAATTACTGGAAAGTTTGGAAGATGGCTATTTAATTTTCTGACCAAAAGAATACGAAGCGTGGTAGTAAATACAGGGTGTCCCATAAGTCCGGCATCATAGGAGAAATTCATATTTTTCTATTTCTACAAACCATAATTCATATTTTTCTCTTTCTACAGGCCATAATGTCTGTGAGCAAGGAAGGACGAATCCAGATAATTCTACTCATAGGAAATCGGAAGAGGCCGCTGCTGAATTTAACAGACTGCATCCAGACCGCGAGCCAATAACAGAGTTGTGTTAGTAGACTTGTTGCAAAGTTTAAGGAAACAGGATCCATAGAAGTTAAACCACGCAGTGGACCTTCAAGGAGGTCCACTGACGATGATATAGCGACTGCTATCCTGGCTCATTTTAACAGAAGTCCCAATAAGTCTCTTCGGCGATTGTCCGCCGAGACAGGAGCGTCGAAAAGTAGCATCCATCGCATTCTTCAGGCTCACAAATGGCATCCATATAAACTTCAGATCCTACAGAAATTAAGCGAAGATGATCCCGACTGGTGGATGGAATTTTGTGAATGGGCTACGGAACAATACATATTGAGCACGTTCTGTAAATAAAAGCTTTTGTTTTGCCTTTTTTTATTATTTTTCCTATGATGCCGGACTTATGGGACACCCTGTAGAGTCAAATCTGAAGTATGAGAAGTCGTCACAAGGTAGTCCTACAATATACAGCATTAGTTCAAACGCTGTTTATAATGATGATTGCAGACATTAATGCAGATATTAATGACAGTATCTTATCGTGTTTTGCGGCTAACAAAGATATGCAAGGAAATATTAAAAGGTGACGTAGTAAAGTTACAAAACGACATTCAAACGTAATTAAAGTGGGCGGAAGACAACAATATGAAGTTCAACGAGGAAAAATCTCACATTATAAGATATGGTAAGAAACTATGGTGAGTAAAAGGAGCTACAAAATAAAGGATACAAAACAAACAGATAACACCAAACCCACAAGTCAAGGATCTTGAAGTAATAATGTCATCGGATGTGAAATTCAGAGAGCACTTCATTAAAATTACAACAGCTAGAAAAATAATGAGAATTATCTGGAGGAACTTCCGCAGCAGAAAAGCAAACATAATGTTGATATTATAGAAGAGCGAGTCCTACCCATAACTGAGTTTTGCTCAGTACTCACAAATCCATACAGTAAACGAGACATTGTGAACAAGAAGTCATACGAAGGACTTTTATATCTATAGGTTGTTTCAGGTGGACCCTAGAAATATGGAAAAGAAACACTTCATATTAGTTACGGAATTACTATGACAAACTTCAAATACCAAATACAAACTACAAATTCCGGAATTTGTAGTTTGTATTTGAAGTTTGTTATAGTAATTCCGTAACTAATATGAAGTGTTTCTTTTCCATATTTCTAGGGTCCACCTGAAACACCCTGTATAATAGAGGAAACGAAAGATGAGGACTACTGGTCTCGCCTACAATCCCTGAAATTCTACTCTCTGGAAAGAAGACGTGAGCGATACACAATAATATACATATGAAAAATAATCAAGGGTGTGTTCCAGACTTTAGAAATGAAACAAACACACTGGAATGAGAAGAAGTACGTTTTGTGCTGTCCCAGTTGCGGTGGGACATGGGCCATGAAAACAAAAATGTGGCCCAAAACTCTGATGTTCCACTAACTTGAATAATTTCAAGACCCAGCTGGACAGGTTCCTGTGCAAAGCCCCTGACTAGCTATGCGCAGCTGATTACGAGAGCAGGAGAGTGGAAACCAACTCTCTTCTCCACCAAATAACGCAAATGAAGCAGGATGTTGTAGAGGGGTCGACCATAGGTCGATCCTAAATCGTCATTCGAAGACATTAAGTAAGACTCAAGCAAGACTTATTTATATATATATATATATATATATATATATATATATATATATATATATATATATATATATAAAGTTTTACGTGATACGTTGAACATTCATAAATACTATTTTATGAATTTCTCAGTATCAGAATGAAAAAGCACAATTGTGTCCGAATTGTATATAACAAATTTTGAAATACAGTAAACTGTGTCATTGATTTTCATAGCAATTTAAGCAGGGTTAATAACATTAACAACGTTAATAACATTTATAACAGTAACATAATGAAAAACATTTATGAAAAATTAGAAGCACAATAAAATAGAATTAACACCAGAGAGATAAATTGAACCCAGTATTTATATCATTAAAACTATTTGTACGACACTACAATACTCGCAGTATATTCATAAAAAACATTATATATTCAAATGTATACAGCAGAAGGACATTAAAAAAACCAGATTGTATATAGCGATAGTATCGCATTACACGCTAATAAAAAATTTCTCGTATAAGGAACATGAAAAGATATTAAAATAAAGGTATTACCATATCAACAGAGTGAAGGAAGCTACTGCGAGTAATGTATATAACCAGAGCCCCTAATTTCAATTTCATTGAAATCCATTTTATGAGTCATAAAGCGGTTTGTGTCATTCACCAAAATGTAATAGCAACTGATTAAAATTAGTCATAAATTATGTTTATTCAATTACGTTTATGGAAATATTTCCGCTTTTTTTTTTTTTTTTTTATATAACTGAATGAATTTAAGCAATATCAAAGTCGCTCCCTGATATAAAAATTAAATTTTCATGGGCGCTCTTTTAAGTCTGTTCTTTGCATGTATATGGATTTAATATTGACAAGATATAAAGGAGAGCCAATGGAAAATTGCAGCATCAGTATAAATTGCAAAACATAAATCAACTTTTTAGCATAACTTTACATTTTGTGGATCAATGAAAGAAAGCCACCACCAGCCTTCTTTAGTTAGCTTTATAAGGCTAACTAACGAAAATATCACGACCTAACCTAACCACTCGTTAGGTCAACTGTACTCTTTTGAAGATTGGTTAGGTTAGGTCGTTATATTTTCGTTAGTTAGCGTTATAAAGCTAACTAAAGAAGGCTGGGGTGGCTTTCTTTCATTGATTCCATTTTGCGTGATACACACACAACACATATATATAATATACAGTATATATATATATATATATATATATATATATATATATATATATATATATATATAATAATTTAGTGGTGGACCGGATGTCAGTTTTTCAACATCTGCGGATGCGGATTTTTAATTTCCATATCCGCGGATGCGGATATTTAGTTAATCTATCAATATAATATAGAATTATGAATATATGACAATTTTTCAAATTTTGTGATATTACTATTATGGCAGGCAATGCATAAGAATTAAAATTAATATTAATGTTTTCATTATGATAAAAATAACTTTCTCAAGAGTTTCAGCCACAAAAAATTCAATGAAACAAGTTTCATTCAATTTTCTGTGTTACCAGTATTTATATTTTGAGGTTTATATATTTGTTTGTTCATTAATAATTAATACTTTACATGAAAGGTGCATGACTGGGACTTATAAGCTACTTTATAAGCTAATTTAATTGTAAATTGCATAATTTATTAGAGGTAATATTCGCATAACATCCTCAGTCAGAAGTGCGGATGCGGATGTTAAAAATGATGCGGATATCCGGTCCACCACTAAATTATATATATATAATATATATATATTCAGTGCTCTGAAATTATAAAATATTAATAAGGTGAAAGGCAGTAAAAAATATTAAAATAACATAATTATTGTATAATAAAATTAACAGTAAAAAATGGAATTAATGATAAAAACTTACTTTATAAATTCCTGAAAATGGTTTATAATAATAAGTAAATGCACAGAGCTATAGTACAGAAACTTTAAGTTTAAAATATTCAACAAATTTTAAAAAGTTAAAAGTTAAAAAATCGGTGTTATCCCGTGATGATCAGATCTAAAGTAGAACTGTAATCGTTTAGTGTGGGTTTGACTTTTCGGATGTGTAAAGATTCTAAAATGTGAAGGTCGGTTATTTGGTTGTTAGTTGTTGGTCTATTATTTCATAAAAAGGAGGGGTCATTGGGGTGGTCTGTAATGAGGTAATGATCTCGTATAAGGGATTTTGAGGGTTTATTTAGAGGGAGTGAAGTATGGCTAGCAACTCCTCGATGTTCATCTATTTTGAGTTTGTATTGGCGGCAAGTGCTGCCAATATAGTTCGCCTGACACCGAACGCGCTTAAAAGAATAGATGACAGACGAAATGAGCGCATAGGGGAGTTTCTCTTTATGAGGAAAATAAGATTTAACGTTATGGGTGTTTGTAAATACAAAACGAAAATCGATCCGATGGTATGGAGAACGAGTAAGTTGGTTTGTAGTTTTGAACGTAAATAATTCCAGAAAGGGAATTTAAAGCACTGAATGATTTTGGAAACAGTTGGAATATTGTGAGTCGGTTGATAGATCTTAAGGAATTTTTTAACGTTAGTCTGAAAAAGGTGTCCAGGGAAAAGATTGTTGGTGAAAAAAGTCTGAATAAAGACGTTTTCATGGTAGAAAGACGGATTGGAGGAGCATAAATGAAAAGCATGGAAAATTAGAATCTTCATACTGTTAATCTTACATATAGTGGGTATATCACTAAGGAAATTAGTACCCAGTCCTGTGTAAGTGGGATTCCTGTATACTGAGAAGGTAAATTTGTTATTCTGTTTGGTTATATTGATATCGAAGAAAGGTAGAGAGTTAGTGGATTCTTCTTCTTTGGTTAATTTAATAATTTTGTGATAAATGTTAAGATAATTAATCAAGGAAATGTTCTGTATGGGACTTCTCTTCGAAAAGAAACAAAGTATCGTTTATGTATCTCTTACATAGATACATGGAGTTGAAAAAGGTGGGGCATATTTATTACTTATCAGATAAACTGGGTTACTGCTTTTACGTTACCGTGTATTAGAATTTTAAGATATACAGTATATTATATGTAATATTGAAATAAAAGTATGTATGCCAGGGAAGTATTTTTATTCTAATATTTTCTGTGATCCCCTTTTGCATCGACTCCACGAATGGCTTACAAATGTTGATAATTTCTCGGTTACTCATAAAGGCGTTTTTCTTATAAGCTTTTCCTTAGTTGAAATATCTTCCATCTGCATTCGTCTGTTCAAAATTGAGCAAAGATTATGATTGGATTCAGCTCTGGTAAATTCCCGGGCTAATCTAATACTTCAATGCCATTTTCCTCAAAAAGCTCGTTTACACAGTTGCTGTATGACAGAGTATCAAATTTTGCTCAACCAGCCATTTTCTGCGTCCAAACCAGTTGAAGGGCAAAAAGAGAACGTCTGCTACATACCGTTTTTAAGACATGGCACGTAGTAGACTTTCCTTTCATGCCCTTCAGTTGTTAGCGAGAGGAAACAACTTTTCTTTCAACATTGGTATATATTTTTGGCTATGGCCTAGTGGTTAAGATGTTGGGCTGCTGATCGAGAGGTCGTGAGATCGAGTCTGGGCAAGTAACCATAAAAAGGTAATCTCTTTGATCTGTACGTTTAAAAGATATAAAATCACTGCTATATCAACACTATTAGAAAGAAGCTATCAAATATGTTAAGATTTTTTCTCATTAGATGAAGAATTAAAATTTTTAAAACGGTATTTTATTAATAATAATTACTCTTCGAATCTCTTTGATAACCGGCTAAAGAAATTTTTAAATAACATTTTTTATATTAAAACTCCTATAACTACAGTACAAAAAGAAACCAGATTTATTAAATTGCCTTTTTATGGTTACTTGTCCCTACGCATTCGTAATGAAATGTTTAAACCTCTCCGATTACGTTATCCTCAAATTAATTTCAGATTTGCTTTTGTCAACCCAGTTAAATTATCGAATTTTTTCAAGTTTAAAGATAAACTCCCAAAAAGTATTTGCCCTAATGTTGTTTACCAATATACCGTACGTGCGACAGCTGTAGGGCTGCATATATCGGCAGTACTCAACCCCAGTTGGAAGTACGTTTTTCCCAACATTTGGGCTTACCAGTCCGTACTAACCGTCCCCTTAGTAATCCACCACAATCAGCAATTAGAAATCATAGTAACGATAAAACCATTCTCTTCATAACACTCAATCTAAAATATTAATAAGAACCAATAACCTCACGGAGTTGAGAATTTTGGAATCCTCATACAGTCAAAAATAAACCAACCATTAACAACAATAGCTCATCTTTTAAATTACACCTCTTCTAACCAACAAACAGTTCTCACAAACCAACCAACCTTACACTAGAGTTAATATCCACATACAGGTCAATCCCAATTTTCTGCTGAATATGGAGATTGACGTTATTATTATGATTTCGGTATTTGAGGTAATTTTTTTATATGGTTTGATATCATAACTTTATTTTTTAAATTTTAATTGTTTTAATATCTTTTAAAGTTAACGTCTTCGTGTATTAATGTATTTATGTATTATATTCCTTAATTTATTTGCTTCTGTTTTAAAGAAATTTTATTTGTAGAATCACTGATGATGGCAAAAGTAATTTGTCGAAACGTCTGAAATAGAAAAATAAATGAAAATATTTGCTGTCGTATTGGTCCTTCTTTTAAATATATATATATATATATATATATATATATATATATATATATATATAAGTTGTCATAAAAAGAGCCCTCTTTATATTTGCCCGTTATTTTATAATGGATGTATATTTTATTATTGGGGTTTCTTCTTCAGGAGGTTAGAGATTGGGGATTTTATTCTGCATATACCTATATATTTCTAAAGGCTGGACCGTCAAAGAGTGATGCCACGTTTGCAGCTGAAACAGAAAACCAAGATCACTGAGTGGTTCCGTGTGATAAATTCTGTGACACAGGTACAGAGGAACTTTTGCAGAGAATATGGATGCAGAGATCCACTCGACAGAAAGACAATATCACGAATTGTTAGAAAATTTTAAACAAAAGGAAATGTAAGCAATGAACATAAGGGTAATAGTGGTAGGTGACGATCCACAAGAACTGTGCATTAAATATGATTCATGAAATTATTGCGCGCAGTCTGCAGAAGTCAGTTCGCCGCTTGTTAGCAGAATTAGGTATTCCACGAACATCTTTGCATCATATTCTTCGTGCTAAATTAAACGTTTTCCCAACAAAATTCATTCAAAAGCTTCACTGACTAATGTTCAAAAGCAAAAACGAATGGAAATCGCAACATGGATGGTAGCAAAGCTGGAAGAAGATCCATTTCACTGACGAGTGTTATGTACAGCCCCCTGCAATAGTCGCCCTCCACCCCTGTTTAGCCCTGTCCGAGATGTGGAAACAACGCAGTCCTTCTTTCTCCCCCATCCTCATTCCCTCCCTCTCCTCCACACCCTCTCAGGTGTTGTCACAGTAATACTTTTATTTTTTGAAAACCAATAACTGAATAAATATATTGCTCACTGTAATTTTGGTGGTAATGATAGGACGACTCTGTATTTTATTCATGCATTATTCCTAAATTTAGGGAATAGAGTAGTTAGGTTGTTTCACAAACGTGAGATACTTTAAAAACTTTCAATCATAGGATTTTAATGTGGCCTTGTTATAGTTAAAGTGTAAGATAAGTTGTAGTATCGACTTTTTCTCCAGGCAATAACATTTCTGTTTAAAGTCCATGCACCATCAACAAATGATTATCCAGAAAAAGATATATCCATGGAGAGATAATGATAACATAGTTTAATTTTTTATTACAAAACTAAACATGAATCGAGTAAATTTAGCGATTTTCTTAAGAACATACAAAACATGATGATCAAATTACGAGTATAAAGAACTGATAATTGTTCAAGTAAATAAATATATATTTATTACATCACAACCATAACATTATTATACAAAATTACTCAATACTTGGTCCATCCTCCATTATTATTAATGAGCTCTCGTAACCTATTTGGAACAGATGCCACGTGTTTGTAGATGACTTGTTGGTTCGTGCGGAAAAGTTGTCACTCTGCCATGGTGTGTTCCAGTAAGTGCCGAGATGTCCGCTCCTGCTCAGGCTCCCAAGCGTTAACCACATTTGCCCACACATTTTCAATGGGGTTTAGGTCACACCTTTTCGTGGGCCAGTTCAGCAGTCGGACATCTTTTCCTGAAACCACCGTCTGATGATTCTGGCAGTATAAACATGGCAGTTATCCTGTAAAAAGAAATTAGCAAAACTTGAGAGTTCACATTTCATCCATACTTTTTTGAAGTTGCCTTAAGAGGACAAAAATAAATAAATAAATAAATAAAAATAAAGATACATTTAAAATTACATTTAAAACTTCATTTACTGATGTCCTCCTTTAATCATATTACCTTGAAATATACACTGCTTGACCTTAATTAAGTAATTTTTTTGAAAGCCTATTTTGTGTAATGAAAATAATTTAGTTGTATTCTTACCGGCATAAATATAATCCGCTCAGGATGGGGCAAAGCGGATGTCCTTACGGTTGACAGCATCACCTCCCGTTATTTCTGCCAGCTCTCAAATGCAGTACAGGTGCACCCATTTTCACACGTTGCAGGTCACGTGTTCACTCCTTGCCACTTCATATAAGTGTTGGCAGACATGCCTCATATTGTTTGAGTTGGGCCGTCCAAGTTACGTCACTACCATGTACGAGCTGTAAGTCGTTTTCGTTTTTACTCTACTTTAACCCATTTCTTATATTTAGGTATACCATAATAACTGAGATAATCGTGATTTGTTTTCTTTTACTTATGCAAGAAGTGTCCCTTTCCTTTTCTGTTTAAATTATAGTCGATTGCAACAATATTAATATTACATACTTTGTATAACAATCGTTGATCATATTACTTTTTTCTCTATTTAAGAACATTATCTACTTTATACGTTGCATTGGAAACTGATGGAAAGCATATGTGATAGAGCAGTGTTTCAAGGATAAAAAATAAAGTGTGGGAGTATTCACACACACACACACACACACACACACACACAAGGTACCCACCTCTCGCTCTGACCGAATGCTACCCCTGTCCCCTTCCCCTTGCTGCCTAGCCCGACTATATTTAGAACCTCAATATTGAATACATCAAAGAAAAACTGGTAACTATTGTATTTTTAGCCAAAAAACAAAACTTAAACTTCAACTGGTAGAATTGTGCGTCCACTTTTCAAGGCACATAACATGTCTTTCATGATGGGATAGAACTCAGAATGGGACATGTTATGTGCCTTGGAAAGTGGACGCTCAATTCTGCCAGTTGAGGTTTAAGTTTTGGTTTTTGGCTAAAAATACAATAGTTACCCTTTTTTTTTATGTATTCAATTCGACGTGAATGCAACGAGTCTTTTGCTTATATTGAGGTTCTAAATATAGTTGGGCTAGGCTGCTTTAAACCCTAGATCCTGTGCCAAAGCTGGATCCTATCTACTTTGCACGTAGCTGGTGAAGGAAACTATATTTTTGGGGCCTCTTTGCGAGTGACCCATTGCCCACGTCGAACTAACATCATGAAAAAGAAAAAACTATAGTATTTGTCATTTACCATTACTTATTCGGACTATAGTGGATTTAATTTTCCCAGAAGAGTTCCTTGTTCCATGCACGGTATGTGTGTATCATAAAAGACCTCAGGGGACTATTCTGAGTTCTATCCCATATATATATATATATATATATATACACACACACACACGCTATTTTTAATTTTTTTATTACTATTAAATAAGGTTTTATATATATATATATATATATATATATATATATATATATATATATATATATATATATATATATATATATGAAAAATTATTTCACGAAAGTGACACGTGAAAAATATTTATGATGAAAAAACCACGAAGGGAAAAGAAACACAAAGGGGTGCTCAAGCGCTTTCGTCTAATGAAATCCTCAGGAACACTGAGTGAAAGGACAGATCAAGGCAATATATAGGTTACAAAAATAAACATACATACATATTCATATACATATACATATACATATATATATATATACACACATACACATATACATACATATACATATATATAGTAAGCATAGAAAAAATTGTGGGAGGAGCAAACAACATTTGTATGGAAAATTGACACTTATAGCACTTCGGCCGACATTCAATATAAATTCAAATGGCTTGTTTATGAAACAGGTCACAAAAGAATAAAGAAATAAAAATAAATATAAATATAAATTGAGAAAAAATTAATTACAAAATAGTGCCTTAGTGATATATATGTCACAGCCTAAATAACCATAAAGAAATAAACCGACAAATAAAAAACCACAAATATATATATATATATATATATATACACACACACATACATATATACATATATATACACATACACACACATACACATATACATATATAAAGTAAGTAAAGAAAAATTGTGGGAGGATAAACACATTTGTATGGGAAAAAGACACTTTTAGCACTTTGGCCGACCTTCAATATAAATTCAAATGGCTTGTTTATGGAACAGGTCACAAAAGAATAAAGAAATAAAAATATAAATATAAATATTGGAAGAAAAAAAAATTAAAAATTACAAAATAATGCCTTAGTGATATAGTATATGTCAGCCTAATTTCCTAAATAACCATAAAGAAATAAACCAACAGATAAAAAAACAAAAATTGTAAGTGAAGTCTACAAATTCAAGCTCAAAAGGGAAGTTTACAATCAATTTAATAGATGATGCCAAATTGATATATATGTCACAAAGAAATAAAGAAATAAACAAAAAAAATAAATAAAAAATTAAAAATAATAAAAAATAATAATAATAAATTGAAAAATAAATTTTAAGAGAGACACACCAATTTATAAGGGAAAGATTACCAAAGGTTTTTTAGTTATTGTCTGAATCATGCATATTATGGTCACAAACGAATAAAAAAGTACAAGTAAATATAAATTGAAAACAAAATGCCTAGATGATATATAAAGAACCATAAAAATATATACAACATATATACGGTATATATACGAAATATAAACGCAATATATACAGAATATATATATATATGCATAAGGGAAAAAATTACCAAAGATTTGTTTTTATAATTATTGTCTGAAAAATCGGTAGGTCGCAAAAGAATAAAGAAATAAAAATAAATATAAATTGAAAAAATTACAAATAAGACAACTACACATGTATACCCGCATAACCAATATATATACATATACGTACATATATACAGACACACACACACACACACATATATAAATATATTATATATAATATATATATATATATATATATATATATATATATATATACACATACAAGCTTGACCTTCGCGAAATGAGAAATCATCGCACCAAACCTTTGTAAGGTTGTAAGGTAAGGTAAGGTACATACACATATATACACATATACGTATATATATACACAAACATACATACATACATACATACATATACACACATACATACATACATATACATATACAGACATATACATACACACACATTTAACTGCAATGACCACACACATACTCACATACACATACATACACATACACGCATACAGCAAAAAATTGAAAAATAAAATTGTAAGAGAAACCTACAGATTTATAAGGAAACAAAGAAAAAAACAAATTTTTACCAAAGATTTAACAACCTGACCTTTTTGTTTAAATCCATTCTGAAGGAATTCAGAGCAATGGGATCGAGTTGAAACAGACCTTTACTCATGTTAAGGTTATTTGTAAGTTGAATTATAGCCGACTCAAGAATATTTCTATTAACAATGTTGCTAGAGTGAAACAAAACTGAAGCATTATTCCAATCATACAATGGGATAACTCTGACAAATGGACAAAAGGGCACTGGACAACTGTCCCGTTCTAACGGAATATTGATGCTGTTTTACACGCGTTTGCAAATCCTTTCCCGTCTGACCTATGTAAAAGGAATCACATTGCTTACACCCAATTTTATAGATAATGCCTAAATTATTGGTAGGGCTATTTTTTACTATGGTGTTTTTCACAATATTGTTATATGAAAAAACTACACTGATATCCAAAAGTTTAAGTACATTAGCAATGCCTAAGAAGCCCGGGAAAAATGGAAGTACTAAAATATTCTTTGACAAGGTGCGAGTGTTATTATTCCCACGATAGAAGGTTCGTTTAGCCTTATTAAGACAAGATTCCATGAACGCAGATGGGTAACACAACTCACTTCCAATACCGTTGATATTTTCCAATTCGGCATCGATGTATTCCGGACTGGCGATGCTAAGAGCGCGGAGAAACATTGAGGAAAATATGGCCTTTTTAATAGGGGTGTCATGTCCGGAGTAAAAGTGTACGTAGGACAAATTGTTTTTTTTTTCCGATAGATACTAAACTTAAAACCCGGGCTATCCCTATGAACACGCACATCCAAAAACGGGATTGAGTTGTCTTGTTCCACTTCTAAAGTAAATTTAATGGAGGGGACTTGGTCATTTAACTGAAGGAGGAAGTCATCCAGGTCACGATTCATGGGCCAGATACACAAAATATCGTCGACGTACCGCAACTCTAGCAACATTGTAATAGAAATATTCTTGAGTCGGCTATAATTCAACTTACAAATAACCTTAACATGAGTAAAGGTCTGTTTCAACTCGATCCCGTTGCTCTGAATTCCTTCAGAATGGATTTAAACAAAAAGGGCAGGTTGTTAAATCTTTGGTAAAAATTTGTTTTTGTCTTTGTTTCCTTATAAATCTGTAGGTTTCTCTTACAATTTTATTTTTCAATTTTTTGCTGTATGCGTGTATGTGTATGTATGTGTATGTGAGTATGTGTGTGGTCATTGCAGTTAAATGTGTGTGTATGTATATGTCTGTATATGTATATGTATGTATGTATGTGTGTATATGTATATGTATGTATGTATGTATGTTTGTGTATATATATACGTATATGTGTATATATGTGTATGTACCTTACCTTACCTTACAACCTTACAAAGGTTCGGTGCGATGATTTCTCATTTCGCGAAGGTCAAGCTTGTATGTGTATATATATATGTATATATATATATATATATATATATATATATATATATATATATGTATATATATATATATTTATATGTGTGTGTGTGTGTGTTTGTATATATGTACGTATATGTATATATTTGGTTATGCGGGTATACATGTGTAGTTGTCTTATTTGTAATTTTTTCAATTTATATTTATTTTTATTTCTTTATTCTTTTGCGACCTACCGTTTTTTCAGACAATAATTATAAGAACAAATCTTTGGTAATTTTTTCCCTTATACATATATATATATATATTCTGTATATATTGCGTTTATATTTCGTATATATACCGTATATATGTTGTATATATTTTTATGGTTCTTTATATATCATCTAGGCATTTTGTTTTCCAATTTATATTTACTTGTACTTTTTTATTCGTTTGTGACCATAATATGCATGATTCAGACAATAACTAAAAAACCTTTGGTAATCTTTCCCTTATAAATTGGTGTGTCTCTCTTAAAATTTATTTTTCAATTTATTATTATTATTTTTTATTATTTTTTAATTTTTTATTTATTTTTTTGGTTTATTTCTTTATTTCTTTGTGACATATATATCAATTTGGCATCATCTATTAAATTGATTGTAAACTTCCCTTTTGAGCTTGAATTTGTAGAGTCCACTTACAATTTTTGTTTTTTTATCTGTTGGTTTATTTCTTTACGGTTATTTAGGAAATTAGGCTGACATATACTATATCACTAAGGCATTATTTTGTAATTTTTAATTTATTTTTTTCTTCCAATATTTATATTTATATTTTTATTTCTTTATTCTTTTGTGACCTGTTCCATAAACAAGCCATTTGAATTTATATTGAAGGTCGGCCAAAGTGCTAAAAGTGTCTTTTTCCCATACAAATGTGTTTATCCTCCCACAATTTTTCTTTACTTACTTTATATATGTATATGTGTATGTGTGTGTATGTGTATATATATGTATATATGTATGTGTGTGTGTATATATATAATTATATATATATATATATTTGTGGTTTTTTATTTGTCGGTTTATTTCTTTATGGTTATTTAGGCTGTGACATATATATCACTAAGGCACTATTTTGTAATTAATTTTTTCTCAATTTATATTTATATTTATTTTTATTTCTTTATTCTTTTGTGACCTGTTTCATAAACAAGCCATTTGAATTTATATTGAATGTCGGCCGAAGTGCTATAAGTGTCAATTTTCCATACTAATGTTGTTTGCTCCTCCCACAATTTTTTCTATGCTTACTATAAATATGTATATGTATGTATATGTGTATGTGTGTATATATATATATATATGTATATGTATATGAATATGTATGTATGTTTATTTTTGTAACCTATATATTGCCTTGATCTGTCCTTTCACTCCAGTGTTCCTGAGGATGTCATTAGACGAAAGCGCTTGAGCACCCCTTTGTGTTTCTTTTCCCTTCGTGGTTTTATTCATCATATATATATATATATATATATATATATATATATATATATATATATATATTAGTGATGGATCGAATAACCGCAACCGCAACCGCACTACAACCGCACAAAAATTCACAACCGCAACCGTAACCGCAACCGCCGTTCCATAAGTGCGGTTGCGGTTGTAAAAGCTTAGTTAATTTTAATTTTAGGTTAATTAGAAATATTTCGTTTTTTAAAAAGAAAATGATGGGTCTCCTTATGCGTGGAGCGGGAACGTTGTACGATGAGAGGCGTTGCCGCTTGAAAGGTGAAAATGCAGCAAAAATATTATTCTTGAAATTCACACTGCCTGTCATTAAGTTTGACATCAGTTTTTCAAATGAATAATAATCCATAACTTTCCAATGGGTGGAGGCTGGAGAAAGTGGTAGGTGGGATGAACAGTGCGATGGGTCCTCGTCCCTCATCCTGGTAACACACTTAGTGCAAAATATGGTTTTAATTAATTTGACCTATTCTTTCATAATAGCTATATAAGTTTAGAATATACTTCATTTAAATAGTATTTATTTAGTAAATACCTTATGTTGAACACAAGTTTTGCAACACACAAATAGCGGTAGCGGTGTATTGCAAAACTTGTGTTCAACATAAGGTATTTACTAAATAAATACTATTTAGTATATATTATGTACCAAGTGTGGCTAAATCGCACTATAGTGGCTAAATCCAGTTAATAATTACGCATTTTTCCTAGTATATGATAACCGCAACCGCGGTTGGAAAAAATTCGACAACCGCAAACAAACACAACCGCAACCGCGGTTGTGAAAAACCGACCACTCGATCCATCACTAATATATATATATATATATATATATATATATATATATATATTTCGTTATGCAGAAACTAAAGCCGTTTTAAATATACAGTGTTCTGTATTTATATATTTCGAATTGTATTCGTATGAATTATTTAAACTGAATGTTTTTAAATCTTCAGTATTATTCAGGACATTTTCATTGGCATTTTTGACTCGTATTTGAAATTTAATATACTGAAAGAGACTCTCGAAATACTTTGAAATACTCTGAATAAGCATATTGCTTTGAAATACTTTCGTTAATAAATTCAAAATTCAAAAATCTTTCTTCAGAAAAGAATACAAGTGACAGAGTTTTACAGTTTGGATATTTGATATGACGTTAATGTGTTCACAGTACTCTCATTTGAATATGCCCTTTGAAGCATGAAGACTTTTCATAGACAAGGAACCCAGGCCCAGTGAAAATGAGTTCGCTCAACCGTCACCACGTGGCATGGTAGGGATTGAAAAATCTCAATTTTTGCATGTAAATTTTGGATAGTATGATTGCTTTAGAGTAAAGTATGGAACGATTTTCGCAGGGATGACATAAGTGTTGCATATCACTGGAAAGGGGATTAAATAATCTATTCAATGATATACCAAAGATGTAATTAGCTTAAATATTGAAGTGAACAGGCTGATTTAAATCAAATGCAAAATATCTGCATCAGTCCAGCAGATCGGATCATTTTCAATGAACACACAAAACAGTTCCCTTATTATTACTACTACTATTATATTCTCTATTACCTAAATGTATTACTTGTTTTTCATGAAGAAAAAGGTAGGTAACAATGGAAAAGTTTACATTAACATGATTAAACAGAAGGTGAATTTAGAGTTTTTACACAAAATCTTCAATCAAAACTTTGGTGTATCATTGATTTGTAGCATTACATCATGATTATTATATTTTCCCTTTGAAGAGGCGTTAAGCAAACATAAAACTTTATTCACACTCAACCAAAAAATCAAGTTCAGAGGGGTGAGTCACCACCACACACTTCTGAGGTGTACACTTCAGATTATGCTGATACTGGTGTGATGTGATACTGGTCTTGGGTATTTCAGCGTTGCTGTTACATGGTCATACAGTTTGATTAACATATCTAAAAATCAGTATAATTAAACGTTTCGGCATTTTATCGGAGTCTGAGTGTTCAACATGGTACCGCCCCATTGTGAATGGGTTCCTGCATCCTTCATCTGCCATGCACAAACAGACATGGCTTATGTTACAGGAGCATTGTCCAGTTTGACATGCAGACTTCTTGCATTGACAGGTAACCAGTTCAAGTAGCCCTGTTGGGGCTGGCTCTTTTGTCATAAGGAGAGGTTTTAGCACACCATCCTCAAACTGCCAACCATACCCATCTGGTTTGGAGACATCGTGTATTGGTTGAAGGGCACTTCGCCAAATATGAGAATTGATAGTTGGCTCGTCTAAGATGTAGTTGTAAACTGTCTGTTGTTGGTGGTAGAACTTCATTCTGTGGACGTTTATGACAGAACATCAAGTATCGCACGTCATTAACAGTTGTTCCCAACTTCTGGTTTGGGGTGTATAACCTACATACAAACTTTTCTGCTGCTTCCAATGATGATTGTTCAATGTCTGCTCTTGTCCCTCTGCGACACGGTTCTTCTTGGATTGATGAGCCCTTTAGCATGAGTTTCCAGCCCTTCTTCTTGCAAATGCCGGAGAAGTAGCGAGTGGAATCACAGCCTGTGATTGCATGGAAAGCTGGAAGAACTCTGCATACACGTCGACCGAAATGAACGGATATATTGTGACAAGGTATGTAACGTACCTTATCTTTGATGCCTGTGCGAAACCATAGCTCTTGACAGTTGAGTTCGTGGTAGAGCGATGTACATAATGCAGCCACGTCTGTGTCTGGAGATTGAATTACTACCCTCCAGCCAATACCAATTGTTGCCCATCTTGAAGATTTGTTTTTGCTAGCAAACAAAGTTGCTCGGAAAGGAACTCACACAACTGTTGCTTGTTTTTGGTATTACTGGTATACTTTGCCCACTGCTTGGGGATTGATATCTGGGGACTGTGTATTTGTATTTCCATGGAGGCACTCACTCCTCGTCTTGATCGCTCACCAAATTTGATTGTGTTCTTTTGATACTGGTCAACCCTACAACAATTATCTTGACCAAATGGTGCTGTTATCAAATTATATTGCTGCATGGCCAATTCTCCAAATGTATTTGCGCCACCACTCCCAACCATATGCACCTGTGCCATGCCATCAAATATGTAAATATGTGTGCATTCCTCATTCCCGGAGGTGGTGCAGGTAACTTTGATATGACGTCAACGGTTTTCTCAATTTCTCCCAGAAGTACACTTTTCGTCGTTTTCCTCAAGGTACCATCCAGATGAGCTAATGCCAGTGGTACTGTGGACAATTCTTAGGTCATGACCTATTTGAGACTGACATCACGTCCTTTCGCAGCAATCAGAAATCGACCAAACAGCTCACGGTCAGCTTTGATAGATACCACCTTCTCTGCAATCATAACATGACTCTTCTTTGTTAGAGTTGCGGATGTGGGGATCTTTAGCTGAGGAATTGCATCCCAGAAACTGATTGTGCCATTATGGAGTCTGTCTTCTACAAATGAATCCAACTGCTCTTGACCAACTATTCTCTTTGAACGCTCGGTACTTTAGGTTCGATTTGCTTGTATACACGGCGTAACACGCTTTGTGATACTGAACATCTGCTGCCACCAAATCTTCTCTGGCTCCATGAAGAATGAAAAGCATATCGTCATCACCTTCTGAATCCGCAGCATCCATGATAGTCTGGCACGCCTAAAGTGTTGCAACTTTGTACATGACCTTGACCTTTTTGTGAATTTTAATCTTAAAGAAAATCCACTTGGAGGAGTCAAAGGGTTCTGTCATTGACCTGGACTTTCTAGATGATAAGGATGGTTCATCTGTTAGTGCTGCAACTGATGCGACTGTGACAGCTGGTGAACCACTAAGGCGTCTTTTAGCATACGTAGATTTTGTTTGCTAGTGTACTTTGCATAGCAGGTTGAATGCCACAGAACTTCATGGTGTGGAGGAGGAACTAAATGTCCTCCCAATCTCTCTTGTACATCGTCTGAATGCAGCTTTATTGCATCAATAAGGATTGGTATCGATGCAGGATTCGCTTTGTTGAGTGTTTCATTTGTCACCTTTTGGCAAATAACGCACTTACTAAATTTGTGGATTTTGGCTCTTCACGTAGTCGAAATGAGGCTGGTGGTATGTCGGTTGCATTTCTATCCTCATCCTCCATGTTTCACAAATAAGCCTTCACTCTCCCGCAAGACAAAAGAAAAGAAATTAAGTTTCTTTCTGGTGTATTTTAGCTAATTTAGTGCAATGATGAAATGAACAGGCCGATTTAAATCAAATAAAAAATATCATCTTTGTACGGTCTAAAAAACAAATAAATTGAAATATAAAAATTTTACATTTAAATCAAGAAATCCATTTTCCTTCCACAATGTTAATGGATTAACTGCTTAAAAAAGGAACTTTTGCGTGTTCTTTGAAAATGATCCGATCTGCTGGACCGATGAAAATATTTTGCATTTGAATTAAATCGGCATGTTCACTTCTTTATTCAAGCTAATTACATCTATAATATATCACTGAAGGGATTATTTAATTTCCTTTCCATTGATGTACAACACTTGTGTCATTCCCACCAAAATCGTTCCATACTTTACTGTAATGCAAAACCAATAATTTAAATGCAAAAACCGAGGTTTTTCGGTCGCTAGCATGCCTCATAAAATTGCATCTACAAAAAAAATTAATACCACAAATTGGCTCTACTAACTACGAGGCGATGATCCTGAATGGTTGTCCTAAAAGATATATGCTCAAACTAAGTCTGTAGTAGGGCGGAGCGTTTTTACACTTTTTTCGATTTTCGTTTTGCAATAGCACGGAAAAGTGGCTCTTCCACGTCAAAAGTGAGTGTGTAAAATCTCAGAGATCTGCAATAATATCTTCTGCCTCTGCTCGCGCGTTGAAAATCCAAAAAATGCGCCAAAATACGCATTTTTTCAATATTTTCTTATAGTTTTAATTTTCATCCTACCTTCTTGTAATAGCGAGGGAAAGCATCCTAAAGGTTTATTTTAGATTAGTTTTAAATATTTTTGTCCTGCGATAATATCTTCTGCCACCGCAAACGTTCCAAAAACAGAAAAATCGCATAAATCACGTATTTTGCATATTCAGCCTATACGCTAATAAATTTACTTTCTACGTCATGTAATACTCCCACATCGTTCTTGAAGCTTCCCCACAGACTGACATGGTGTGTTGCTCGTCATTGCCATATACGGCAATGAGTCAGTGAGTGATGACTGATGAGTCATAATTCACAACACTCTACCAGGCGTTCTTGCTCTCACTTCCCCCAGTGTTGTGCTAGCTACGTTTGGTAAGATGTGGATTGTGTTGCTCTTGTTGTTAATACATCTTTGGAACACGACAACACGCATATGTGGACATATACTGCATATTTTAGTGCATAATAATACGTTGGTGTAATATACAAAACTTCTGCAGAATGCAAGAATATTTTACGTTTTAGGAGTAATTTCTTAATTTTTATATTAATTACTGTGTTTTTCACAATGTCAATACCAGCTCAAGCAACAAGAACTTCTTCAAGTTGCCCTATATTTGGGGCTCCAGCTGATCTAGACAAGAGGTTCCTTCCAACCTATAAGGACGTCATGAAATATTTTCATCAAATAAGGTTGAATTGAAGACATCGAAAAAAGAGCCTACAGTTGCAGAAATTTCGGGCGTTCTCTCAAAAACTCTCGAAGATTTGTGGAAAACAGCCTCTCTTCCTACTGTTTCTCATAACCGTGTCGTTCAAATGATTAAAAATTACCATGAAAAATGTCAAAACCTTCTAAAGTCAATAAAAAGGAAACAACATAGTGACTCATTCAAAATTAAATTACAAACATTTCAAAATGAGGCAGAAAACAAATTATTTGACATCAGTGCTTGCAAATGTGAAAATTTTGATAAGTGTTCATGTGAAAACCATCTCAAGGTTCCAGCAATTGAACAAGACTTCCTTAAAGATCAGAGAACAACAAGAAAATTGGCAATAGGCTCTCTTGATGTTTCACAAACTCGTAAAGATCTAGCAACTACTGTATTGCTAGAAGACAACAGAGAATGAAACAGTATGAACCAAAACCATCTACCAGTAAAGGACAAGCAACTGAAACACTGTCATCAACATCAAGTGAAACAGAAGGAGCGGATTCTGATTATGAACCGACACAGAGAATCAAATCGATGGAACAATCTCATCATGGAACAATCTCATCATTGGCTATAGCTCGTGACGGAACTGGTGTGTCAGACAGGTCTGCTGCTATAATTGCTTCGGCTGTGCTTGAAGACGTGGGAATTATAAACGAAAAAGGTTTAAGTTCAGTAATAGACAGATGCAAAGTAAGGAGAGATAGAAAAAGAGTGAGATCTATCATTCAAAAGAGAGATTACGAAGAAGAAACTATGGAGAGTATCTATTTCGATGGAAGAAAGGACAGAACTGCAGTGCAAGAAAAAGTTGGCAGTAAAGGTTATCAAAAAAATATAACAGAAGAACATGTCACTTTGCTTCAAGAACCAAACTCGTATTATATTGGGCATGTAACTCCCACTTCTGGCTCAGCACAGAATATATCTTCTGCAATTTTGGATTTTTTTCGCTCAAATGAGATTGATACTTCAGAAGTCAAAGCCATTGGATGTGACGGGACAGCAGTTAATACAGGACCAAAAGGAGGAGTGATAAGAAGTATTGAAGAACACTTTCAGAGAGCACTCCAGTGGCTGATTTGCTTGCTTCACACTAATGAACTTCCCTTGCGGCACATAGTGACTGACAATGATGGTAAAACAACAGGTCCTCATAGTTTTACGGGGCCTATAGGAAAAGAGTTAATTGATTGTGAAAAGAGACCTGTTGTTGAGTTTGAAGCAGTTGAAGCGGAAGAAATTGTAGTTGACAGAGATGATCTGAACACAGATCAGAAATATTTGGCAAAAATCTATGATGCTGTGTCCAAAGGTGAATGTACTCCCTTTCTAGCTCAAAGGAAACCAGGCAAAATGGCACACTCCAGATGGGTGACAACTGCTAACCGCATACTTCGTCTCTACGTTATGAAAGTTTATATTCCAATGTGGTTTCAAATCAAGAGAAATTCTTCAGCAACACAGGGAGCCAAACATCTTTATCAAATGATACAACGCTCGAGGTCGTTGGGTGCCCGCTGTATAGAAATAATTGATCGTGTTATTCAGAGAAATTCCTATTTTTCTCATCCTGAGAATGTTCTCCTAGTACAGTATGATTCACGATGAAGCAAAAATATCAGAGCATTAGGTTGGAGGAGAATCCTTAAAGCAAGAGATTCTGAGTCAGCCGCAGTGAGAGTGTTTAAATTGCTGACGTTGAACTTTCAGTGCAGTGAGTACTACAACATGATTAACTGGCAAACTTGTGAGCTGTCAGAGCCTCCTCTGACAAAAGTTTTATCACGCTCCCACATCCTGAACTATATCTCATCAGGAGATGTACCTGATTTCATCCCACGCTTTCCTTGCCACACCCAAGCGGTTGAACGGCATATAAAGCTGGTAACAGAAGCTTCAGCTGCAGTATGCGGTTCAGAGGCAAGGGATGGATTTATCAGAGCAAGATTAGAATCCAGAAAGAAAATGCCAAGAATGGAAACAAAAAGTGACTACAATGTGTAACTAGCCTAAGTCCGATAATGGTAGGGTGGTTGGGTCGGACAGGGAGGAACTCGAAATGCAGCCACCTCCACGTGGTGAGTTCTGGGTTATTTTGTCAATATAGTACATTCAATATTGACGAAATAAGCGAGGAGCTGCATGCATATTACATAATAAGTCATCAAAAATAAACCAAGCATATGCAAAGTAAACTGCTTTGGTGGACCTAAATTATTTAATTGCTCAAATATATAAACTTCTTAAATTACTAAAATATGATACAATGAATTGTTAATTGCATTACTTAATACATAATTAACGAGTAAACTGTGGTGTAGGGCCGAAGTTGACGATAATAGCGTCATCATAAAATACGCTATTTATGTAAATTTTCCCGTATTTTGGAACGTTTGCGGAGGCAGAAGAAATTATCGCAGGAGAAAAATATTTAAATCTATTCTAAAATAAACCTTTAGGATGCTTTTCCTCGCTATTACAAGAAGGTAGGATGAAAATTAAAACTATAAGAAAATATTGAAAAAATGAGTATTTTGGCGCATATTTTGGATTTTCAACGCGCGAACGGAGGCAGAAGATATTATTGCAGATCTCTGAGATTTTACACACTCACCTTTGACGTGGAAGAGCCACTTTTCCGCGCTATTACAAAACGAAAATCGAAAAAAGTAAAAACGCTCCGCCCTTGTCTGTAGTGCTGGTTGAACCAACTCCTTTATTTGACCCTCTACAGAAATTAGCTCCTTGACTATTATGTAAAATTAATGGCATTTAGTTTATTTATTACATAAGAGAACTAAAAGTAGTGAGTAATAGTAATAGTGATAACAAGTAATAATAATAATATAATAATAATAATAATAATAATAATAATAATAATAATATTAATAATAGTGATTAAACATAGTATAAAAATTTACAAAATGTTACATAATTCTGTATTAAATGTTTTATTTTATATTTAGTAGAAAATAAATGATGCTAAATTAAAATATAAAAACGGATAAATTATGAAATTAAAATGCTTAATGAAATTTGCATATTTTAGATACGAGGTCTGTTCAAAAACTTCCCGAACTGGTTATGGTGCGCGCACATCACATGACGCGCATCGGCGTCATGTGATGCATGTTGTAGTGTGAATCAGTCTGTGTCCAAAGACAGTTACCGTTTGTTGATATCTTATTTTGTTCTCTCGATATTTATTGTTTTGTGAAGTCATTTTGTGTGTTTTGTCGCATTTTGTGCATTTTAATAATGGTTGCTGTGAGACAACGTGTGTGCATAAAATTTGGCGTTAAGCTGGGCAAGACTGCTTCTGAAACCCATTCCGTGCTGAACACAGCATTTGGTAATGACGCCTTAAGTCGGATAACCACTTTTGAGTGGCACAAGCGATTTAAGGAAGGCCGAACGTCGACGGAGGACGATGCAAGTGTGGGACGACCTTCTACTTCAAGAACTGATGACACTGTTGCTTGTGTTCGTGAAATGATTCGAGGGAACCGTAGACTGACAGTCAGGGAAGTCACAAACGAAATGGACATTTCTATAGGATCATGCCACACGATACTCAGAGAGAATTTGGGGATGCGAAGTGTGTCAGCCAATTTTGTGCCACGACTTTTGACTGCCGAGCAGAAAGAGCAACGTATCGTTGTGTCTCAAGACCTCCTTCAACGTGCCAATCTTGATAAAAATTTTCTCAGAAACATCGTTACGGGTGAGGAGACGTGGGTATACGGGTATGACGTTGAAACAAAACAGCAGTCACCGCAATGGAAGTGCGTGACGTCCCAGAGACCGAAAAAAGCACGGCAAGTCCGATCGAATGTGAAGGCTATCCTGGTCGTTTTTTTCGATTATTACGGACTCATTCATTACGAATTCATCCCTAGAGGTCAAACAGTTAACCAACAGTTTTATTTGGAAATACTGAAGCGCATGCGAGACGCAGTATGGGGAAAACGGCCTGAAAGTTGGAACGCAGGAACGTAGATGTTGCACCATGACAGTACGCCCGCACACACAGCGTTCTCAATTCAGCAGTACCTGAAGAAGGACAACGTTGTAGTCGTTCCCCAGCCCCCGTATTCTCCAGATCTGTTCCCGGCAGACTTTTTTCTTTTCCCTAAACTTAAATTTGCATTGAAAGGTCAAAGATTTCAAAGTGTGGAAGAAATTATTCAAAATGCAACAAACGAACTAAAGGCGGTCAGGAATACAGCCTACCACGAATGCTTCCAAAAGTGGAAATACCATTGGGAGCGATGTATAGCTGCACAAGGAGACTACTTTGAAGGGGACAGTATCAATTAGATCGTAAGTGTTACCAGAAAGTTTTTGTGGGATCAGTCCGGGAACTTTTTCAACACACCTCTTAATATGTTCCTAATCAGCCAGCTGGCTTAATCAGCCAACTGGCGTAATCAGCCAGTTGGCTTATCTGGCTGAGCTGCCAAATTGCGTTATTTATTTAATTAAAGCATATACTCTGGCTTAACCAGCCAGTTGACCTAGAAGGTGCAAATTGCTTGTTCAGGTGTACATTATTGAGTTGCCAGATTGCGGTATCCAGATATTTTTCGACAGTTGGTTTAGAAATCCGTTTTAGAAGGCAGCCATTTACTGTAATTAAATGTCGTATACAACCAAAAGAATTAAATAAACACCATTACATCATTCTGTTTATTAAGACGAATTCATGGATTCAATTTCACGAAATATATAGGAAATAAATATACAATGGAATATATATGATCAAAAATAATAATAGCATAAGAAATACGAACGATGAATATATAATCAAAATAAATATACAATGGAATACATATGATCAAAAAATAATAATAACATTAGAAATACGAACGACAAATATATAATCAATAATATACAAAAAGTTGTAGTATAACCAATATATTAGTACAGGAAAAAAAATATATATACACTGTATATTGTTATATTAAATAATTAAATATATTGAATATAATAATATACGAAACGTATAATCAGTTGCATATTAGTAAAGGAAATATATATATATATATATATATATATATATATATATAATATATATATATATATATATATATATATATATATATATATATACACAATTAAATAAATAAATATACAACGCAAAACGCTAAACTCACGTAATCGAGCCTACATTCGATTACGTTATATGGATGCCTGTACTCAACATAAATGGATTTCATATCGTTCAATACTATTTTTTTGCCAACTTTATATATTCGGTTGGCAAGTTATCTTTAAACACGGCTAGAATACAATCAAAAGCACGCACAAAGAGGTCATCGTTAACCACAACATCATTATTAAATACAAGTCGCGGTTCTGAAGGGCAAACTCCACAATACGTTGAACTACGCGCCGCAGTCCGTTTCTATACAGGGATCCAGGGTCAACCCTGACCACGTACCGATTTCTAGTCAGGGCAGGGGTGGGGGTAGCGGTGCGCACAAACTCGAATGTTATACCATCCTCAACAGTATGAGAAGCTGCTGTGGAGGAAGTACCCGGGACTGAACAGTGGGGCATATTTGAAGAAGGTACTATTGTGGGGGTTGTATCGTAAGACGTTGAGGGTTGGGGTTCTATTACTGGGGGTCTAACAACCGGAGCAATCCTGGCACGCTTTATACCTGACGTGGAGGGCTCTTCATCATGCATCCGCTTTGAACTGTCGCATGATACAGGTGTCGCTGGTGAGGGTTCGTCAAGTCCTTTTTACCAAAGTTCGGGATATTTCGAAGAATCTAAACCTTTAAAATAGGCATCCAGCTCTAGGCCATTCTCGCCTTGTTCATTCCTACATTCAATAACTCCGTCGAGCAGAGCGGTGTATGCGTATTCAAGAACCGTGTCAAAATAAATCATATCCGTAACACGAGCGTCTAATATAGGCTTTAGCTTGCGGAATCCGACGATTTCAAACATTCTGTCGAGAATGAAATGGTTTCGCGTAGGGACAAGAACGTTATTATCAGATGCATTCTTCCAAATCAGTCATATATCAATGCATGGCTGATAGTTATTTATACACAACGTGCAAACAACGGCATATGAGGAGACATCACTAATCTGTTCTCTTCTTGTACCTACACCTGCAGGTATTTTATAACGGTCCTCTTCTCACTTCTCAACTATTACGAAGAGTCTATTCATCTCCCCAACAAGTAAATAAATAACATTACGTTTACCAGAGTTTGCTTGCCTACAAGTCGTTTCAAGTACATAGTTAATGGTGCCGGTTTCACGCCTGAACACGCGCAATAACTTCGTCACAGACACATCGAACGCGGCGTTGAGAATGCTTCTCAAAGGAAGTTCCATCGTATTCGCACGTCCAGTCGGTTCAAGCTCTGAGATGACTATGAGCCACAGGTGGACGGATCGTCTCGACGGGCGGAGTGAGTCACGCTGATGAAACGTGTACAGGTTTGTTCGAACTCGTGTGTTTCGGAGGGATGAGGTACAAGGGTGGGCGGCTCGATGTGGGGAGCGAGTAACACCATAAACTGCTGAAGCGTGTACAGGCATGTTCGAACATTTGTGCCGTTGGACAAACATAATTTTCTACTGCATGAAGCAATACCGGCTTTAATGTTTTATCACTCACCAGACGTTCATTTCCACAAACTAAACGTCTTCACAATCCGGTGCACTATTTGAGAGAAACATATGCTCATATTTATCCTTTTTGCTTAACAAGCGATATTCGTCTCTAAATTCTGTTAAAAACTCACACAACCCTTTAGCCACAACCTCACTACAAACCTCGTCATGGTATATATTAATATAGTGGTAAAAATACTTCCAATTGTTGTGTCATCATAGGGTTTCTCGGCAATTAGAGCAGCCGGTTTGCCATCCCTCTGCTGCCCGTTTGGTCCGCGGCTCCTTATTCAGTGTATTCGGATTGGCCCTATGGAAATACCATAGGGGTTCCCTCATCCGCCACCCGAGGGACACGCCTGGTAGGTGTTCTATTTGAAGTAATACTGAACATGGACGGCAGCGCAGAAGACGTGTCGCGGAGGGGAAGAGATGAGATAAAACATGAAGCAAGGGAGATACTCGGGACCAAGCGAAGGGCAAAGCAGCAGTGGATGACCGAAGAGATATTGGAAATGTGCGATGAATGGAGGGAGGCAAAGAGAAAACGAAACATAAATCCTACGGAAGCCAACACAAACAACTATAGAAGACTCTGTAGAACAGTAGAGTACATGTGTAGAGAAGCAAAGAGAAGATGGATCGAAGGGAAATGTGAAAAATGTGAGAGCAGCTTTGAAGCGGGAAACTCAAAAGAACTATACAAAACAGTGAAGGAAATAACGCGAAAATGGTCTGCAAATTCAATTGTTGTAAGAAACGAAAGGGGAGAGAAAACTGCGTTAGTAGAAGTAAAACAAATATGGAAAAAGTATTTCGAGAAGGTGTTTACGGGATGGAAGAACAAGTAGATTTCAGGAATTTCCCAGAATTGGAAACGGAAGAGAGAAGAGAGGAAACCCCAAATATATTGGAGAGCGAAGTGAAATGGCACATTGCATCTCTACCATTAAATAAGTTCCCAGGAAGAGATAATATACCAGGAGAACTGTTGAAAGAAGGGGATGAGCCAATAGCCAAATGGTTAACCTCATTGATACAGAGAGTGCTAAATGGTGAACCGATTCCCGCAGATTAGTTGCATGGATTAATCATCCCGATTCATAAGAAAGGTGATGTAACAGAATGCGAGAACTATAGGCCAGTGTGTTTATTATCAAATGCCTACAAGATTCTCGCAAAGACCTTGCTATACAGAATGTGTATAAGAGAAGAGGAAGTGCTGTCGGAGGAACAGGCGGGGTTTAGGCAGGGCAGAGGAACGACAGACCAAATATTCACATTGAGACAAATAGCGGAAAAGAGATGGGAATATAATAAGAATACATATTGCGTATTTATAGATTTCAAACAGTCCTTCGACTCAGTATGGAGAGAGGGGATGGTGCAGGTGCTGAGAAGGGAAGGATTCGAGAAGCAAATAGTAGAACTAATACAACGATTGTACTCGAACACATCTGCAGCAGTAAGAAAGGGAAATATAACCACTGACACATTTCCAACAAAACGAGGTGTGATCCAGGGCTGTCCGTTATCACCCCACCTATTTAATTTGTTTTTGGAAGCGGTAATGAGGGAGGCATTGCAGAATTACGAAGGATCCATCAAAATAGGAGGTGAAATCGGCACGGACTTGAAGTATGTAGATGACATAGTGCTATTGGCGGAGACTAAAGAAGAGGCGGTTACAATGATAGAACGAGTGGAAGAAACATGCAACAAATACAATCTGAAAATAAATGCAGCAAAAACCAAAATAATGAAAATAGGAAAAATAGATGAAGCAGTGGATCTACGCCTTGCAAACAGCCAAATTGAACAAGTACATGAATTCAAATACCTGAGAGTCTACTTTACTAGTGACAACAACACTTATCGAGCAATGCAGGAGAGGATTAAAATGGGATATGTAGTAATGAATAAAATGGATAAAATCTGGAAAGACAACCACATCAGTATGAAACTAAAAATTAGATTATATGAATCTATAGTATAGGGTGTCCATAAATGATTACCCTGATTAAAGCATGCTATAACTTTTAAATAAACACTCGTATTCAAACACAGTTTTAATCATAAGTAGATAAACATACAAAGTTTTGATACATAGTTAATGAACTTAATAAGCTTCCACATGTGCACCCCTAGTGGCACGTAAAATGTCTAAACGGTATTCACACTCACGCCACACATTTTCCAACATTTGTGGGTTAACTGTTGCAATTGCATCCGTAATGCGTTCTCGCAATGTCCTGATATCTGGAACAACTGTTGCATAAACCAAATCTTTAACATGACCCCAGAGAAAGAAATCCAGCGGGGTAATGTCTGGTGATCTTGGGGGCCATGGGATTGGCCCGTCCCTGCCAATCCATCGATTTGGAAATGTTGCGTCGAGAGTTTCACGAACAACATGCGCCCAATGAGGTGGTGCCCCTTCTTGTTGGAAGATGACAGTTGGCTGCCTGTCCTGCAGCTGGGGGATGGCGTAATTGGTGTTAAATCCTTTTGAATATTTTCCACCGTCCCATCGGAAACTGATGGTCTACCACTGCTCTTTCCCTTTTCCACGTTTCCAGTTTCCAAGAACTTTTTCATCCACGACTTAATTAACTTCACATCAGGTGGATTCTTTCCATACTTTGTTCTGAACCTTCGCTGAACACTGACAGGAGATTTTGTTTCTGCAAGCCACACAACACATTGTGCCTTCTCTGTTACAGACGCCATCTTAACTCAACAGCTACTACAGCGCTCCTAGTGGCGAATGCGGTAGACGAAACACACCAGCACAGAAACTGTATGCGTGTACGAGATCACCTGTAAAAAGAAAATGGATGTAAGATTCGTCATTTAAACATGAGAGCATACTGTTTTCATGGTAAACATTTATGGACACCCTGTACTGCCAACAGTACTGTTCGGAGTTGAAAGTTGGATAATGAGAGAGAAAGAACGGAAAAAGTTAAATGCATTTGAGATGTACTGTTTGAGAAGGATTTGTCGGGTGAGATGGATGGACCGGGTGACCAATGAGGGGATCAGGAACCGGACCAACGTTAAGATCCCAGTGAATAGCAAAGTCGAAGATATTCAGAGGAGATGGTTTGGGCATGTGGAGAGAATGAGGGAGGAGAGGTTGCCCAGAAGAGCCATGTACGCAAGAGAGGATGGAACTAGACCGCGGGGACGCCCAAGAAGAACATGGTTGGCGAGCTTTAAGAGCGGGAACGCGGGGAGAAAATGGAGAGAGCTGACAACGATGGCGAGAGACAGACGAACCTGGATGGAGTAAAGAAGTCATCAGAGGGACCCAACCCGGCTCTAACCGGATGGGAAATAAGTCAGTCAGTCAAAAATACTTAACTTTAATGCCCAGTGTGTAAAATTTTCATCGTTAACTTTGGAAGCAATTTTAGACCTTCCAGTTCCCAATGTGTGAAATTTAACACATTTCGTATTTTATTAATTCACTGGGCAACACGTATTTTATTGAATGATATCTGACACTTGATTCTAGGTAATTTGGGTGCGCTGAATACGAATTTCAACTCGGTTTGGCTCTATCAGGTCCTGATTCTTGTCGACAGCCTATGTGCCATTTTCCAGATTTTTCAAATTAGACTAAAAAATTAAGACATGTGTTAAATTTTTTTTTCAAGTTTCATGAATACAAGCAGTTCAAACTACAGTAAAATTACATTATAACGATAGAAATGACTTAAAATAAAAAAACAAACAGATATGAAGCTTTCACTGTGGCAAAAATTTTCTTTTGTAAGACTTTCTAGCGTATTTGCTTGTTGATGGCAGGTCTCTTTTCAAGCACCAGCAGTAATCAGCCATCATGTGGGAATCCCAGCGGCCTTGGTACCGTTCCTCCATAATTTTGATATCTTGGTGGAATCTCTCCCCTTGTTCGTCACTTACATCACCTAAATTACTTGGAAATTGGTCAAGATGGCTATTCAAAAAATGCATTTTTATGCTCATATTGCAACCTAACTCTTTGTAGTCCCTTAAAAGTTTTTTTACGATTTCTTCGTAGTTATCTGCCCTATAATTGCCTAAAAAGTTTTCTATCAAGTCCACGAATGAGAACCAGCCATTTTTTTCGCGTTCATTCATGACATTAGGAAAATTGCTGTCTTTAATCATTGTTCTTATTTGTGGACCGTCGAAAATTCCCGCCTTGATTTTTTCATAACTTAAACTTGGAAATTTTGAAGTTATGTATTTGAAACACTCGCCGTTCGTATCTAAAGCTTTTACATATTGTTTAATGAGGCCTAGTTTTATATGCAGAGGAGGAAATATGATTTTATCTCTGCTCACTAAAGGTGGATTAATTACGTTTTTTTCTCCGACAGTAAGTGATGTTCGTGCTGGCCAGATTTGTTTGAAATAATGTTCTTCCTTGGCTCTGCTGTCCCATAAGCAAAGGAAGCAGGGATATTTAGTATACCCTCCTTGTTGTCCTAGCAGAAAATTAACCATTTTTAAGTCAACACATATGATCCACTCGTGCTCCCTATATTTGATAAGATTTAAAACCTTTTCTATATGTTCATACTTTTCTTTTAATTTTGTTGAGTGCCCAATCGGTATCGAGCCGTATAGATTGCCATTATGCAACAACACACACTTAAGACTTCTTTTCGAACTGTCTAAAAACAAGCGCCAATCATTTGCATCGTAAGACTCAACCCCCATCTTCTTTAACAAACCAACTATGTCGCAGCAATATACTAAACTATCCTCTGTTCTAAAATATTTAACAAGTTCTTCTTCTCTTTTTCTGTAAAATGAAATGTATGTGTTTGAAGTAAGCAAGTTTTTCTCTTTAAGTCTTGAAGCTAAAATTTCCGCAGCCTTTTTTGGCAAATTTAGATCCCTTACAAGATCATTCAACTCGGCCTGGTTAAACTTTTGCGGATCGTTTTGACTTTCAAATACGCTGGGGTCAAAATCGGTGTCTGACTCCTCAAAGTGCATAACAATATTTTCAGGAACATCTTCAACTAATTCTTGAGTTGGCAGACCCTTAAATTTTGGAATGGGGATCTCATTTGAATGTAGCACAGGTCGTATCGCGGTGTCGAAATTTGGGTACTCGATACAATGTTTATTTTTCTTAGTGAAGCCCGAAGTCTTGACAAAGCAAAGGTAGCAATCGGTCTCGTGGTTAGTAGGCTCTCGCCACACCTGATATGGAAAAAAATTGTAAAGCGTTAACAAAAGCGACGAGAGACTTGTTTTTGAATTTTATCAAAAGTTATCACCCAAACATTTAACATTTCTATGTGTTTCAACCTTATGCAATATTTGAGATTCTTATAAACATTTTCTGTAAATTTTTGTTTATGTACCTAAGTTACAATTACATTTAGGTAAGTTACAGTATACTAGTGATTAAATTACGTAGTTTTATGAAATCATAAACTTACCATCGGAACTCCAAAAGGTATTTTTGAATCCGAACCCTTCGTCCAATGTCGCAGTCTTTCAATGCATATAGTGCAGGCTTTATGTGGAGCCCACGATTTATCTTGGTCCCCCAGTTTTATGCCAAAATAAGCTAAGTAAGCTCTTTTTACGAAGTCAGTTATATTTGCTCGTTGATGTGGAAGTGTAAAATTTCCACATATATAACAGAAGGAATCAGGGTTGTTTTTGCATTTGAACTTTCTAGTGCTTGATGATATATTGCTTGATTGTTCTGCCAATTTGTAAAGGTATTTAAAGCCCTTAATTCATATAAATTTAAGAAAATCTGAAATATAAACACAAAAATTAGTTTAAATAGGTACTTATTATGAAATAGGTACTTACAATCTATGAAATTAAACTAGAAACACGGATGAGTAGGTACAATATAAATTACGTCTAATTAAATCAACTATATTAAATCACGATGACAAAATTACTCACTAAATCATATGCCAATTCAAAATTATGTTAATGCCCAAACTTAATTAACTAACTCAACTGACTGACTGACTGAATGACTGATTGAATTGACTGATTAACTCTGGAAACGAGTCGCTTTTATATATTTTAGTTGTCCCTCTAGAATACTCTACAGAGAACAGGAACGATCGAGAAAATTTTAGAATTCTATGATATTTTTAGCTTAATTTACTAATATTAAAATGGGTTAAAAATGACAAAATTAAAAATATTTTTAGGGTGTTACATATAAAAATATACATAATACAACAATACCATAACAATAGGTACAAATACCTAGATAAAAACCTAGTTGCATAATGTGTAACTGCAAAAAGACAGCGAGTATTGAGAAAAAAACCTTTTTATGAATACGACGAAAGAGGAGGGGTGTTGAGCAAAATCAGGACCTGATAGAGCAAAACCGAGTAAAAATTCGTGCTCAGCGCACCCAAATTACCTAGAAGTAACTGTCAAATCTAATTCAATAGACAAAAAATTGAAATTTGTTCCCCAGTGTTATGAACAATAAAACTTTGTAAAATATATTTTTCAGTTATTATGGGTCCAATTAAACGATTTTTATATCCCAATTTTTTTTTTTACTTTTCGACTTAATTTGGGTATGAAAGGGTTAAGATTCTCCATGATGACAAGATTTACATTCTCAACCGTAGGGTACGAGTAGTCGGTATGATGTAACATGAAATAATATCGCTTGTCACACCACTCATCAACAAGACTCACTATCCAAACCGTTGCTTATCTTCTGAACGTTTTGCTTCTACTTCGCGGTATATGTGAGCTTTCATAAATGTTAGGTCTACAACATACTTCAATACATCGTTTGTACTACGAAAGCCTACAATGCCCTCGCCAGAATACCCGTAGAGTATTTGAACATCTTGGTCCTTCGCACGGCTCAATGCAGCCTTAAAAGTATCAAAGGAGGGGGAATAGGGAGTTTTTCAGTATCCACCACATCTTGGCACTTTGCCGAATACTACTTCATAAACGTTGGACACGCAATATTAAAGGTGTACATGATAAATAAATATATCATTAACAATACACATATATATAAATACAATCAAGGATTAAGGTAACCAAAGGGCACGGTATCATAGGTACCAGGCACCTGGTAACGCTTCCTATAGGTGTTACGGCATACCTTCGTGCCCCTAAGTTCCTTCACACACCCCAGTTTCTGCGCCCGAAAATTGTAGTTGTATGGTCACAATCACTGTTGTTCTCTTCTGCGCACTTCACGCACAGGGGAAACATGAGCTTTTGATCTATAACGACGGGTAAGATCGGCATCCATAAATCGCGAATGGGGAGCACGTCTACGAAAGAGAGTCCAAAGTAGCGCTCATTCAAGTTAGCTGAAAACTCCTCGATGGTTGGTATGGTGGGACGCACCATTTTTCAGGCGCACCTACGGGGTACGGATTGTTCTTCATAACGTAGGGGTATAAAGTACAGAAGTCGTAGTAGTGGAGTTTCACGCCCACCGTAGGCGGAAAGTATAGCTTGAATGGGTTTGTGCGTCCTCCAAACAAGCTGACACCGCATTTGAGGGGGTCCAACACCATTGAACGTTTGATGGTCCTTATTTCTTCACGATACTGGGCATCTGTTTCCATCCGTGCATTATACTCATGCTCCCACACGAATTTGTGAGTGAACTGGGAGCCTATAAGTTGTTCACGGTTATGGGTCCATGCGAGGCTGTCGGCGGGGGATCTTCCATAAAGGTCCCCTGTGACGGCACATTCAGCGCGCGGGCATCCATGCCACCAGCAGCCGTTAAATGACTACACAGTCTTCTCACCAGTGGCTGGATCCTCACTTAGGCCGTCATCCCAAAAAACACGACCATTGACCTTAACGGGTACTTCACCCGTGTTGCGGGCATGTTTTATGTATATCCCGGTCTGTTGCTGTAGGTGTATGAACCAATACATAGCCTTGTGCCCATAAATGCGGGGGTTGTTTCTCTGAATGATTGCTAAGGTGTCTTTAGGCATGAAGTTATTCTTGAACACTGTAAAACATAAAGAGGCGATCGTGGTCGCGATTTGCAGCGGATCGCATTTGAAACGGGTTATGTACTGTACATCCTTCTAAAGGCTTGAAAGCATACTCTAAGTACACGTACGTCTTTCACGCAATAACGTTCACATTCATCGGCTATATTGAATGGATTATCTTCATCAAAAGTGTTGTAGTTGCGGTCAAAAGCTTCACGCTCACTATCACTCATGTCGGTGTAGTTTAAGTAATGTTTGATTGGAGGTAGTCGTACGTAATTCAAAGTTTCGTTAGTGATGAATGTGTAAGGGAAATACCCTTTTGAAACTTCAGCAGCTACGCCCATGACCTTGGGCAGCTTTGCTAATTTACAAGGTGTGAACAGCAGGGTCATTTTTTTGAACTTGTCCGCTAATTTGACAATACAGGATACAAAGAGTTTCACAGGGCTTCCGCTTGCATTCGTTTTAAAAGCGTTTGTCCGTTTTCCACGTTTGTGACACTCATCACACTCGTTCTCCATGCACTCATCACAGATAGTCCGACTTACGAGTAAATGTGGAATGACCTCTTTGGTTTCGGCGTTCGTGTAAGTTTCTATATCGTTGTACACGGTTATACAAGGGCTATTTTTAGGCTTAGCATCTTTCATATAACATACATGCTTCACTCCATCCGCCTTACATTTTTCATGACATATAGAACAGTGAATTTCATCGCATTTATGTTTGAAATTCCCCCAATTATCCGTCATGTGAAACATACCGCACTTACAAATCCTCATTTTCCTGCAAGTGCCATTTGATTTATGGAGCTCAAAGCATTTATTATTGAAAAATGTACGTCTACACACATTACATTCCCTCTTCTTAGTTTCAACTACACGACTTTCACTTTCATATAACATACATGCTTCACTCCATCCGCCTTACATTTTTCATGACATATAGAACAGTGAATTTCATCGCATTTATGTTTGAAATTCCCCCAATTATCCGTCATGTGAAACATACCGCACTTACAAATCCTCATTTTCCTGCAAGTGCCATTTGATTTATGGAGCTCAAAGCATTTATTATTGAAAAATGTACGTCTACACACATTACATTCCCTCTTCTCAGTTTCAACTACACGACTTTCACATTTGGGGCATTTACACTGCTCACATACCATGTAGCAATCCTTACAATGTTTTACCATATCATCAGCAAATTAGAGACAACCCTTACACAAATCATGATGCCTTCCAAATTTTCAACTTTTATCATAACTGGCGTAGGTGGCCCTTATGTTACGGATGGCGAGATACGATGTTCCTGACAATCTTAAAATAAGTAGAGGTCTTGTACGATCTCTCACGCTGCTTTTAAAATCATACACAGTCCTACGACGATCATCCATTCCAAATACGACTATACGTGCATTCATTTCCTGCTCGGCCCTTCTCAGTTCTTCAGGACCCTCATTATACAAACTGAAGCTTACAATCTGAAGCCAGTTTACGGGCAAGCTGCACAACCGTGGGTACCAAATTTTTTGCGTCCAAGTATTTAGCACAGTGAACATATGAGCTAAAATTATCGCTATAAAACCACAACCACGATCGACGTTTAAATGCTTTCTGTAAATAACCTGAGAATTGAAATTAAGAGTATAAGGTGTGGCACTATGACCCGCAACCCGGAATACTCTGTCAATATCTACTATGAAGTTGTCCATATTGAAGGATGTACCACTTTGAGAGGCTTGCATTATACGCCCAAGATATATCTATATCTACAGCCGCCAAACGTCTGAACGGTATTACCACCCAAAAATCGTCCCCTCATCTGACCCGAACCTGAAGCATAACCTCGTCCGGACTTCATGTTCGTCGCGGTTCTGAAGGGCAAACTCCACAGTACGTTCAACTACGCGCCGCAGTTCGTTTCTATACAGGGATCCAGGGTCAACCCTGACCACTTACCGATTTCTAGTCAGGGCAAGGGTGGGGGTAGCGGTGCGCACAAACTCGAATGTTACACCATCCTCCAGATTATGAGAAGCTGCTGTGGAGGAAGTACCCTTGACTGAACAATGGGGCATATTTGAGGAAGGTACTATTGTGGGGGTTGTGTCGTAAGACGGTGAGGGTTGGTGCTCTATTACTGGGGGTCTAACAACCGGAGCAATCCTGGCACGCTTTATACCTGACGTGGAGGGCTCTTCATCATGCTTCTGCTTTGAACTGTCGCATGCTACAGGTGTCGCTGGTGAGGCTTCGTCAGAGGGGAGGGGTTTTGTAGCTGCACGGTCATCGGGTTCGTCTGTAATATCGATGATGGGGTGCTGTACATCGTCGTCATTCACGGTTCTGTGGAAGAAAACAAAATATAAGCAGTAGCACTCAAAATTTGTAATATTTTGTAAATTACCCACTTAGGGGTGTGACGTGTTAGAGATACAATCTGTAGAGAAATTCAGGTTCAGAAGCCCCTCCACTTGTATTATATCAGGCCCTACAGGATGTGGAAAAATTGTATTTATGCTTAAAATCATTAAAGATAAGGGGGAGATGTTCTCAAAATTTGTGCATAAAGGAATATGGTGCTATTCGACGTATCAGTCAGTGTTCAACGAGTACCAAGATGAAATTTTGTCCCAAAGGGTGTATATGACGTTAATTCGTTAAAAGGTAATGAGAATACAGTTATTGTAATTGACGATCTCATGTTGGAAATGGATAAAACGTTTGCCGAGACATTTACAATGTTCTCCCACCATCTTAACATAAGCGTATTCTTCATCAACCAGAATCTATTTTTCAAAAATAGATACATGCGCGATGTGTCGCTAAATACACAATATCTAGTCTTATTCGCACAACGTAGAGATGTGTCACAAATTGGGGTATTAGCCAATCAAATGTTCCGAATCAGTAAGGAGTTTTTGGAGGTTTATAAAGAAGCCACAAGTCAGCGTTATGGATATTTGCTTTGTGACCTTCACCCGCGAAACACGTTTAGGTGCTTCTAAGAACGAATATATTCCCAAGCGAACCTGAAACGGTGTATATTCCAGAATGACAAATAGGCTGAAGAAATATCGTGAATTAATAAAAATCTATCAACGATTGCCCGGGCACTGCAACAGATGTTTGTTAAAAATATCGACTCCGACTTTTTAAAATGCATCTGTGAAATCTGTCTTAATGTTATAAAATGTAATGTGCCAATGAAACCCTCTCAGAAGGCTCGCTTACGTCGTTACAAGAACATAATACGAGCGCTCGCTCATAAAAGTCAAACTGTGGGTAAGAAAAAGCGAATTATTGTACAAAGAGGAGGATCATTCCTACCCATCTTATTTTCAGTTTTGGGTCCTTTACTGACTAGATTAATATAATGAAGAAGGTTGTGATTCCGCACGAGGTGTATGCTTCATTGCAAAGTTCAAAGATTCCAGACACGGCTCTAGAACCCCGTAAAAGTAGGCTTAAAAGAATGGAAAGCGAGTTGCTAGCCCTATTAAACAGTGAAAAGTCACCTGATGAGAAAAGGCTCTTGTACCAAGAGGCTTTGCAGAAATTTCTTCATGAGTACGAAGATTATAAGATCCTACAGAGCTCCCGTGGTTATTAGGCACAGCGCGAGTAGCGCTGAGCATGGCGACACAGGACCTGGGCCCGACGTTAGAGATGACCAACCAAAGAACAACGGAACACAACACATCGAACATGTGTTAAAAAACAGTCTCCCACATACATTGAGGAATAAAGGCTTAAGTCTTTATAATCTATTGAGTGAGGACCCCATCATACAGTGGGCCGATACAGGCGAGGTCATTGTTGAAGGAACAAGGGTACAAGGATCCAATATCGTTGATATTGTTCATGATCTGGTGAGAAAGTGGGACAGACCCTCACCAACAGGATGGAAGCATATTAAAGCAAGACTACAACAAATAAATGTCCCCAAAACATTGATAGGTAATCTGAATAGGTTAAAAGACCTGGATCAAGTCTCGCATGTGTCACAACTGAGTACGCTATCGCCCCCAGCAGCAGCGTCTCTGAAGAAGAGAAAGAAGAGAACAAACGGCCAACCTTATCCACGTGTCTCTAAAATACGCAAATGGCTAACATATTAAGTAAACGCTATTATGACATTTCCTACCCCGCCTCCTATGGTGGCATTAATAGACTGTACGTAGGCGTTTGCGGAGTAGGAGAAAAAGATGTTGAGCGGTTGTTGAGGGAACAGGATGCTTATACACTTCATAAACCGGTGAGAAAAAGGATTAAAACGGCCAAGACAACCACGGATTCGATTGACTATTTGGCAAGCGAATTTAACAGACATGCAAAGATATTCAGTGTATAATGACGGATACCGCTACATCCTATTCATAATAAATGTATTCTCTAGATATCTGTGGCTAATTCCCCTGAAAAATAAATTGCCTGAAACAGTTGCTAAAGCGACCAAAACGTTGATGTTAAAAGAAGAAAGGGTTCCTTGCTATTTTTGTTTCGATATGGGGAAAGAATTTATAGGTCGCGCTTTCCAGAACATACTGACAGTGTTTAATATCAGTTACTACACTAGCAGTTCTATGCATAGGGCCTCTTTAGCTGAAAGAGTTCAACGTACCATAAATCAACGCATGCATTGCTATTTTACACATAAAACACATAGAGATATATAAACGTTCTCGGGTCATTGGTATCATCATACAACCATTCACACCACCGTACGATTGGCACAACACCTAACGAAGTTTTAGAAAGAGGTACGCTGCCAGAGGTGAGAAGAGATGGAGCACTGCTACCACACTACACATTTCACAATCAATGATTATGTAAGGCTATCACGTTCGGGAAATTAATTCGGGAAGGGATTTGAGCAAGGATGGACCCGTGAGATTTTTAAAGTTCGTGCTATCTACAGATCTACAGAAGCTAAGGCTAACAAAGACCCTAAGATCCACTCTAAGGTTAGCCCGAGAGAAAGGAAAGAGTAGGGGGTTAAGAGAAGAGAATAAGGGGTTAATTAAGTAGCAACACCTATCACTTATGGGTTAACATTTATTCAGAAAAAGAGAAAGAAAGGCTCACCATCATCATTAGTCGGCCACTGCCGACAAGTCAGAAATATAGTCGGAGAGAATAGGAAAGGGGTGAAAGATCAAAAGAAGTAAAATAAGAACGCTTACAAACCATGCAAACACAGTCTTAACTCACTATCATACCATGCAAACTACAAACATGCAAGTAAGGAGTGGATAAGAACGAAAAAAAAAAGTAGGTAAAGTTAAACAAAAAGTGGGTTAGTTTACGCTACGAGCTACATCTGCGATCGTGTTAGTCTAATTTTTTATTTTTTATTTTCCTGGCATCACACACTGGCATGTCACAAGCTGGCATTATTGTCAACAGATTCATCCTCGATCACCACCCCTAGAGCTCCTGTTGCTAATTGTTTTATTATATTAAACAACGTTAATAATTTTAACGAGGGAGAGGGAAAAGGGGGAGGCTGAGAGGGAGAAGGGGGATTGTTTTATTATTATATTAAACAACGTTAATATTTTTAAAATGCCTATCTAAACGGTTCTTAAACATATTAACGCTGGTAGAGTTGACGACTGACGCGGGAAGATTATTCCGTTTATCAGTTACTTTAAACGTAAAGAAGTTTTTAGCGATATTAGTGATGAAACGTCTGCCACGCAACTTAAATCCGTTATTACGAGTATTATTATTATCGAAAGTGAACAATTTGTCAAAATTTACGTTATCGATGTTATTAACAATTTTGAAAACTTCAATAAGTTCCCCCTTAATCTCCTAGTTTCGAGTGAATACAGATCTAACTCTTTAATGCTATTTTCATAAGGCTTCTTGCGCAATGACGGAATCAGTTTCGTGGCACGACGCTGAACCCTTTCTAACCTATCAATATCCTCACGCAAGTACGGGCACCAAAACTGAACGGCATATTCTAAATGAGGCCTGACTAGGGACTTGTAAAGGGGCAATATAATATCCTTCGATTTAAATTCGAAATTACGCGCTATGAAGCCTAACATCCATTTAGCTTTTGCGCAAGACTCCAGGCACTGGTTCCTAACCTTTAAATCCTTAGATACGCGTACGCCTAAATCTACTTCCTCGTCAACGCGCCATGGACATTGTGACGGGGTTAAACAAGAGTCTTGAAAATTCGTACCTGACAAACGATTTGCCTTTTGAAGTCGTAAACATAGACACGCCTGCATGCACATTGAAGTTAAAATCAGCGATTAGTAGAAGTATTAAAGATAAAGAGCTGTTCACAATTGTGGTCGAGGGCCGATATAGCGCAGCTCTCCAAAGAGATACCTTTCACGAGGCACAGCCTGACATGTCCAGCTTAATGTATCAAATGAAGATGGAGAAATCGGGTGAAAGCTCTCCACCTCCAGACATGTGCTATATTTAGAGCAATATCGTAGAGCACCAATTTGTTGGGGACAATCAGGCGCGCTTGCCGCGCATTGCACACATCCCTAACCATAGAGAGAAAAGTTTGAGCATTACATATGACAAGCCCCATTATGTGAATGTTGCGACTACTCTATTAACCAACATCTCGATATATATAAGAACGATTGAGGAAAAAATTTCCCATTCGGTGATGGGAGCTTAACAGTGAAACTACACTTTCGCCGTTTATAATGACACGAAGGCCATTCACAGTCTATCAAGGAGTGAGATACCAGTGGGCTTGGATCCATTTTTTCATCCATACTACGAACCGCTGTCCCACTGTTCAAGAGGGTTGCGAGAGACCTAGGGAGGAAGGCGTTACAAACAGGTTTTAACGCGGCAGAAGACATAATGGGTAGAACTAAGCCTAAAGAAGCTCTAAAAAAACATTTAAAACGTACACTGGACGAAATCTTCAAAGATGCAAAGAGAAAAACGCCTGGTGGCGGAAAGAAGAGAGCTGCCAGGAAGAAGGGGTTACCATCACTTGGCGCTAAACGTAAAAGGAAATAAAAAGAGAAGTCCTACAAGCGTACGAAGCCTATGGCTGATCATTTTTTTAACTGATATAAGCTGAGGGTACTACTCTCACGAATCATAGGCTGATTACTAGTTGTCGAGAGAGGTGGTACTATTTCTGACTCGTCATGCGCGTTTCATCCATCCCTGTAGTTCACAATGCTGTAAATCGAAACTGTCCCTCTTTCATATGCCCCCACTCAGGTCTCTATTAAGCATTGAGACTTTATTACAATTAACCCATTAAACTCAATTAGTTCTCCGAGTGCCCCTATAGAATTCGTGATACCCAGCTCAGGCCCTTACTTTTTTGACCCGAGCTGCATGCACATGTACGCTAAACTGCGTATAACCCATTCAGATGGGACGGACTGCGATGATAGTTATTCTGCATCCTAAAACCAACTTTTTACACTCTATATTCAGCCAGTGTGAGGTGTATTTAAATCAGGTTAACATCTCGGCAGGAACGGGGTATTATCACCTACGAGCCTATCTGGAAAATATTCTCAACTTTTCAAAAGAAGCGAAGGACACCTTTTTAACCGCCGAGGGATATTATCAGACTAAAGATGAAAATGTATAAAGGATAAATTTAAAAAATTCTAAAAAAAAAGATATACGAGTGTTTTTGACGTCTTCATGCAGATTTCACATTCCAGGAGAAACTGCTTATGAACGGGGTGGATATGAAGTTGAAGCTTACCCGCACGAGTCCTGAGATATGCATAAATCTGGGGTCTGACCAAGAAGAGGGCGCGAAACCCATTGTGATTCACATAATGGAGGCGTATTTGCGTATACGCCGAGTGAAATTAAGTGCGCCAAAAGAAATAGAGCTTGAGAAAGACTTAATACACGCCACCGTAAATTACCCCAATAACAGGGTACAGATCAAGCTATATATGGTGCCCGCCGTCGGGTTGGCCTCGAAGCAACTAGAAAATGTGGCCCTTGGCGTTCTACCTAAAAGGATATTAATTGGAATGCAGGACCAAGCCTCGACGAATGGAAAATATAAAAAGAGTACCTTTACATTAGAGAATTTCGGCCTTAAAAATATAACCCTATACTTAAATGGCATCGCTTTGGGAGGGACCATTACTATTGATTACTCATTAGACGCTGTGTTCCCTCTCTGCGCGAGAGCTTATAGTAATCTGGCTCATAATACAGGTGCATGTGACGAGCTTGGGTTTGGTGTAACGCAGAAAGAATTTGTCGAAGAATTTAACATTTATTCATTTGATATTACGCCTGACTTGTCTGCTGGCGTAAATACGCACTTAAGTCCACAACAGAGTAGAAACATCTCAGTCAGGTTGGAATTTGCCAAGCCTATAGACGCGCCTATAAGTGTGCTAGTTTACCTCGAATCACAGGCACTAATAGAAGTTGATCGTTTCAGGAACGTGGTCACAGACTTTTAAAATGGACGCGAATACACTCCAGACATTAATGAAAAGTGACCGATTCACACACTCCAAATTTATCGGTGTGTTTGCTAAGAGTGAAATATTGAAGTTGCCAACTACGAGAAACTGGTCCGGGATTATCGTTAACACCGACTTTGTGAGGGTTGAGGGGATTCATGTTGAGGGGATTCATTGGTTTGCAATCTTTTTTAAAAATAGGGAAACAATGTACTATTTTGACTCACTCGGCGCTCAGACCTGGAATGATTCTGTGGTTGTGCAGTTTATCGAAGAGATTCATGTACCTGAGATTGTATGGAACCCGTATCGCCTTCAAGGATATTATAGTAACACGTGCGGGATGTATGCCCTCTCATTTCTCATGCACATGTCACATGGGAAGGGATTTATAATTTTTTTTAAATTATTCGATTTGTGGAACACTGAAATGAATGATAAAAATGTATGCAGACAGATAAAAAAAAGGTTCCCATATGTTAGCACCCGCTGTATTGTGTAAAAGTGTATATCTATATTGTGTAAAGGCCTATTTGTACCCGTTAAGACTTAATTAATGGACACTGATTCTGCTTTGTAAATTTTTTCTACCATTTAATAAATTAAATGAAAATACAATGTGTTTTGTTTTTAACTTCTCCCCCAAAAATACTTACATTAGTTCCTCGGTGACGTGGCACTCGTTGGATCTGATGTGAGCCAATACCACGACCTCTGTGTTCAGCTCGCTGGTTTGGTTGTGTGGTAAAATATTCATAGCATTTATTCTCCTTTCATTAAAACGAAAAATAGCCATAACACGATCAAGATCCGCATCTGTCGTATAAAGTTAAGTTTAATTAAAGAGCTACAATAAGAGAAAATGCTGTGAATTTTAAAAATTATACATAATCAAAAAGCAGATATCCTGACAGTTTTCTAAAGTATGAGTGCTAAGAAAACGTCTGCCGACACTGGGTCTCGATCCAACCAGCAATTGTTAAAAGTTTTGGTAATTTTAAAATCATATCTGTAGAACTTTCTATAAATTTTTAAATTATCGAGAAAAGTATTATTAAAGCTCAACCATATATATATTATATATATATATATATATATGCCAAAATAACCACGAAGGAAACAGATTAATAAATAGCAATTGCACTAATTTACAGCTCAAAAGGAAGATTAGCCGTGTGTGCTATGCTCCGTCTGCCTGCAACGGGATATGATGGGTTAGGTTATATTATGGCCGGTTAGGTTCAGTTTTGTTAGGCTAGGTTCGGTTATATTATTAACGAGAAGGTTAGGTTAGGTTATACTATTATAAACGAGACTGATTCCTGGGATTAATTTTCTCGTTGTAGAAAAACTCAGAATAAAAGGAAATTAGATTAGTAATTAAATTATAAACGCGTAGGCCTACATAGCGGCCAAACAGAGGTCCTGGGCTCCGCCCACAGGGCTGTGATTGGTTGCCCCGTGAAATCTGGGAGCGTGTCAGATATGCCCATTCGTGGAGAGATGAGAAACGCTTCGTTTTTTTATTTTGTATTCGAGAGAGAGAGAGAGAGAGAGAGAGAGAGAGATTTGAGGATGGTATGTGAATCGGTTTATGGCTCTGAAATATAAATGTGGAAGGTAATTTCAGAATCAATTATCCATGAAAAAAACCGCTGTAAAAGTTTACTGAGGCCCTGCGTTATCGTACGATACAATAAATAAATTTTACAAAATAACCTACGCCTCATCATGTGACTTTTCAGAGGAAACTGAAGATACGTGTGGTTGAAAATAGACCGAATTATGGAACCCCTCTAAATTAGCTTCGTAAAATTTATTATGCCCTGTAAATTAAATCATCTGGAACTGGAAATGGTCACCTCATCAGGCAACTTTTCACAAAGACTCGTTTAATTATCGCTATTTAAAACTCGACCTTTTCATGGCACGTATAATTAATGAACCGATACTGAGTCATATAATTTAATGGTGCATGCCTTATCTCGAATCTTGGAAACCAGAGAAACGGCAATAAAGAATTAGATAAACAACATATATACAGGGTGTCCGAGAATTATCTGTACAATTTTTGGCTGTTATTAAAAGTCAACCATGAAGTGTAGAAATTCCATTGTTGTCCCATTTTACAGAGAATCTCATTAAGTTTTTTTTTATACCACGTTTTGACAAGTTTTTTAGAAATGTACGCGGGTGACAGACATTGATGATTTAAAAGCAAGAATCACAGCTGCTATTGAGCGAATTGATGTGGATATGCTGCAGCGTACATGGCAACATTTGGAGTATCGATTGGATGTTTTGCGAATCACTAATGGTGCACATATCGAATGTTTGTAACAACGTTCCTTTAATAAAAGAAACTTTTGAAAATACAGATTCTAAATAATCTTGTTTAAGAATTTTACGTGTGTTATCAAGAATTTTATTAAAAGATGAAATTGTACAGATAATGTTCGGACACACTGGAATTTCTAAAAAACTTGTCAAAACTTGGTATCAGAAAAAACTTAATGAGATTCTCTGTAAAATGGGACAACACTGGAATTTCTACACTTCATGGTTGACTTTTAATAACAGCCAAAAGTTGTACAGATAATTCTCGGACACCCTGTATATATATATATATATATATGAGAGAAGTCCAGAATAAGTCTATACATTTCTCGTATTAAATTTTTTTTGTTGTAGAAAGAAAAGAAAAACTGAATATCAGAGATATATTCGATACAATTCGGGTATGTTTGAAAGAAACGCTAAACTGCGAGTCAATTGCTCGTGAAGCTTAAGCTTTATGATGTCTCGAAGCAATAAAACAGACAACCGTGGATGGGTGTTTTACAATCAAACTTAGAGAGAGAGAGAGAGAGAGAGAGAGAGAGAGAGAGAGAGAGAGAGAGAGAGAGAGAGAGAGGTAGAGAGCGAGAGAGAGAGAGAGTTACAAGGAGTTAAAAGGAAAAGAAGTACCTCAAAAGGTCTTGCGGCTCATACCGAGGAGGTACCAATGGCAACGGGTGCCAGATAAAATTTTCTACACACTCAAATAGTGTGCAAGATTTGGCCTAACCTTTCCTTGATATGATCCACAGAGGAACTGTTCACAACTTCTGAAGGTAAACTGTTCCACGTGTCACAGATCTTATACGTAAAGTAATTCCCACACCCACTAGTCCTAAACCGTTTCAAATCCAACTTCCAACCATTGTTGCGAGTTGGGTTATCATTTAAACTAAACATGCTTCTAAAATCGACATCGTTGAACCCGCGTAAGAGCTTGAAAACCTCGATCAGTTAACCGCGCAGCCTCCGAGTTTCCAGCGAAAACAAGTCTAGGGCGCGTAAGCGTCGATTGTAGCCCATATGCCTAACGGAAGGAATTAACTTTGTGGCCCTCGCCTGCACTCGCTCCAGCCTCTCAATATCTTTCCTGAGGGTGGGCGACCAGAACTGCACAGCATACTCCAGGTGCGGCTGAACCAGGGAATGTAGAGAGAGAGAGCACAATCTCCTTGTTCAGAAACTGAAATTGCCTCCTGATATAACCCAACAGCTTCTGGGCTTTCTTTTCCACCTCTACGCACTGTTTCGTAAACTTAAGGTCGCTGCTAATTAGCACATCCAAGTTCTTTTCCAAATCAGTCGTCTCGATATTACTCCCCAACATCGAGTAGTCCGACTTGGGATTGGCGTAGCCAATGTGCATCACTTTGCATTTACCCAAGTTAAACGGCATTTGCCATTTTTCGGACCACTCTCCTATCCTACCCAGGTCCGCACGCAGTTGCTCGATCGCTTCGGGAGTCCCAACATTGGCCACAAGCTTGTTGTCATCAGCGAATTTGGCGATCCGACTAACGATGCCACCGTCGATAACATTTATGTAAATGATAAACAACAGTGGCCCCAAAACGGAACCCTGAGGAACCCCACTAGTGACCGAGGCTCAACCCGAAGTAACCCCTTTAATTACAACCCTCTGCCGCCTATTCTTCAGCCAGTTTTCAATCCACCTACCTACTTCCCCACCGATACCCAGCGCGCGCACTTTCGCCATTAGTCGACGGTGAGTTACCTTATCAAAGGCTTTCTGAAAGTCGAGATAAGGTATATCAATCGCCCTACTCTTGTCATACTCACCCAACATGAGGTGGAAAAACTCGAGCAAGTTGGTGAGACACGACCTATGCCGTCTAAACCCTTGTTGGGAGTCCCCAAGCAGCTTGTAGGAATCCAAATGGTCAACGATCCTATCCGCTATTATCCCCTCTAATAATTTACCTACAACTGAAGTGAGACTAATGGGACGATAGTTTCCTGGACTTTCGTGGTCTCCTTTCTTAAAGATAGGGGAGAAACTGGTCCGGCCCAGGAGCCTTAAACGCACTCAGTTTGTCTAGTCTATCTGCTCGGGTTTGACGCGGGTGTCCTCCCTCGTGAACACTCCCGCGAAGTACTCATTAAGCACATTAGCGATGTCCCCGTCGGAGGTCCGCAGAACGCCGCTTCGGTCCTTTAATGGACCTATCATGCTTGTAATGAGCTTTCTACTATTAATATAACTGAAGAACTCCTTAGGGTTCCCCTTGCAGAGGCTTGCCACCCGTAGTTCTTCGTTACGTTTCGGTAGCCTAACCTTCGCTTTCACTTCCCTACATAGGCGGACATACGCTTCAGTGTTCTCATGGGAACGATTGGCCTTCGCCATCCTATACGCTACTTTCCTATTTCGGATAGCCGAAGCGATGTCACGACTGAACCACTTAGGCTGCATTGAAGCAGGGGTGAACGGTTTTGAGGGTATGGCAACAGACTGCAGCACCATAAACTCGTCCCGGAATGCACTCCACACTCCCTCAACATCGCCGCCCACCTCTAACCCCATCTTACCTACGCTATCCCGGAGGCTAACAAAGTCCGCCCGCCGTAGATCGAGCTTACTGCCTCTCGAGTTACTACGCTTCACCCGAGGGACGCACACACGGAACCTAATCAGACCGTGATCACTCCTGCCCAACGATTCGTCAACCGTGAGGCCAGTGACGAGGTTGTCTTCGGTCGTGAATACTAAGTCTAGAACGCTTTCGCCTCGTGTAGGCTCATTGACCCACTGAGTGAGGAAGTTCTCATCAACAAAGTCAACTAGCCTCCTCCCTTCAGCATCAGCAATCCTGTCTTCCCACTTTATGCCGCGACAGTTGAAGTCTCCTAAAACTAAGAGAGAAAGGGAGGGAGGGAGAAAGAGAGAGAGTGCGAGAGGGCAGGAGAGAGCGAGACGGAGACTGGTTACCCATTTATCTACCATTCGTGGAAGGATGTTTACACTCCACCTTAGACCTACAGTTTAACACAGATCATTAGGTTACCCTGGCTACGAACCGTGGAAGGACCCGCCGCCACCGGGTCTCGAACCCGACACATATAATCGTGTGTGCGTAATATTTTATGGAGGTATAGACGAGTGTGTACGAGCCAAAACGAAGTATACACTGTGCCAACTGAATGATAGTGCCTGGAGGCACTGGCTGTTTAAGCCGACTGGGTGAGTAGGGACCTATATGACAACGGCTGCTCGGGGATGTGCCTTGCAACAAGGGGGATTGGCGCTGGCACTGGTGCCAATGGGGGTGGCATTCTTGCAACATTGATCAACATTTGCATTTGCATTGCACTCTCTCATTTTGCGCCCAGACTACTGACATGCAACAGAGATTAAGGAAAACAGAGACAATTGTTTCACGTAACCAAGAACATGTAGCACGACGGCCCGTAGCCCAACTATCAGTGTTCGAAGGATTTCTAGACGAATTGGTGAATCCGCATCGCGTGTATGGCGAACCATTCATGATGAGGGTTTGTATCCCTATCATTTGCAACGTGTGCAAGCTCTTCAACCGGATGATTACGATAAGTGTGTTCAGTTTTGCCAGTGGATGGTTATGC
>JAJOZX010006894.1:112500-162500 GCA_023014485.1 Bathynomus jamesi | reverse complement strand
ATAGAAATATTCTTGAGTCTGCCATTATCCAACTTTCAAATAACTTCAACATAAGCAAAGGTCTTTTTCAACTCGATCCTGTTGTTTTGAATTCCTTCAAAACAGATTTAGATAAAAAGGGTAGGACGCTAAATCTTTGGTAAACTTGTATGCTACTTTATTAACTTTTAATCTTCATTTTATTTTTATATATATCGAAACTTGACTATAAAAGGCAAAGTGTTAAAACCCGGGCAGATTTCCAGTATAAATTTGTATTTTTATAATTCATTTGATCTTGTGCTAAAAATCGATATTTTTCCTTACAAATCTGTAGGCCTCTTTGTTAATCTTTTAATTTTTAATTTTTATTTTTACTTCTCTGTTTATTGCATATATATATATAATCAGTGGTGGGCGCGGTACCAAAATTTGGGGGTGCGTTAAGCGGTACTGCGGTACCTCAGCATGCCCAGTGCGTTACGCGGTACTGCGGTACTTTTTCAGGTCCCCCTGGTGCGTTCCGCGGTACTGCGGTACTGCACACAAGAACAACACAAGTAATAGCACATATTTTCAGAAATTGCATATCGGCGATTTCGCACCTGAACTTTCTGCCATAATGGCTAAAAATCGATCTTTGTCACAGAAATGTAACACACGTGCAACCGGCTCAAAAGCAAGCACTGCACTGAGGCCTTGTGATAGGATGGCAACGTAACATGTTCTGAACGAAAACTTAACGTGTCTAGAGTTAGGCTGATGCAACACACGCAGCATTCGTCTTACTGTACTCCTGTAATAAGGTTTACTTCAAAAAAAGTGTTAATTTTTTGAAAAGTCGTGTTTGTCGGTACCGCGGAAAGTACCGCGGGAAATTTGAATGCGGTAGCGGTACTGCTGTACTTTCAGCGATCCTTTGCGGTACTGCGTTATGCGGTACCGGTTTGGTAGTGCGGTAGTACCGCAGTACCGCAGTACCGCAAAAAATACCGCAAGTGCCCAGCTTTGAATTATATATATATATATAATATATATATATATATATATATATGTGTGTGTGTTGGTATGTATATATATATATATATATATATATATATATATATATATATATATATATATATGTATATATATATATATGTGTTTGTGTGTATGTATGTCATTTATTTATTTATTTATTTTTTTTCTTTCTGTAACCTATATATAGGCCGTAACCTTTTATGTACTTCAGTGTTCTTGAGGATGTCATTAGACGAAAGCGCTTGAGCACCTTTTTGTGTTTCCTTTCCTTCGTGGTTTTATTCATCATAAATATTTTTCACGTGTTACTTTCGTGAAATAATTTTCATATATATATATATATATATATATATATATATATATATATACACGAGGGGTGATCAAAAGGTATCGATAATTTTATGGCTACGGACAAATGAATGCAAATAAGAAATAACCGTTTACATATGTGAGTCTTCCTGCCCTCTGGCGTCTCCAGTCTGAAGCAAAATCTGCTACCATGAGTCAGTAGTTGGTTGGAGCGCTTAAAGGGAAGGTGTGTTTTAGCAGTATGTATAAATCTCTGAAATGGAACAACGTGCGTTCGGAGACGAACGAAATGATTAAAACAGCTTTTGGAAATGATGCTCTCAGTGTAGTTAACGTTTACAAATGGCACAAAAAGTTTAAAAATGGAGAAATATTTTGCTCGTACCAGAAATCGAATCTGTTGGACATTTTCATCCATACGAGAAGTGGAAGGGTGGCCACTGCGTTCCTTGTCTTCAAGCGATGTTTTTCCATTTTTAAACTTTTTTTGCATTTGTAAACGTTAGCTACACTGAGAGCATCATTTCCAAAAGTTGTTTTAATCATTTCGTTCGTTTCCGAACGCGCGTTGCTCCATTTCAGAGATTTATACGTACTACAAAAACACATCCTCCTTTTAAGCGCTCCAACCAACTACTGACTCATGGTAGCAGATTTTGCTTCAGATTGCAGACGCCAGAGGGCAGGAAGACTCACATATGTAAACGGTTATTTCTTATATGCATTCATTTGGCCGTAGCAATAAAATTATCGATACGTTTTGATCACTCCTCGTATATATATATATATATATATATATATATTCTCTTGTTAAAGAAAGTTTAATAGTTTAGATTTAAAGAAAAGCATTTTTTAACCTGCTAAACCTTTCAATTATTTATCAGTATAGGAAAGGTTTTACAGAATTTGTAATAAGCCTAATTCATTCAATTCTTATTCAAAGTTGTTCTGTCGAGGTAAGGGCCTTTACAACATAATAACTTCGTAGCACAGTCCAGTACATAAATTAGTGTTGTAGTCTGCAGTTACAATAAATGAACTGGGAAGTTTAAAAGGCATCCTACTTTTATTGATTGTGTGACCTTTTTTGCCTATTTTGCTTGATGTACGAGTTTGTGAAAGAATGTAATTGTGTTGTATTTCACTTGAAATTTTTTCATAGTGACTATATAGGCCTAATGGTTAAGTCAGCTATTCCCGCGCACTTTATACGCAGTGAGGTAAGATGGGGTTCCCAATTTGTTCTGAATCACTGTGAAGGTGAAACATTGAAGGCCAAAATTTTGCCTATATTTATATTATATTTGTTTAGTCAGTTATGATATCATGGCTTTGTTTAGTCCTCCAGCTGACATTCTGCAAACTGTTTTGTAGTAATTGGTTTCATTAAAGAATTTACAAAGCCATCACTTTTACATCTACTGTATTTATATTCGGTTAGCGTACTTATATGCTGTAAGCAGCAAATTTCTTAATATTAAGGGAGATATCAATATACACTTTAACTGCCTAAAATTAAAAGGTGTTTATATAAGTATAAGTACGAGCAGAAGTCAATACAAAATAACCTCCGTTTCTAGCATTAAATAAGTGGGAACACTTCAGTGACTGAAACGTTTTACTAAATCCAAGATAAGAGTCAGTATGGAGAACTAAAACTATTTTGATAGGTATGTGCAGTTTGTAATCTTTAAGCTGTAATAAGCCGCTAACTTTAAATAAATCTCGCAGAAGTATTATTACATTAAGAAAAGTTAAAAGAATTTTCATCTTTATTATGTGCAACAATGACTGGATTTAAAGGACAACCAAAAGTCCCCCAACCCCACAACACTATTAAATATGTTATATGAAAATAAGCCAGCGAATTATATCGGGTGTTCGCTGCATGAAAAGTTAAATATCGACCACAGCCGAAGGAGACACCAGTCAATCAATTTAAAATATTGTTTAATGTTACTCACACGGATAACTAGGTCGGAAACAATCGGGCGTAAAGAAAAGGGCAAACGGAATTTGCATTAGCTGAAATGCAATGGACGTTATAGTTCGCTGAAAAACCGTGCTCACAGCCACCAATATGAAGTCCAGGGACTTGTCATGCAAACCTGTGAACGTTTCGAGGTATGCCCTTTTCTTTGACAACTCTTAATTTTAGTTATTCACAATGAATAGACGCGCATGGTTATGGCGAACGGCTAGTATAGCATTCTCAGAATTTCTGTTTCCAAGCCACAGTTCATTAGTTATTTTCTTATAATGGTATGAACAGCGTTTTCGGAGAATGAAAATACTGACCTGTAATTCATCGTGCGATATCTTAATTTGGTCAAATTGCATTAAATTAATTGAGAATCCTTTTCTCTCATTGTTTCAACTGGATGCCTTGGCGCTAAATACATATAGAGTATACCAAAAAAGAATGGTGCCGGTTCTTCCATGAGCACTTCGAAACTCTCGCATGAATTCTGTTGAACATGTTTGGGAGAGCTTCGATCATCAATTGCAGATCTGAACTGAACGGACGCATTCCTGAGCTCTCTGATATTGCATCTACTTTTGTATATTGCTGAGAATTTTGCTTTTGGATAGTTTTGAATTTTATATATACTTGCGTTTAAATTCACGTTGTTATAGTTAAGTAATTAAGTATTAGTGGTTTTTAGCGATTCAGAAGTTTTCATAGCGTGCCGGCTTAATTTAACTTATACCTGTGACGGTTTAAACTAATTTTTAACTCCGCGATGCCGTCGCAGAAAGCGTCGTGTGTTAGGTGTAGGGTAAACCGGTGGTATTCGGAATTTAAGGATTATAACGGCGGTCCTATGGCGATTACCGATAGATCAGTTTGTTTCTTTTGCGAGTTCATGGAGGAATTAGTTGACATAAAACGCAGTGTAGGTGAGGTAGCGGAAAGACTTGCAACGCTTGATGAGGGCAGGGCTAGGGCTACGGTTGACGGAAGCCGAACCAATACTAACGTTGAAGATGTTAGTAATTTGAAGAGTGAGGTGCGTAACCTAGTTTCTAGTTTAGGTAGCTTATCGGGAAGGTTGGATAGAGTTGAGAACGGAGTTAAGGTTGTTCCGAGAGAAGTACATAGCGAGGGATATAGAGAGGTTAAGGGTGGAGCTAGGCCGCGTACGTTAGGTGATAGGAATCCCCCCCCTTTCGAGGTTTCGAACCTTTCGCCCATTTGGAAAGGGACGTGAATGAGGGGGAAACTATTTTAATTGGGGACTCTTTAGTGCGCCACATGGACAAAGAGTTCGTTGAACGGCATCCAACCAAGAGGAGGAGGGTCTGTCTCCCAAGGGGCAGGGTTGACAGAGTTAGAGACAAAGTGGATAGGATTGACGTTGCCTCCCGTCACTCGATGTTGGTGACGATGGTAGGAGGCAACGACTCGTATAGGCCCGATACGAGAGTGCCTGACCTTTTGGAGAGATATAGGGGGTTAATTAGGTCCCTGAAGGCGAGGTCAGATAGGTCTTTAGTTCTAGGTATTACCCCTAGGCACGGGTTGGGTCTTAGATTACGTCAAAAACAATATTTTTGAATAATAAATTAGAAGAGATTTGTGCTGAGGAAAATGTACCCTTCGTAAAGCTGTGGTCCGAATTCAGTGATCCTAGCCTTTTTATAAAAGATGGGGTGCATTTTAATGAAATAGGTAATGCTAGGCTAGGTAGGTTAATAGACGAAAACGTGCGAAAGCTGTATAGGTCGAAGCCTTCTTTAAACGTTGTGGGTCCGGGGAACGCGGGCCCGACGTGAAAATAGTTTAAAACGCGGGCCCGTGGTAAAAAATAACTTAAACGTCTTTTATTGTAACGCGCTTAGTATTAGAAATAAATTAAATGAATTTAAGGCGATTATTTATTCCGGCAACTATGATATAGTTGCTATCACTGAAACTTGGTTAAATACCGTGACTCGGGACTTGTTGGGGAACTTGATATACCGGGTTTTAAACTCTTTACTAATGATAGGTTACATAGGTTTGGTGGAGGCGTTTTGCTGTACATTTGTAATTCCCTTAGGGCTATCGAGGTTAAGTTAGATTTTCCGGCAGCAATTAATGCGATATGTGTTGAAGTTAGGGCGCGTAGTATTAATTTTAATTTTGTTGTTGTTTATAGACCTCCCGTTCAACCCTTCGATACAGATACTAGATTTTACTCATTTCTTGGTAATTTTATTGACAATCGGAATAATATATTGTCGGAGACTTTAACTGCCCTAATGTTAATTACGAGAATTTTACTGGTAATGAGGAGGGTTTGAGATTGGTTGAGTTTATGGACGATAACTTTTTACGACAGATAGTTACCGAACCAACGCGCGGTGATAATATTTTAGATTTGGTGATGACGAACGGCGAGAATATAGTCGAAGGTTTAGAAGTAGGCGAGAGTTTAGGATGTAGTGATCATCAAATTCTTAGGTTTAAATTAGCGATAAAAAACACCAGGATAGTAACGTAATAAAAGTCCCTGATTTTCGTTGGGCTCCTTTTGATAGTTTTGCGGATAGGATGAGAGTAGTGGACTGGGATAACTTATTAATGGGTAATGACACAAATTTGCATTGGGTGTCGTTTAAAGAAAGTTTTAGGAGTATTGAAAGGGAGTTTATTCCTCGTAGGCCCAAGCGCGCTAGAAATCGTGGTAGGCCGAAGTGGTGGACTAGGTAAATAGGCGAGTTCATAAACGAGCGTAGTAGAGCGTATAGACTTAATAAGCGCAATGGCACGGCGGCTAACTTTAATAGATATATCGAGCTTAGACGTCAGGTTAAAAGATCAGTTAGGAATGCCAAGCGTAATTTAGAGATACTTATAGCTGCGGATAGTAATCATAATCCAAAAAAGTTTTTTGAATACGTTAATAATCGTAAGCCGATAAAAGATAACATAGGCCCTCTAGTGGATGTTAATGGCGCTTTGGCTTCTGACGCACAGGCGATGGCGGGTATTTTCAATAACTTTTTTGCGACAGTTTTTACCGTAGAAGACGTAAATAATGTCCCCGACGTGGACGATATCGTTCCATTTAGTAGCGAGACTATTTTGGATGAAATAACTGTTTACGAGGCTGAGATTGCGCATTATATTGATAGGCTAAAAGTTAGCAAGGCTCCAGGCCCTGACGCTTTTTATCCCAGACATTTGAAAGATTTGAAAGACGTTATCGTAGGCCCCTTAACGAAGATTTTTAATCAGTCACTCGAAACGGGGATTATTCCTGAAGACTTCAAATTAGCTAACGTCACGCCTATTTTTAAAAAAGGCGACCGCGCAGTAGCTAGCAATTATAGGCCTATTAGCTTAACGTCAATTGTCGGTAAACTTTTGGAATCTGTAGTTAGAGATTTGATTAATAGCAGTCACCATGGGTTTCGACGCCATAGGTCTTGTTTAACTAATTTGTTAGAATTTTATAACGAAATAGTGCGCGAATACGATAGGCATAGAGCAGCTGACGTTATTTATTTAGATTTTAAAAAGGCGTTCGATACAGTTCCGCATAGGAGACTAATTGCGAAGGTCAAAGCGCACGGTATACGCGGTCAGGTAGCTAACTGGTTAGAAGAATGGCTTCGTGCTAGGAGACAGAGGGTCGTAGTTAATGGTAGTGAATCGGGGTGGTTAGATGTAGGTAGCGGTGTCCCACAGGGTTCAGTGTTAGGCCCATTGCTATTCGTAATTTACATTAACGACATAGATGTAGGATTGACTAGTAACGTGTCAAAATTCGCGGACGATACTAAAATAGGCGGTAAGGTTGTTAACGAGGACGATAGAAATAGGCTCCAAGACGATGTAAATAGGATTATGGAGTGGACAGATAAGTGGCAGATGCAATTTAACGTAGACAAATGTAAAGTTTTGCATATAGGTTCTCGCAACAATAATTACACGTACACGATGGATGATAGGGAGTTAGCGAGCGTTGACGAGGAAGTAGATTTAGGCGTACGCGTATCTAAGGATTTAAAGGTTAGGAACCAGTGCCTGGAGTCTTGCGCAAAAGCTAATAGGATGTTAGGCTTCATAGCGCGTAATTTCGAATTTAAATCGAAGGATATTATATTGCCCCTTTACAAGTCCCTAGTCAGGCCTCATTTAGAATATGCCGTTCAGTTTTGGTGCCCGTACTTGCGTGAGGATATTGATAGGTTAGAAAGGGTTCACGTCGTGCCACGAAACTAATTCCGTCATTGCGCAAAAGCCTTATGAAGATAGGATTAAAGAGTTAGACCTGTATTCACTCGAAACTAGGAGATTAAGGGGGGAGCTTATTGAAGTTTTCAAAATCGTTAATAACATCGATAACGTAAATTTTGACAAATTGTTCACTTTCGATAATAGTAATACTCGTAATAACGGATTTAAGTTGCGTGGCAGACGTTTCATTACTAATATCGCTAAAAACTTCTTTACGTTTAAAGTAATTGATAAATGGAATAATCTTCCCGCGTCAGTCGTTCATTCTACCAGCGTTAATGTTAAGAACCGTCTTGACAGACATTTTAAAAATATTAACGTTGTTTAAATAAAAAAACAAAGTTAGCAACAGGAGCTCTGGTGGTGGTGCTCGAGGATGAGTCTGTTGACGATAATGCCAGCTTGTGACATGCCAGCGTGTGATGCCAGCAATAAAATTATTAAAAAAAAAAAAATTAGACTAACACGAACGTAGATGTAGCTCGTAGCGTAAACTAACCCACTTTTTGTTTAACTTTACTTTTTTTTTTTCTATCCTCTCCTTACTTTGCATGTCTGTAACTCTTTTCTTGCATGTTTGTAGTTTGCATGGTATGACAGTGAGTTAAGACTATGTTTGCATGGTTTGTAAGCGTTCTTATTTTACTTCTTTTCATCTTTCACCCCTCTCCTATTCTCTCCGACTATTTTTCTGACTTGTCGGCAGTGGCCGGCGGATGATGATGGTGAGTCTTTTTTTCTCTTTTTCTGAATGAATGTTAACCCACGAGTGATAGGTGTTCCTCCTTACTTAACCTCTTATTCTCTTCTCTTCTCTTAACCCCCTACTCCTTTCTTTCTCTCGGTCTAACCTTAGAGTGGATATTCGGCTCTTTGTTAGCTTTAGCTTCTGTAGATCTGTAGAACTCTTGCAAAATCTTGACCATGCAATAATACATTCATTAATGTCTATATCAAGATTTGTTCTATATTTGTCCATTGTTTATAAACTGATTCTTTATACTAATTTTGTTTTCGTTTTTACACTCACAATAAAACCTTCTAAATTTAGAATTTAAGACTTCTTCTTGAGGGTGCATTCTGCGGAAGTTTTTCCTTCTTTTGTGTATCAAAGAGTCTTGTCACATGATATAATAACTTCTTTTAATGATATATAACTTCTTTAAACAGATGAAATTGCCTCACACCTTTTTTTTTAGTCATTTGAGACAATAGAAGATAATATTTCTATGCATAGAAGGTTTCGGGAAGTTTGTTTCCTGTGTAGTGTATGCAGAAGTGATCTTAGTTGGATGCAAGGGATACGAGAAAAATATTTTTTTATTTTTTGCCCAGACATTGAACTATGCAGTAATAATCGATGATTTTGCGAGTGACAAGGCTCGAAAATTTAATTTCTAATTTTATCGCGCGAGCAACGAATATTTGTATCGTATTCATAGTACGAGTATAAGTCCAACTAGAAAAGTGTTTGGGTTGGAATACGTCTTGTATTCCGGTCCCCGTGGAAGTAACGGCAGCCTTGAGTGTACGTTATACATGTACCATACATAAATTTATTAATACAAAGGTAGTCATTTTAAAGTAGCACGGTTCTATAAAACTCTTAGAAAAAATGTATATGGAGAGTTTGCATATATACGAAGCGAATCAGTATATTTAAAAATAAAAATAAATAAAATATAAATATAAGTAATTATAAAGCCGTAAAAATAATGTATTTTTCTATTAAAATTTTAGAAGAGAAAAAGAATAAAGGCAAAATCAAGAAATATAATTAGTACACTTCTAAAATCTTATTTTTAACTTGAATACTAAAATTTCTGGTGAGAAGTGTTTGCTTTTAAACTTATTCCAAAATTATTCCAAACACCGTCACCCCCTCTCGTACGAGAGGAAACTCCTTTATATTTCAAGTTTAAAGTTGGGCTTTTGAAGATGATAGCTGCTATGCCTTAAATTTCTCGAATGGTCTACTTGGTTGTTTAATATATTTTGCGATATCAATATAGGAGCATCGTAAAATATTTTATGAATGGGTGAACAGATACTCAATTTGAAAATATTACTAAAGCTTTTGAAACTTAAAAAATCTCTTGAGATTTTACGGTCGGTGTTTGCACCTGAAAATCCTGACATTTATTTTACGTTTGTTTTTCTTCGTGTTTTGATGCTACATAAGAAATTAATGGTGTACAAGGAAAATAATATGGATTTACCAGTATTTGTTTTCGGATGCGCTACTTCAATTTATGTAGTACACAAATGAATAGAAAAATTTCTTATACCCCAAGCGGTTTTACAATATGCGCAACATTTTTATCTTATTTACCTTATTGATTCTTGTTATTTATATGGACATTTACATCTATACTGTATTTGTTTGATATGAACGAATATAAAAGGTTTTTGATATATTCCGAGATAATTTGCATTTAACCAATTACACTATATATATGCGACCAACATCTTCGTTTATTCTTTTTTGCATATAGAGTGACTAAATTGTTATTAGATGAATGGGGAGTGATATGTCATCCATATACTGAATACTGATATGTTCTGGCATTACTTAACCCCGTCAGCACTGTGTCAGAGAAAAGCAGAATCACCTAAAGATCAGGGCCCCCAGACTTCTTTAGTTAGCTTTATAAGGCTAACTAACAAAAATGTCACGACCTAACCTAACCAATCGTCAAGGGCGTACAGTTGACCTAACGATTGGTTAGGTTAGGTCCTGATATTTTCGTTAATTAGCCTTATAAGGCTAAGTAAAGAAGGCTGGGGCCCCTGATCTTCAGGTGATCCGAAAAGCGGACTATTTCGTCACATCGCAGAGAAACATGGCGTCGCGACGTAGAAATGGCGGAAGTATTATTTACATTTACTGAAAAGTAGTATTAGATAAATACCTGTAGTTTACTCTTGCTGTGATATGTATTCTAAATATGTACTGTTCAAGCTAAAATAAAAGCATTACGTATAAATTGTATATTAATTGTTTCATGACGCATTATTTGTCAAAGTCCATCTAAGTGGTTTAATATATTGGCAGTACTCAAAAAACATAACAATTTATTTTTTGAAAACACCTGAGAAGATATCCTAATATTTTGACATGTCGCTTTACATTAACTTTTCATTATTTAATAAGGATTTTGCTACATTTAAATTATTTTTTCAAAATTGGTGCACAGAGGTGTCTTTTTATCATGTCGTCACTGATGTTTGATATTCCTCATGAAGGTGTACGCATATAACTTAAAGGTATTATTAAGGTCATGAGCGCATTTGAGATAATATTCTATTTTTTTTGGTCCGGAGTTGTAGTATATACAGTATATATTTCCTACTGTCATTACAATGTATTTATTACTGTTATTATGATTATTATTATTTTGTTACTGTAAGCTCAGGCGAAGACGGTTGTCTCGGCAGAGTTCGTTGCCTTAAAACGGAAGTGATAAAAATAGGGGTTTTCTTCCTTGAAAAAATTTATTAGTTGGCTATTTATCATCTTTTCAAAAATTCTTTCTTAAGGGTGGAACGACGACGACGACGACGACGATGATGATGACGATGATGAAAAATGTTTTTTCTATGAGTGTTATAAACTCTCTCTCTCTCTCTCTCTCTCTCTCTCTCTCTCTCTCTCTCTCTCTCTCTCTCTATATATATATATATATATATATAAATAAATAATATTTTAGGTTGAAAACTAGAAATGCAGTAAAAAGAGAACGATTAAAGGGTTTTTATTTTCATTAACCAAATAAGGTACATTCTTGACTGCGCCAATCAGAGTGAATGATTACACTCTCCAAAGTGATTTTCGTTGTTTGGTCATGCCACAGATAAGCAGACTTTAACTTGTTTTGCTGAAACCATGTTGTAATTGGTATGATTTTATAAAATGTTACGCCAAGTGCAGGTCGCTTACTTTATATAAAACACAATAAATACGTTAAACACACACACACACACACACTCGCTTACTCTCACTCGTGTTGGAATAGATAAAACGCAGCATGTAGCTTACCATCCTCAACTCATTATTATACTTTATAGGATTAAGTAATAAAAAATACAAGTATGAAATCATCTTCGAGTTTCGTGTTCGGATTTAGTTAGTGGACTCTAAAAGCGCGAGTAGTAATAGAGATAAAGCACTAGATTAGATTAATTAACGAAGTAATAGAGTAAAACTTGACTAAGTCAATCACTCCGTTTTCTATTTTATTTTCGTGAAAATTATAAGATCAATAATTATGATTTGAAGTCGAAAACTGAAAGAAATTTAAATTTTTTTTTTATTCTATAGCGTAAGTGCTTGTGAAAGGCATATGCAGTTTTATGAAAGATTTTTAAAAGAAAATGTTCAATTGAAATATACTGGTTTTAAAAAAGAGCAAGTTGAAGTGTTACGAGAGTAGCATGGGCGCAAAAGGAGAGAGTGCAATGCAATTGAAAATTTTGATCAATGTTGCAAGAGTGTCAACCCCCCAAGGGGGAGGGAGTTGTTGCAAGAGCAACAAGGGTTGTGCAACTTGGAGGCGGCGTTATCCCGCAAGAGAAAGAGAGAGGAGAAGGAGAGAGAGGAAGAGAGGTGTTCGCTTGACAGGAGCCAAACGAAATTAAGACTTCAGCCGAGCGGACGTTGTCTTATAGGCTCCTGATCAGCCAGTCGACTTAATCAGCCAGTGCCTCCAGGCATTATCAGCCAGTTGGCACAGTGTATACTTCGTTTTGGCACGTACACACCCGTCTATACCCCCATAAAATATTAGGCACACACAAATATATGCGTCGAGTTCGAGACACGGTGGCGACGCGCCCTTCCACGGTTGGTAGCCAGGGTAACCTAATGATCCGTGTTAAACTGTAGATCTAAGGTGGAGTGTAGTCGGGTTCGAGAACCGGTTGCGGCCGCGCCCTTCCACGGTTGGTAGCCAGGGTAACCTAATGATCCGTGTTAAACTGTAGGTCTAAGGTGGAGTGTAAACATCCTTTCATGAATGGTAGATAAATGGGTAACCAGTCTCCCTCTCGCTCTCTCTCTCCCTTCCTCTCTCTCTCTCTCTCTCTCTCTCTCTCCCTCTCCCCTTCCCTTTCGCTCTCTACCTCTCGCGCGCTCTCTTTTATATATATATACACACACGCACCTCCCCGTTAAAAAGTAGGTCTAGGTTGAGGTGAAAAGATTGACATTCATCAGAATGAACAATTCGGGTAGAAGCAATCGAAGGGTTAACCAAAGAAAGCCATATATGTACAGTTCCGGAAAAAAGTTCATCTAAGAAAAATTCTGAAAACTATAGAAAATTAGTACAAGAAGTGTGCCCAAATTTATAATTAACAATCACGTCAAATTGCATTAATTAACTCAACCTTTCCCAATTCTGATAATTATTCTTTTAAATTATTTTATTTCAATATAAAACCCGCTAATTCCTTCATATATATATATATATAATATATATATATATATATAATATATATATATAATATATATATATATATATTATATAATATATATATATATATAGATATATATATACATATATATATATATATATATACATATATATACATATATATATATATATATATATATACACAGCTATATTTAACTTCGTTCACATCAAAAATAAAATTTGAAACATCTGATATTCAGAGTTTTTCTCCAACAACAAAAATTTAATACGAGAAATGTATGGACTTCATGCTCCACTAATTCCATTGCTGTGGGTGAGGCTATAAATACCCTCACTTTCATTCTGAACTTCTCTTTCATATATATATATATATATATATATGTATATATATATATATATATATATATATATATATATATATGTTGTTTATCTACAGTAATTCTTTATTGCCGTTTCTCTGATTTTCAAGAATCAAGATAAAGCATGCACCATTAAATTATATGACTGTCAGCATCGGGGCATTAATTATACGAGCCATGAGAAAGTCGAGTTTTAAATAGTGATAATTAAAACGAGTCTTTGTGAAAAGCTGCCTGATGAGGTGATATATTTTTAAAAACCATTTCCAGTTCCAGACGATTTAATTTACAGGGCATAATAAATTTTACGAAGCTAATTTAGAGGGGTACCATAATTTGCTCTATTTTCACCCACACATGTCTTCAATTTCCTCTGAAAGGTCACATGATCAGGCGTAGATTATTTTTTTTTTATTTATTTATTGTATCGTATAAGAATTCCGCAATACAATATACTTTTACAGATGGGAGGCTCTTCAAGTTATAAAAGATTTCTTTCGTAATAATTGATAAATAAGAAACACAAAACGTATATGCAAACAGGATGATGATCTACAGATCTACAGAAGCTAAGGCTAACAAAGACCCTAAGATCCACTCAAAGGTTAGCCCGAGAGAGAGGAAAGAGTAGGGGGTTAAGAGAAGAGAATAAGGGGTTAAGTAAGTAGCAACACCTATCATTCGTGGGTAAACATTCATTCAGAAAAAGAGAAAGAAAGACTCACCATCATCATCATCCGCCGGCCACTGCCGACAAGTCAGAAAAATAGTCGAAGAGAATAGGAGAGGGGTGAAAGCTGAAAAGAAGTAAAATAAGAACGCTTACAAACCATGCAAACACAGTCATAACTCACTGTCATACCATGCAAACTACAGATATGCAAGTAAAGAGAGTTGCAGACATGCAAGTAAGGAGAGGATAAGAAAAAGAAAGAAAAAAAGTAGGTAAAGTTAAACAAAAAAGTGGGTGAATTTAAGCTACGAGCTACATCTACGTTCGTGTTAGTCCAATTTTTTTTGTTTTATTTTATTGCTGGCATCAAACGCTGGCATGTCACAAGCTGGCATTAATCGTCAACAGACTCATCCTCGACCACCACCCCCAGAGTTCCTGTTACTAATTGTTTTTTATTTTAAACAACGTTAATATTTTTAAAACGCCTATCTAGACGGTTCTTAAACATATTAACGCTGGTAGAGTTAACGACTGACGCGAGAAGATTATTCCATTTATCAATTACTTTAAACGTAAAGACGTTTTTAGCGATATTAGTTTCAAGTGAATGCAAGTCTGACTCTTTAATCCTATCTTCATAAGGCTTGTTGCGCAATGACGGAATCATTTTCGTGGCACGACGCTGAACCCATTCTAACCTATCAATATCCTCACGCAAATACGGGCACCAAAACTGAACGACGTATTCTAAATGAGGCCTGACTAGGGACTTGTAAAGGGGCAATATAATATCCTTCGATTTAAATTCAAAATTACGCGCTATGAAGCCTAACATCCTATTAGCTTTTGCGCAAGACTCCAGGCACTGGTTCCTAACCTTTAAATCCTTAGATACGCGTACGCCTAAATCTACTTCCTCGTCAACGCTCGCTAACTCTCTATCATCCATCGTGTACGTGTAATTATTGTTACGAGAACCTATATGCAAAACTTTACATTTGTCTACGTTAATTTGCATCAGTCACTTATCCGTCCACTCCATAATCCTATTTACATCGTCTTGGAGCCTATTTCCATCGTCCTCGTTAACAACCTTACCGCCAATTTTAGTATCGTCCGCGAATTTTGACGCGTTACTAGTCAATCCTACATCTATGTCGTTAATGTAAATTACGAATAGCAATGGGCCTAACACTGAACCCTGTGGGACACCGCTACCTACATCCAACCACCCCGATTCACTACCATTAACAACGACCCTCTGTCTCCTAGCACGAAGCCATTCTTCTAACCAGTTAGCTACCTGACCGCGTATACCGTGCGCTTTAACCTTCGCAATTAATCTTCTATGCGGAACTGTATCGAACGCTTTTTTAAAATCTAAATAAATACCGTCAGCCGCTCTATGCCTATCGTATTCGCGCACTATTTCGTTATAAAATTCTAACAAATTAGTTAAACAAGATCTAACTACGAATTCCCAAAGTTTACCGACAATTGACGTTAAGCTAATGGGCCTATAACTGCTAGCTACTGTGCGATCGCCCTTTTTAAAATTGGCGTGACGTTAGCTAATTTGAAATCTTCAAGAATAATCCGTTTCGAGTGACTGATTAAAAATCTTCGTTAAGGGGCCTACAATAACGTCTTTCAAATGTCTGGGATAAAAAGAGTCAGGGCCTGGAGCCTTGCTAACTTTTAGCCTATCGATATAATGCGCAATCTCACCCTGGTGAACAGTTATTTCATCCAAAATAGTCTCGCTACTAAATGGAACGATATTGTCCACGTCGTAAACATTATTTACGTCTTCTACGATAAAAACTGTCGCCAAAAAAAAATTGAAAATACCCGCCATCGCCAAAGCGTCAGAAGCCAAAGCGCCGTTAACGTCGACTAGAGGGCCTATGTTATCTTTTATCGACTTACGATTATTGACGTATTCAAAAAAACTTTTTTGAATTATGTTTACTATCCGCAGCTATAAGTATCTCTAAATTACGCTTAGCATTCCTAACTGATCTTTTAACCTGACGTCTAAGCTCGATATATCTATTAAAGTTAGCTGCCGTGCCATTGCGCTTATTACGTGTATACGTTCTGTTACGCTGGATTATAAACTCCCTTATTTTCCTAGTCCACCACTTGGGCCTACGAGGAATAAACTCCCTTTCAATATTCATAAAACTTTCTTTAAACGCCTGCCAATGCAAATTTGTGTCATTACCCATAAATAAGTTATCCCAGTCCACTACTCTCATCCTATCCGCAAAACTATCAAAATTAACCCTACGAAAATCGGGGACTTCTATTACGTTTCTATCCTTAGTGTTTTCTATCAATAACTTAAACCTAAGAATTTGATGATCACTACATCCTAAACTCTCGCCTACATCTAAACCTTCGACTGTATTTTCGCCGTTCTTCATCACCAAATCTAAAATATTGTCACCGCGCGTTGGTTCGGTAACCATCTGTCGTAAAAAAGTATCTTCCATGAACTCAATTAATCTCAAACCCTCCTCATTACTAGTAAAAGTCTCGCAATTAACGGAACTTTTCCAGTTTGTGTACCGTTTTTCATATAATTTATTTTTGCTTCTTTTCAGATAAAAAATGAGTGATAATATCAATCTCTTTAGTTAGGCTTATAAGGCTAACTAACGAAAATATCACTACCTAACCTAACCAATCGTTAGGGTAACTGTACGCCCTTGACGATTGGTTAGGTTAGGTCATGATATTTTCGTTAGTTAGCCTTATAAAGCAAAAATAAATTATATGAAAAACGGTACACAAACTGGAAAAGGTCCTAATTAACATTAGGGCAGTTAAAGTCTCCGACAATTATACTATTCCGATTGTCAATAAAGTTACCAAGAAGTGAGTAAAATCTAGTATCGGCATCGATGGGTTGAACGAAAGGACTCTAAGCAACAACAAAATTAAAACTAATACTACGCGCCCTAACTTCAACGCATATCGCATTAATTGCTGCCGGAAAATCTATCTTAACCTCGATAGCCTTAAGGGAATTACGAATGTACAGCAAAATGGCGCCACCAAACCTATGCAACCTATCATTAGTAAAGAGTTTAAAACCCAGTACATCAAGTTCCCCCAACAAGTCCCGAGTTACGGTATTTAACCACGTTTCAGTGATAGCAACTATATCGTAGTTGCCGGAATAAATTATCGCCTTAAATTCGTTTAATTTATTTCTAATACTACGCGCGTTACAATAAAAGACGTGTAAGTTATTTTTTACCACGGGCCGGCGTTTTAAACTATTTTTCACGTCGGGCCCGCGTTGCCCGAACCCACAACGTTTAAAGAAGGCTTCGACCTATACAGCTTTCGTACGTTATAGTCAATTAACCTACCTAGCCTAGCATTACCTACTTCATTAAAATGCACCCCCATCTTTTATAAAAAGGCTAGGATCACTGAATTCTGACCACAGCTTTACGAAGGGTACATTTTCCTCAGCACAAATCTCTTCTAATTAATTATTAAAAAATATTGTTTTTGACGTAATCCTAAGACACAAACCGTGCCTAGGGGTAATACCTAGAACGAAAGACCTATCTGACCTTGCCTTCAGGGACCTAATTAACCCCCTATATCTCTCCAAAAGGTCAGGCACTCTCGTATCGGGCCTATACGAGTCGTTGCCTCCTACCATCGACACCAACATCGAGTGACGGGAGGCAGCGTCAATTCTATCCACTTCGTCCCTAACTCTGTCAATCCTGGCCCCTGGGAGACAGACTCCTCTCCTCTTGGTTGGATGCCGTTCAACGAACTCTGTCCATATGGCGCACTAAAGAGTCCCCAATTAAAATAGTTTCCCCCTCATTCACGTCTCTTTCCAAATGGGCGAAAGGGTTCGAAACCTCGATAGGGGGTGGATTCCTATCACCTAACGTACGCGGCCTAGCTCCACCCTTAACTTCTCTAAATCCCTCCCCATCTACTAATCTCGGACCAACCTTAACCCCTTCCTCAACTCTATCCAACCTTCCCGACAAGCTACCTAAACTAGAAACTAGGTTACGCACCTCACCCTTCAAATTACTAATGTCTTCAACGTTAGTATTGGTTCGGCTTTCTTCAACCGTAGCCCTAGCCCTGCCCTCATCAAGCGTTGCAAGTCTTTCCGTTACCTCACGTACACTGCGTTTTATGTTAACTATTTCCTCCATTAACTCGCAAAAGAAACAAACTGATCTCTCGGTAATCGCCATAGGACCGCCGTTATAATCTTTAAATTCCGAATACCACCGGTTTACCCCACACCTAACACACGACGCTTTCTGCGACGGCATCGCTCAGTTAAAAATTAGTTTATAACCGTCACAGGTTTAAGTTAAATTAAGCCGACACGCTATGAAAACTTCTAAATCGTCAAAAACCACTAATATTCAATTACTTAACTACAGTATAACAATGTGAATATAAACGCAAGTATATAAAATTCAAAACTTTCCAAAAGTAAAATTCTTAGCAATATGCAAAAGTAGATACAATATCAGAGCTCAGGAAATGCGTCCGTTCAGTACAGAGTCTGGCTGATGCTTAGACTACTGAAGTTGATGAAGTTTTCTCTTTCTCATATATTGTATCGACGTTTTACTGTAAATATATTTCAAGTTTCTGCATAAATAAACTTGTATTTCACAGAAAACAAAGACTTCCCTCAATATCCTATCACATCCAAACAGTGCCTGTAACAGCAAGAATTTTCAGTATCCAAAGAATACTGTCTTCATTTTTTCTTCTACTGAGGCGTTTCGTTCATATACTTTGAACATCTTCAGAGCTTTATTAATAAACAAAGTAACATAAATATCATCAACTGTTGCCGCAAAATAGAAGTCAACATCTTCCTCCCTTGAATAATCAATTTTAAAATTAGAAAGAGCCGTTTTGAGCAGAAAACTGAGATTTGTTTATGAAAAACCTCTGAACAGTTAGCTAGAACGTGAAAAAAGTGTTAGCAGCTGACGAAGAAGCTTCTAACAGTGGCTGTATCCTCCAGCGCGGGACACGTCAACGCGAAGAAGAGGCGATGTCAAACCGAAACATCAACGAGCTGGTGGCCAAACTTCCTCAAATCTCCGTGCAGCGGGCTGTCTACGGTTGGCCAGACTGGCAGTCGACGGCCTGTTGCGTGGCACAGTCAGAGTGCCGATCGGCACCCGGGGCAGAACCTATTCTCAGCGTGCTATTTTTTTATTTACAGGAAGCAATTGCGTGCTCCGCGGACTACTCTTACTCTCAGGCGAGATGAAGACTAATCCAGGCCCCACTACAACTTACACATGTCACCATACACAAAGACATAGACGCAATAGCACAATGAGATACATACAGAAGTATAATATTAACATATTACAGTACAAGTAGATGGCCTCACAAACAAAATCATGCAGCTTAGGGAATTCGTACACAAAGAAAACATTCACATAGCACTTATACAAGAAACAAAACTAAAACGCACACACAAAATACCCACCATCCCTGACTTCACGGTGATCCGTCAAGATCGTACTGGGAGTAACGGGGGTGGACTCATCACTTAAATACGTAAAAGCATTAGCTACAATGATGCCACCCAAAACATTGGAAACACAATCCAAGCAGATAACATGATAGAAATACAGGCAGTTAACATTAAAACACGCGCAAAACACAACACCACACTAATCAATATTTACATCCCACCATATAGATCACCTCAGGTTCCAGCCAATTACAATCTACAATTACACAATCTGGCCTCTCTCACTAATATCATCTTAAGAGGAGACTTCAACGCTAAAGACACTAGTTGGTACCTGCACAACCAAAGCAACACCAGAGGCGCCAACATAGCCACACAACTAAACAGCCTCTTTATTCTTAACAATACAGAAGAACATACACCAATACCACATCAAGCAGGATACTCAAACTCCTCCCCGGACATAACGTTCGGTTCCCACTCACTAGCAACACATACACACTGGAGAACAGAAAAACAACTGTCATCAGACCACCTGCCCATCATATTACAACACATTCTACACTCTGCCCCAACAGCCTTAGGCACACTTACAGAAATTACAAAATACAGACTGAGGAACAATTCACCACATTAAACAGCAAACCCATCATAAACATCAATACAACACTCAAGACATTTAATCAGATCATCAATAATGCAAACAAATACATACCCAAGGGAAACATTAGGAAATACAACTCAAATTACACCAGAGAAATAGCCCACCTCATAAGGCAACGTAACAACCTCAAACATAACACACAAACACCACACACAGAAACCATAAAACAGCAGATACAACAGCTCAACACAGAAATAAACAACAAACTCAAAGAAAAACAAACAGAAACATTTAGGGAATTCATAACGACACTAAACCACTCCACAGATACATCCAGGCTATACAAGACTATAAAAAGCATTACCCACTCTAACGGCGGCACTCACACCTCAAACGCGGCTATCTGTCGCAGCCAAAATAATATCCCGACATATACAGAACAAGCTAACATTCTAGTTAATCACTACGCAAAGATAAGTCACATAAACAGATACAACAACCAGAAAAACGCACACAGACAAACAGCCAGACACAAGAAAACCTACACACTCGACACGAACATTACCCCCTTCAACACAAACCAGACCACCAAAATCATCAAAAACCTTAAGAATTCGAAGGCAACTCGACCAGACTACATATCTAACATACACCTTAAACACTTGGGCCCACAGGGAATACTAGGTCTCACAAATATTAGCATATATTCATACCAATAATGTATTATTCCTGACATATGGCAACAAGGTAAAATTATTACATTACTCAAACCAAAACAAATCCAATAGAACCAGCTTCCAATAGACCCATTACTTTACTATGCACACCTTCCAAACTAGTAGAAAGACTAATCTTACAAATCACCAACCCACACATACCACTATCGTCTACTCAACATGGGTTCAGACCTCACCACTCAACCACGACATAACTCACTAACCTCACGCAGCACATCATAGATGGCATCAACTCCAGACGACCAGCTCAACGTACACTATTAGCAACAATAGACATTAGTAAAGCATTTGATGCTATCCCACGTTTCCCTCATAAACAAAATACGCAACACAAATATGCACAATAACACCAAAAGAAGGCTGAGCAACTATCTTTCAGGAAGGTACTCACATGTCACATTTAATGGCAAGACATCAAAAAACAAGCTTTTTCCGAACGGGGTCCCTCAAGGTTCTGTTCTCTCAACAACACTCTTCAACTTATACATGCGTGACATTCCAACACCCATAAATAACAAGCTTACCTTATCATCATATGCAGATGACATCACTCTAACATCCACCCACAACAACATCAACACCGCTACAAATAACCTACAAACATACATAAACATTACACAAGACTGGCTCACACACAATAGACTCAAAGTAGAACCCACAAAGTCTACCATGACCTTGCTTACAAGCAATACAAAAGAACACCAGATAACTCCACAGCTTACATTAAACAACACCTACCTTCCACACACTCACCGGACCAAAATACTTGTGGTCACATAACACACATCATTTTCTTTTGCAAACCACATTCATGGCATTAAAAACAAATGTACGTCAAGACTTAACACGCTTAGGGTACTAACAGGCACAAACTTTGGACACCAGCAGGAAACAACATCACTCACATACAAACAATATATTCGCTCAGTTATGGACTACGCTAGCCCATGTTGTGCACCCATTATCTTAAACACACACACATAAACACCTTACAGGCAATACAAAACAACGCACTTCGTATCATTAGAGGATGCACTCAAACAACACCAATAGAACACCTGAACACAGAAACAAAAGTACTTAAAGTTAGGGAACATGTAGACATGAGGGGAACACAATTCATGGCAGCACTGACAACTAACCCACAACACCCTTGCCACTACATGTATAATCATGCGCCAACACCTCGCACCATTAAGGTAACACCAGAGAGACATTATAACCAAATACTCCATTTCATAACACGCCCCACAGATATTACACTACAGAAAACACATAGACACACATCTAACCCACAAAGCACTGACACGACTCGGTCCGAATGCGGTCGTAGGTGCGAAGCCGCCACCCATTAACAGGTCAGAGATCAGCTTGAGCAGATCGGATCGAGTTAACTTACCACGATTCCGATGTGGACATCACTCCAACTTACGGACATATAAACACAGACAAGACAACTCCACAGACAACACCTACCACCTGTACCAGGACACATCACAAACAATGGAACACATTATAACAGACAGTACCGCTCTAGCACAAAAACGAACACAACGCAACAACACTAGTGCGCTGAACCTCTGGTCCACTCCGGAGAGGGCAATCAGAGCCATAAACCGATTCATATACCATCCTCATCTGCATCTCACTGTTTCCCTCTTGTTCTCTCTCTCTCTCTCACCCTCTCCAGCTAATCACACGCCTGTGGGCGGAACCCAGGATCTCTGTTTGGCCGCTATGCAGTCCTACGCCTTAATCCCGCCCAAAATTCACTGATAGCCAATAGGAAGCTCGCGAATCGTGTGTTGTGGGTTGGTCACAAGCCCCCTTTATAAAAAGGGTCAGTTCATCTCAGAGCCTCAGTTCGTGTGTTTTTTTCGTTTAGTGCTTTTCAAATATACACTATGAGTCAGTTATCGCTCTACAATTCTCCCGATTTGTTTGAAGATTAAGATTTCTACCCATCAGCTGCGCTCCAGCTTTTCGATGCGGTGGAACAGAATGAACTTCTACCTATGCAAGTTGTTTCAGAAAATTGTGACGAAATGCAAGAACCGTTCAATGAAGAGAAGACGACATTGAAATGCAAGTGGTAAATTTGTGATTATATTCTGCTGTTCATTCAGTGTTAATTTATAAGTGCCATAACAAATGCGATTTGAAAATAGTTTGTGCTTTATTCTCTGCCTATATATAACGTTTCAATCGGCGTGATCTTATAAAAGGTCACAATAATGACGTTTTGGAAAATATTTTTAATTACTCTCTGTTTCCTTCGTGGTTATTTCGGCATATATATATATATATATATATATATATATATATATATATACATACACACACATATATGTATATATAGAGGGTGTCCCATAAGTCCGGCATCATAGGAAAAATAATAAAAAAAGGCAAAACAAAAGCTTTTATTTACAGAACGTGCTCAATATGTATTGTTCCGTAGCCCATTCACAAAATTCCATCTGCCGGTCGGGATTATCTTCGCTTAATTTCTGTAGGATCTGAAGTTTATATGGATGCCATTTGTGAGCCTGAAGAATGCGATGGATGCTACTTTTCGACACTCCTGTCTCGGCGGACAATCGTCGAAGAGACTTATTGGGACTTCTGTTAAAATGAGCCAGGATAGCAGTCGCTGCATCATCGTCAGTGGACCTCCTTGAAGGTCCACTGCGTGGTTTATCTTCTATGGATCCTGTTTCCTTAAACTTTGCAACAAGTCTGCTAACACAACTCTGTGTTATTGGCTCGCGGTCTGGATGCAGTCTGTTAATTTCAGCAGCGGCCTCTCTTTGACTCCGATTTCCTATGAGTAGAATTATCTGGATTCATTCTTCCTTGCTCACAGACATTATGGCCTGTAGAAAGAGAAAAATATGAATTATGGTTTGTAGATATAGAAAAATATGAATTTCTCCTATGATGCCGGACATATGGGACACCTTGTATATATGGTGTTTTATTTGCACATTTCTTGATAATTAAAAAATTTACAAAAAGTTGTACAGGTAAGATTTTAGAAATATTAAAAACTCTTAAGAATTGTCTGCGGGTTCGAGACCCGTTGCAGGCAGACGGAGCATAACACCCCAGGTAATCTTACTTTTGAGCTGTAAATTAGCGTACTCGCTTTTAATTATTTTCTGAAATGCCTTAGCACACCCAGCTAATCTTCTTTTTGAATTGTAAATTAGTGCACTTGCTATTAATTATTCTCTGTTTCCTTCGTGGTTATATATATATAATATATATATATTGTGGAGCTTTAGTAATATATTTCTCGATAATTTAATGAAAGCTCCCCAGTAGGATTTTAGAAATATTAAAAACTTACAGTAGAAATATTAAAACCTATATAAGAATTGTCTGCGGGTTCGAGACCCGTGCAGGCAGACGGAGCATAGCACACCCAGCTAATCTTCCTTTTGTTCTGTAAATTAGTGCACTTGCTATTAATTATGCTGTTTCCTTCGTGGTTATTTCGGCATATATATATATAATATATGTGTGTGTGTGTGTATATACACATATATATATATATATGTATATATGGTGAAGATTTAATAATACTTTTCTCAATAATTTAAAGACAGCACCGCAGTAGGTTTTTAGAAATATTAAAAACTTTTAAGAATTGTCTGTGGGCCCGGGTTCGAGACCCGGGTAGCACTCATACCCGGGTAGCACTCATACTTTTGAAAATTGTCTGGATATCTGCTTTTTTATTATAATTTTTAAAATTCGTGGCATTTTCTCTTATTGTAGCTCTTTGATTAAACTAATTTATTTTTACTTAACTTTATAGGACCGATGCGGAACTTGAGTGTGCTGTAGCTACTTTTCGTTTTGATGAAAGGGGAATAAGTGACATGGATTTTACCCCACAACCAAACCAGCGAGCTGAAAACAGAGGTCGTGGTATTGGCTCACATCCGATCCAACGAGTGCTAGGTCATCAGGAAACTAATATAAGTATTTTTTTAGGGGAGTTAAGAACAAAACACATTGAATTTTCATTTTATTTATTAAATGATAGAAAACATGTACAAAGCGGAACCAGTGTCCATTAAATAAGTCTTAACAGGTACAAATAGGCCTTTACACAATATAGATATACACTTTCACACAATACAGCGGGTGCTAACATATAAGAACCTTTTTGTTATCTGTCTGCATACATTTTTATCATTCATTTCAGTGTTGCACAAATTGAATAATTTTAAAAAATTTATAAATCCCTTCCCACGTGACATGTGCATGAGAAATGAGAGGGCGTACATGCCGCACGTGTTACTATACTATCCTTGAAGGCGATACGGGTTCCGTACAATCTCATGTACATGTATCTGTTCGATAAACTGCAAAACCACGGAATCATTCCAGGTCTGAGCGCCGAGTGAGTAAAAATGGTACATTCTTTCCTTATTTTTAAAAAAGATTGCAAACCAATGAATCACCTCACCCGCAACAATGTCGGTGTTAACGATAATCCCGTACCAGTTTCTCGTAGTTGGCAACTTCAATATTTCATTCTTCGCAAACACACCGATAAATTTGGAGCGTCTGAAACCGTCACATTTCATTACTCTCTGGAGTGTATTCGCGTCCATTTTAAAAGTCTGTAACCACGTTCCTTAAACGGTCAACTTCTATTAGTGCCTGTGATTCGAGGTAAACTAGCACACTTATAGGCGCGTCTATAGACTTGGCAAATTCCAACCTGACTGAGATGTTTCCACTCTGTTGTGGACTTAAGTGCGTATTTACGCCAGCAGACAAGTCAGGCGTAATATCAAATGAATAAATGTTAAATTTTTCGACAAATTCTTTCTGCGTTACACCGAATCCAAGCTCGTCACATGCACCTGTATTATGAGCCAGATTACTATAAGCTCTCGCGCAGAGAGGGAACACAGCGTCTAATGAGTAATCAACAGTCATAGTCCCTCCCAAAGCGATGCCATTTACGTAAAGGGTTATATTTTTAAGGCCGAAATTCTCGAATTTAAAGGCACTCTTTTATATTTTCCATTCGTCGAGGCGTGGTCCTGCATTCCAATTAATAGCCTTTTAGGTAGAACTTCAAGGGCCACGTTTTCTAGTTGCTTCGAGGCCAACCCGACGGCGGGCACCATGTATAGCTTGATCTGTACCCTGTTATTGGGGTAATTTACGGTGGCTTGTATTATTGTATTAAGTGTTTCTCAATCTCTATTTCTTTTGCGAACGTAATTTCACTAGGCATACACGCAAATACGCCTCCATTATGTGAATCACAACTGGTTTCGCGACCTCTTCTTGATCAGACCCCAGATTTAAGCAGATCTCAGGACTCGTGCGAGTAAGCTTCAAAGTCATATCCACCCCGTTCATAAGCAGTTTCTCCTGGAATGTGAAATCTGGATGAAGACGTCCAAAACACTCGTATATCTTTTTTTTAGAATTTTTAAATTTATCCTTTATACCATTTTCATCTTTAGTCTGATAATATCCCTCGGCGGTTAAAAAGGTGTCCTTCGCTTCTTTTAAAAAGTTGAGGACATTTTCCAGATAGGCTCGTAGGTGATAATACCCCGTTCCTGCCGAGATGTTAACCTGATTTAAATACACCTCACACTGGCTGAATATAGAGTGTAAAAAGTTGGTTTTAGGGGCTGCAGAGTAACTATCATCGCAGTCCGTTCCATCAGAATGGATTATACGCAGTTTAGCGTACATGTGCATGCAGCTCGGGTCAAAAAAGTAAGGGCCTGAGCTGGGTATCAGGAATTCTACAAGGGCACTCGGCGAAATAATTGTGTTTAATGGGTTAATTGTAATAAAGTCGCTATGCTCAATAGAAACCTGAGTGGGGGCATATCAAAGAGGGACAGTTCCGATTTACAGCATTGTGAACTACAGGGATGGATGAAACGCGCCATGGGGAGTCAGAAATAGTACCACCTCTCTCGACAACTAGTAATCAGCCTATGATTCGAGAGAGTAGTGTCCTCAGCTTATATCAGTTAAAAAAATGATCAGCCGTAGGTTTCATACGCTTGGAGCAATTCTTTTTTTATTTCCTTTTAAGTTTAGCGCCATGTGATGGTAACACCTTCTTCCTGGCAGTTCTCTTCTTTCCGCCACCAAGCATTTTTCTCTTTGCATCTTTGATGATTTGGTGTCGTGTACGTTTTAAATGTTTTTAAGAGCTTCTTTAGGCTTAGTTCCACCCATTATGTCTTCTGCCGCGTTAAAACCTGTTTGTAACGCCTTCGTCTCTAGGTATCTAGTACTCCCCTTCAACAGTGGGACAGCGGTGCGTAGTATGGATGAAAAAATGGATCCAAGCCCACTAGTACCCGTCTTCAACAGTGGGACAGCGGTGCTTAATATGGATGAAAAAATGGATCCAAGCCCACTGGTATCTCACTCCTCGATAGACTGAATGGCCTTCGGGTCATTATAAATGGCGAAAGTGTAGTTTCACTGTTAAGCTCCCATCACCGAATGGGAAATTTTTTCCTCAATCGTTCTTATATATATCGAGATGTTGGTTAATAGATTAGTCGCAACATTCATATAATGGAGCTTGTCAGATGTAATGCTCAAACTTTTCCCTTTATAGTTGGGAATGTGTGCAATGCGCAGCAGGCGCGCCTGGGTGTCCACAACAAATTGGTGCTCTACGATATTGCTCTAAATATAACACATGTCTGGACGGGGAGAGCTTTCACCCAATTTCTCCATCTTCAATTGATACATTAAGCTGGACATGTCATGCTCTGCCTCGTGAAAGGTATCTCTTTGGAGAGCTGCACTTCAATGTGCATGCAGGCGTGTCTATGTTTACGACTTCAAAAAGTAAATCGTTTGTCAGGTACAACTTTTCAAGACTCTTGTTTAACCTCGTCATAATGTTCATGGCTGTCATAATGCCCGATTCCTTGCGATATATTTGTGCTATAGTACTGTTCCTCACCGAACAGGACTGATCGCATAGTATTGTCTAAGGTTATGCCTAATTTTTCGCACTCATCGATTCTTCTAAGGATCAGAAATATGATTTGCTCATTTTCAAGAGTTAAAAATTTGGAGACTAACTGGAGTTCACATAAACCCACTTCATACGAATCACGCTCCAATTCAATGGGTCCGTGGAGTTCTGTCACAAAGTTGGCGAGGGTGTTGTTTGGATGTACAGAGAGAGAAGAAGAGGACGGGAGTGTGACATTGAAGTGACTAGGCGCCATGTTGCATACTAATTAAGCTTCATTATTGCAGCAGCTTTTATATAGGTGTTGAAGCTTTCTGGGTAACCCAGCCATTTCACCAGGTACATTTTCTCTTTCCTGAAGCTTTGCTGTCTAATTTTTTTCAATTTTAAACACACTTTTTTCTAAGTTAAATTTCCCGAACGTGATAGCTTTACATAATCATTGATTGTGAAATGTGTAGAGTGTGGTGGCGGTGCTCCATCTCTTCTCACCTCTGTCAGCGTACCTCTTTCTAAAACTTCGTTAGGTGTTGTGCCAATCGTACGGTGGTGTTTACGGTTGTATGATGATGCCAATGACCAGAGAACGTTTATATATATCTGTATGTTTTTATGAGTAAAATAGCGATGCATGCGTTCCTTTATGGTACGTTCAACTCTTTCCGCTAAAGAGGCCTTATGTATAGAACTGCTAGTGTAGTAACTGATATTAAACTCTGTCAGCATGTTCTGAAAAGCGCGAACTATAAATTCTTTCCCCATATCCGTACAAAAATAGCAAGGAACCCTTTCTTCTTTTATCATCAACGTTTTGGTCGCTTTAGCAACTGTTTCAGGCGATTTATTTTTCAGGGGAATTAGCCACAGATATCTAGAGAATACATCTATTATGAATAGGATGTAGCGGTATCCGTCATTATACACTGAATATCTTTGCATGTATGTTAAATCCGCTTGCCAAAGAGAGTCAATCGAATCTGCGGTTGTCTTGGCCGTTTTAAACCTTTTTCTCACCGGTTTATGAAGTGTATAAGCATCCTGTTCCCGCAAAACCGCTCAACATCTTTTTTACCCTATTCCGTAAACATCTCTTTACAGTCTATTAACGCCACCATATGAGGCGGGGTTAGAAATGTCATAATAGCGCTTATGTTTGCCATTTGCGTATTTTAGAGACACTTGGATAAGGTTGGCCGTTTGTTCTCTTCTTTCTCTTCTTCAGAGAAGCTGCTGCTGGGGGCGATGGCGTATTCAGTTGTGACACATGCGAGACTTGATTCAGGTCTTTTAACCTGTTCAGATTACCTATCAGTGATTTGGGGACATTTATTTGTTGTAGTCTTGCTTTAATATGCTTCCATCCTGTTGTTGAGGGTCTGTCCCACTTTCTCACCAGATCATGAACAATATGAACGATATTGGACCTTGTACCCTTGTTCCTTCAACAATAACCTCGCCTGTATCGGCCCACTGTATGATGGGGTCCTCACTCAATGGATTATAAAGACTTAAGCCTTTATTCCTCAATGTATGTGAAAGACTGTTTTTTAACACATGTTCGATGTGTTGTGTTCCGTTGTTCTTTGGTTGGTCATATCTAACGTCGGGCCCAGGTCCTGTGTCGCCTTGCTCAGCGCTACGCGCGCTGTGCTTAATAACAATGGGGAGCTCTGTAGGATACTTATAATCTTCGTACTCATGAAGAAATTTCTGCAAAGCCTCTTGGTACAAGAGCCTTTTCTCATCAGGTGACTTTTCACTGTTTAAAAGGGCTAGCAACTCGCTTTCCATTCTTTTAAGCCTAATTTTACGGGGTTCTAGAGCCGTGTCTGGAATCTTTGAACTTTGCAATGAAGCATACACCTCGTGCGGAATCACAACCACCTTCTTCATTATATTAATCTAGTCAGTAAAGGACCCAAGACTGAAAATAAGATGGGTAGGAATGATCCTCCTCTTTGTACAATAATTCGCTTTTTCTTACCCACAGTTTGACTATTATGAGCGAGCGCTCGTATTATGTTCTTGTAACGACGTAAGCGAGCCTTCTGAGAGGGTTTCATTGGCACATTACATTTTATAACATTAAGACAGATTCCACAGATGCATTTTAAAAAGTCGGAGTCGATATTTTTAACAAACATCTGTTGCAGTGCCCTGGGCAATTGTTGATAGATTTTTATTAGTTTACGATATTTCTTCAGCCTATTTGTCATTCTGGAATATACACCGTTTCAGGTTCGCTTGGGAAAAAATTCGTTCTTAGAAGCACCCTAAACGTGTTTCGCGGGTGAAGGTCACAAAGCAAATATCCATAATGCTGACTTGTAGCTTCTTTATAAACCTCCAAAAACTCCTTACGTTGATTCGGGAACATTTGATTGACTAATACAGCAATGTGTGACACATCTCTACGTTGTGCGAATAAGATTAGATATTGTGTATTTAGCGACACATCGCGCATGTATCTATTTTTGAAAAATAGATTCTGGTTGATGAAGAATACATTTATGTTAAAATGGTGGGAGAACACTGTAAATGTCTGGGCAATCGTTTTATCCATTTCCAACATGAGATCGTCAATTACAATAAATGTATGCTCATTACCTTTTAACAAATTAACATCATATACACCATTGTTGAACAAAATTTCATCTTGGTACTCGTTGAACACTGACTGATACGTCGAGTAGCACCTTATTACTTTATACACAAAGGTGCATGGCCTGTAGGGCCAGATATAATACATGTGGAGGGGCTTGTGAACCTAAATTTTTCTACAGATTGCATCTCTAACACATCACACCCCTAAGTGGGTCTTTTAGAAAATATTACAAATTTTGAGTGCTGCTCCTTTTTTTGTTTTCTTTTTCCACAGAACCGTGAATGACGACAATGTACAGCACCCCATCATCGATATCACAGACGAACCCGATGACCGTGCAGCTACAGAACCCTTCCCCGCTGACGAACCAACACCAGCGATCCCTGTAGCATGCGACAGGTCAAAGCGGATGCATGATGAAGAGCCCTCCACGTCAGGTATAAAGCGTGCCAGGATTGCTCCGGTTGTTAGACCCCCAGTAATAGAGCCCATCCCTCAACGTCTTACGACACAACCACCACAATAGTACCTTCCTCAAATATGCCCCATTATTCAGTCCAGGGTACTTCCTCCACAGCAGCTTCTCATACTGTGGAGGATGGTATAATATTTGAGTTTGTGCGCACCGCTATCCCCACCCCTTCCCTGACTAGAAATCGGTACGTGGTCAGGGTTGACCCTGGATCCCTGTATAGCAACAGACTGCGGCGATTAGTTGAAGGTATTGTGGAGTTTGCCCTTCAGAACCGCGACGAACGTGAAGTCCGGACGAGGTTATCCTTCAGGTTCGGGTCAGATGAAGGGGACGATTTTTGGGTGGTAAAACCGTTCAGACGTTTGGCAGCTGTAGATATAGAATATATCTTGGGGCTTATAATACAAGCCTCTCAAACTGGTACATCCTTCAATATGGACAACTTCATAGTAGATATTGACAGAGTATTCCGGGTTGCGGGTCATAGTGCCACACCTTATACTCATAATTTCAATTCTCAGGTTAGTTACAGAAAGCATTTAAACGTCGATCGTGGTTGTGGTTTGATAGCAATAATTTTAGCTCATAATTTGGCTGCCTACGGTTGTGCAGCGTGCCCGTAAACTGGCTTCAGATTGTAAGCTTGAGGTTGTGTAATGTGTTTCCTGAAGAACTGGGAAGGGCCGAGCAGGAAATGAATGCACGTATAGTCGTACTTGGAATGGATGATCGTCGTAGGACTCTGTATGTTTTTAAAAGCAGCGTGAGAGATCGTACAAAACATCTACTTATTTTAGGATTGTCAGGAACATCGTATCTCCCCATCCGTAACATAAGGGCTCTCTACGCCAGTTATGATAAAAGTCGAAAATATGGAAGGCATCATGATTTGTGTAAGGGTTGTTTCGAGTTTGCTGATGATATGGTGAAACATTGTAAGGATTGCTACATGGTATGTGAGCAGTATAAAAGCCCCAAATGTGTAAAGTCGTGTAGTTGAAACCGAGAAGAGGGAATGTAATGCGTGTTGACGTACATTTTTCAATAATAAATGCTTTCAACTCCATAAATCAAATGGCACTTGCAGGAAAATGAGGATTTGTAAGTGTGGCATTTTTCACATGATGGATAATTGGGGGAATTTCAAACATAAATGCGATGAAATTCTCCGTTCTACATGTCATGAAAAATATAAGGCGGATGGAGTGAATCATGTATGTTATATGAAAGATGCTATGCCTAAAAGTAGCCCTTGTATAACCGTGTACTACGATAGAGAAACTTACACGAACGCTGAAACCAAAGAAGTCATTCCACATTTACTCGTAAGTCAGACTATCTGTAATGAGTGCATGGAGATCGAGTGTGATGAGTGCCACAAATGTGGTAAACGGACAAACGGTTTTAAAACGAATGCACACGACAGCCCTGTCAAATTAGCGGACAACTTAAAAAAAATGACTGTTTATATTTTTGCCCTTAACGGGGCGAAATTTGACACACAGTTCCTTTATAAGGAGCTGCTTGAAGACGAGTCGTCTGTGATATTTATAGGTGATCCTTTGAAAAGAGGCAACAAAATAATACAGATGCAGATAAGAGGTAATGTACAGTTTAAAGACACCCTGCTGTTCACACCTTGTAAATTAGCAAAGCTGTCCAAGGTCATGGGCGTAGCCGCTGAAGTTTCAAAAGGGTATTTCCCTTACACATTCCTCACTAACGAAACATTGAATTACGTAGGACATACCTCCACCCAAACATTACTTGAACTCCACCAACATGAGTGATAGTGAGCGTGAAGAATTTGACCGCAACTACAACACTTTTAATGAAGATAATCCATACAATATAGCCGATGAATGTGAACGTTATTGCGTGAATGACTTACGTGTACTTAGAGTATGCTTTAAAGCCTTTCGAAGGATGTACATAACCCGTTTCAAATGCGATCCGCTGCAAGTCGCGCCCACGATCGCCTCATTATGTTTTACAGTGTTCAAGAATAACTTCATGCCTAAAGACACCTTAGCATTCATCCACAGAAAACAACCCCCGCAGTTATGGGCACAAGACAATGCTATTTACTGGCTCATACACCTACAGCAACAGACCGGGGTATACCTAAAACATGCCCACAACACGGGTGAAGTACCCGTTAAGGTCAACGGTCGTGTTTTTTGTGTTGACGGCCTAAGTGAGGATCCAGCCACTGGTGAGAAGACTATGTATTGCTTTAACGGCTGCTGATGGCATGGATGCCCCGGGGAAATTTGCACAGAATACCGGCAAAGGTAACGTTCATTTGGTACAAAGTTATAGTGAAGTCTGGGATTATGCCAACGCCCCCGATAAAGAGGTTATGGAGATCGTGAATGTAGGTAATACTTACATAATAAAGTACAACATCACCGAACTGGCCACAGATACCTCACGGGTTACAAACAACCTGTAGCCAGTTTCACAACGGCCTACGCCCGCATCAAATTTTGGGGTCTACTGCACTCTCTTGAACGGAGGGTGCTGTACGCTGACACAGATAGCGTGATATGATATGATGATGGTGCATACGCACACTCGTTTGAGTCAACAGGGCCAAAAACCTATGGGTTACGGGTGAGGGTAGGGGATGATATGAAGTATATCTTGAAGACTAAGGGTATCACGCTTAACCATACGACCCGTCGAGTCGTTAACTTTGACTCGTTGAAGGATCAAGTGTGCTTGGAAGATGAGGGTGACCAGCCACCCCACCTGACTGTGGGGACCCACAATTTTCGGGCGCAGAAACTGGGGTGTATGAAGGAACTTAGGGGCACGAAGGTATGCCGTAACACCTATAGGAAGCGTTACCAGGTGCCTGGTACCTATGATACTGTACCCTTTGGCTACTTTAATCCTTGATTGTATTTATATATATGTGTATTGTTAACGATATGTTTATTTATCACGTATATTTGTTTCAATTAAGGTTTCATTTTCTCATTTCCGTGCGTGCATGTGTGTGTACAGTAAAAAGCTAAGTTCCTCCCACTGTAAGATCGGTCACGTGACTCCTGCCACTACCTGAGCATATCTTTATCCCTGCGTGCTCAGTTATCCTCTGCATACCCTTGAGCTCAGACGTGTATATTCCCGCGTAGACGAAAAATAGTAATGGCTACCTTTAATATTGCGTGTTCAACGTTTACAAAGTGGTATTCGGCAAAGTGCCAAGATGTGGTGGATACTGAAAAACTCCCTATTCCCCCTCCTTTGATACTTTTAAGGCTACATTGAGCCGTGCGAAGGACCAAAATGTTCAAATACTCTACGGGTATTCTGCCGAGGGCATTGTAGGATTTCGTAGTACAAACGATATATTGAAGTATGTTGTAGACCTAACATTTATAAAAGCTCACATATACCGCGAAGTAGAAGAAGCAAAACGTTCAGAAGATAAGCAACGGTTATGGATAGTGAGTCTTTTTGATGAGTGGTGTGACAAGCGCTATTATGTCATGTTACACCATACCGACTACTCGTACCCTACGGTTGAGAATGTAAAGCTCGTCATCATGGAGAATCTTAAGTATTTTTATCACTATATTAATATATATCATGACGAGGTTTGTAGTGAGGTTGTGGCTAATCGGCTGTGTGAGTTTTTAACAGACTTTAGAGACGAGTATCGCTTGTTAAACAAAAAGGATAAATATGGGCATATGTTTCACTCAATTAGTGCACCGGATCGTGAAGATGTTAATTTGTGGAAATGAACGTCTGGTGAGTGATAAAACATTACAGCCGATATTGCTTCATATAGCGAAAAATTCTGTTTGTCCAGGGGCACAAATGTTCGAACAAGCCTGTACACGCTTTAGCAGTTTATGGTGTGACTCGCTCCCCACATCGAACAACCCACCCTTGCACCTCACCCCTCCGAAACACACGAGTTCGAACAAACCCGTACACGTTTCATCAGCTTGACTCACTACGCCCGTCGAGCCGATCCGTCCACCTGTGGCTCATAGTCATCTCAGAGCTTGAACCGATTGGACGTGCGAATACGATGGATCTTCCTTTGAGAAGCATTCTCAACGCCGCGTACGATGTGTCTGTGACGAAGTCATTGCGCGTGTTCAGCCGTGATACCGGCACCATTAACTATGTACTTGAAACGAATTGTAGGCAATCAAACTCTGGTAAACGTAATGTTATTTATTTAAGTGTTGAGGAGATGAATAGAGTCTTCGTGATAGTTGAGAAGTGGGAAGAGGACCGTTATAAAATACATGCAGGTGTAGGTATAAGAAGAGAGCAGATTAGTGATGCCCTCTCATATGCCGTTGTTTGCACGTTGTTTATAAAAACGATCAGCCATGCATTGATATACGACTGATGTGGAGAATGCATCTGATAATAACGTTCTTGTCCCTGCGCGAAACTGCTTCATCCTCGACAGAATGTTTGAAATCGTCGGATTCCTCAAGCTGAAGCCTATATTAGACGCTCGTGTTACGGATATGATTTATTTTGACACGGTTCTTGAATACGCATACACCGCTCTGCTCGACGGATTTACTGAATGTAGGAATGAACAAGGCGAGAATGGTCTAGAGCTGGATGCATATTTAAAAGGTTTAGACTCTTCGAAATATCCGGAACTTTGGTACAAAGCATTTGAGCGGTACAGGGCAGAGCTTGCCTACATTGTTCATCCTGAAGATCTGTATCTCTATATAATGAATAGCTGTCGTTACGACTTGGAAGATTATTTCAATTGCCGCTATGCAGAGCGAAGAAGAGTTCACGATTGAAAAGCTCGGGACGTTAAGAAAAAACCCTCGATTGGAAAGGAGTGTTTATAAACTTGTATTTAATAATGATGTTGTGGTTCACGATGACCTCGTTATGCGTGCTTTTGATTGTATCTTAGCCGTGTTTAAAGATAACTTGCCAGCCGAATGTAAAGTGGGCACAAAAATAGTATTGAACGATATGAAAGCCATTTATGTCGAGTATACGTATCCGTATAACTTGAGCGGTGAAGTACTGCTTGGACGGTTTTACCGTGTAGTGCAAAGTAATAACGATGTGAATGTAGACTCGATTCCGTGTGAGTTTAGTGTTTGGCACCGTAAAACAAAGTATTTTAATGTATAGGGTGTCCATAAATGATTACCCTGATTAAAGCATGCTATAACTTTTAAATAAACACTCGTATTCAAGCACAGTTTTAATCATAAGTAGATAAACATACAAAGTTTTGATACATAGTTAATGAACTTAATAAGCTTCCACATGTGCACCCCTAGTGGCACGTAAAATGTCTAAACGGTATTCACGCCACACACTCACGGTCATCAGGCTTCAGTTCTTGAACAATTTGTACCTTGTGGGCGTGTAACTACAAACGTTTGTGTAACACCTTGTGCACCGTAGACTTCGATATCTTTAGTTGGCATGAAGCTTGTCTCTTCGATTTCCTTGGTGACCGTGTGAAAGCAGTTTGAATGTTTTTCACCGTTCCATCCGAAACTGATGGTCTACCACTGCTCTTTCATTTTTCCACGTTTCCAGTTTCCAAGAATTTTTTCATCCACGACTTAATTAACTTCACATCAGGTGGATTCTTTCCATACTTTGTTCTGAACCTTCGCTGAACACTGACAGGAGATTTTGTTTCTGCAAGCCACACAACACATTGTGCCTTCTCTGTCACAGACGCCATCTTAACTGAACAGCTACTACAGCGCTCCTAGCGGCGAATGCGGTAGACGAAACACACCAGCACAGAAACTCTATGCGTGTACGAGATCACCTGTAAAAAGAAAACGGATGTAAGATTCGTCATTAAAACAGGAGAGCATACTGCTTTCAGGGTAAACATTTATGGACACCCTCTATATTTATTTATTAAATTATTTAATTGTGTGTGTATATATATATATATATATATATATATATATATATATATATATATATATATATATACCGGGTGAACCAAAAGTAGGTGGACAGTAAATGATAACGTTTATTTTGAGAATACATATACAATTATATTTAATTTTTTTGTATACTATAATACAAAATAAAAAAAAAAGTAACTTATACCAATACAATACAAAAGCACTGAAAATTTTATCAACGCAGGTGCTCAAATTGCTGTCCATCACAATTTACACAGCTTTGAAGTCTACCTTTCACACTTCGACAAACATTTTTGCACAAGTTTCTTTGTGCATTAATTTCTTTAAATGCATCTCTGATGTAATTTTTCAAATCACCAACACTTCGTGGTTTTCGACTATAAACTTTGTCCTTGAGTACTCCCCAAAAGAAAAAATCAATTGGGGTAAAGTCAGGTGAACGTGCAGGCCATTCAATTGACCTCTTCGGCCGATCCATTTCTCGGGAAATGTTTCATCAAGATACTCACGGACTGCTCTTGAATAATGTGGAGGGGCCCCATCTTGTTGGAAATAGAGGTCATGTGAATTAGGCTGTTGTTGTAAGTGTGGAACAACTTCATTCATTAGAATTTCGAGATACTTATCACCTGTGACTGTTCCATCAACAAAAATTGGTCCTAAAACACCAGAACTTGAAATACCACCCCAAACAGTGACACCTGGCTGGTTTAGTTGCTGCTCTAATGTTAAATGCATGTTCTCACTATACCAGTAAACACAATTATGTCGGTTAACATGACCTGATAATTTGAAAGAAGCCTCATCGGTCCACACAATGTTATCTAAAATTATTGGATTTCCTTCAATTTCGTTCAGCATGATCTCACTAAATTGCAGCCGCCTGTCTGGGTCCTCCTCCAATAAGCCATGAATTAGCCGTGGACGATAAGCTTTCAACCCAATAGATTTCAGAATTCGTATAATAGAGGTTTGTGAAATGTCCAGTTCTGCTGAGGCTCTTCTGGTGGACTTTTTGGGACTGTGAACAAATGCTTCGGCAACAAGTTGCTTATTGCCCTCTGTGCAAACTGTTTTGGGTCGACCAGTTCTTGGGGCATTAAGAATTGAGCCAGTGGCATCAAATTTGTCACGAATGCGGTAAATGGTTTGTCTCTTTGGGGCTTGAGTACCAAATGTTTCAACCCATTTTGTTCTAACAGTTTCAGTATTTTGAGATTTCCAATACTCTTTTAACACCCATTTTCTGGCATCAGTATTTAGATTATTTGCCATTATGGGTTCTCTGAACTATCTGAAAAGAAAAAAGATTAAATTTAAATAAATTTAGTTATAATAGTTAATATAATATAACACAAACACCATAGTTATAATGAACACCATAGTTATAATATAATATAACACAAACCCTATTCAACCTACTGTCCACCTACTTTTGATTCATCTGGTATATATATATATATATATATATATATTTCCTGTACTAATATGCCATTGATTATACGTTTCGTATATTATTATTTTCAATATATTTAATTATTTAATATAACTATATATATATATATATATATATATATATATATATATATATATATACATATATATATATATATATATATATCTATATATATATATATATATATATACATATTTTTTTTCCTGTACTAATATATTGATGGTTATACTACAACTTTTTGTATATTTTTAGTATATATTTCTCTTTCGTATTTCTTATGCTATCATTATTTTTATCATATATATTCCATTGTATAGTTGTTTTCTATATATTTCGTGAAATTGAATCTATTAATTCGTCTAAATAAACAGAATGATGTAATGGTGCTGCATTTAATTCTTTTGGTTGTACACGACATTTAATTACAGCAAATGGCTGCCTTCTAAAATGGATTTCTAAACCAACTTTCGAAAAACATCTGGATAGCACAATCTGGCAACTCAATAATGTACTCCTGAACAAGCCATTTACGCCTTCTAAGTCAAGTGGCTGGTTAAGCCAGAATATATGTTTTAATTAAATAAATAGCGCAATCTGGCAGCTCAGCCTGATAAGCCAACTGGCTGGTTAAGCCAGAATATATGCTTTAATTAAATAAATAGCGCAATCTGGTATCTCAGCCAGGTAAGCCAACTGGCTGATTAGGAAAATATTAAGACAACGGCCGCTCGGCTGAAGTCTTAATATGCGCTTGGCTCCTGCCAGGCGAACACATCTCTTACTCTCTCTCCTCCTCTCTTTCTCTTGGGGGATAACTCCGCCTCCAGTTTGCATAATCCTTGTTGTTCTTGCAACATCCCCCTCCTCCTTTGTTGGCTTGTATATTGCAACATTCCCCCTCCCCCTTTGTTGCATAACTTATGCAACATTGATCAACATTTTCAATTGCATTGCACTCTCTCCCTTTGCGCCCATACTACTTATGTCACTAAACGCTTGCCTGTTTGATATTCGGCCATTCAGAAAACGTCTTCGATATTCCTCAACTGCCGCTCCGGTATTACCATCACAAAATCCATAAACGAAATGGATATCAGCGTATTCAGCTTGTGTGAACTGTTGATTCATTTTGATTGTTCACCTTAGCGCAACACAGTGTCTCGTACCACAGATCAGAACCAACTGAAAGAAAAACTGAGGATTAGTAGTGGTAACTTTGTTAACCGAAACTTTCATCAGTGCTGCCATCCATCGAATTACACACAATTAGGGATTTGTTGTTTGCACATCTTAAAAAGTCCGTAGCTCCGCAACGGTTGAAAATAGCACCTATGTTGTATTGAGATGGTATGGGCATTGGGCATGTCCAGAGGAGGGAGGAGGAGTATGTGGGTCGACGGATGCTGAGGATGGAAATTCCAGACCCGAGAAGAAGTAGACCTAAGATGAGGTGGTGGGATAGACTGAAGAAAGTGATAAGGGACTGGAGGAAGAGGTGGCTCAAGACAGAAGTGAATGAAGAAGAAGGATCTGCAACAGCGACCCCACATAGAAGTGGGCTAATAAGGCTGCGGAAGAAGAAGTTGTATTAACTTTTATACTCGCTATCACCCCCCCAAAGTATGGCAGACCGGTTGTGAAACACCCTGGGTATATACTGTATATATATATATAATATATATATATATATATATATATATATATATAATATATATATATATATATATATATATATATAATATATATATATATATATATATATATAATGTGTACTTATTTACTTATTTCCAAAATATTGAATTCACACCATAGTAATAGGTTATATTGAAAATTACACCAACATTTAAAACACTTTGATGAATACTACTCGTTCCTCCAAGCTTTACTTTTATTGCTATTATCTTTGTTGCTGATACTACTGTTACTACTACTATTACTTTTAACATACAAAACTTGAAAATCAGAGATGAAAACTTTGAATTGAAGTTTTTTAAATAAAAGTGATGCACTGGAAATTTTGATATAAAAACTTTCATAAGAAAACAGTGAAATGAAAATGAGTGAAGATCAAAATATCTAAAATGGAACAAAAGAGATGAAAATAAGGTCCAAATCTTATATTTCCAGATGGACATGTAAGATTCTGACCTCATTTTGATAATATAAAACTAAAAATTACTGACATGAATATGAATTAAAAACTGAAATCTATTCGTTACCATTCTACATGAAAACTTTAATGAAAAAATATACAGGGTGATCCAGAGAAATGGGACCCAAAAGAAACCCCTGTAACTCTTAAAGTATAAGTCCTTTTATAAAATCATACGCATCATTCGAAAGAGGATAGTTACAAGTTTGTACAGGATTGTATAGGTTTTGACAATACAAGATAAGATAAGATACAAAACAAAATAAAAGTGTTAGTTAAAACTAACCCTTCAAGATGACTGCATGGACTGTGGAACAGCTGCGTTTCATAACTGAGCAATATTATGAGCATGGAAGAAGTGTAGTTTCAGCTCAAAGATCTTTCAAGACAAATTTTCAGATGTCAAAATCACCTTCTAAGAAAGTAATCCGTCGGTGTGACAGAAATTTTTCCCTAACTGGCAGCATTGGAAAAAGAAAACCAACTGGAAGAGTGCGCACAGCAAGGATAGACGAGATCATTAACAGAACTCATGAAATTGTACAGGATAATCCTAACATAAGCATCAGACGTGCTTCTCAGCTGTTAGGAGTTGGATATGGAACAACACACCGTATATTCAAGCAAAATTTAATGCTCTTTCCATATAAAATTCAAACAGTGCAACAAGTAAACGATGGAGATTTCGCACGAAGACGACAATTCTGTCAATGGATCCAACAGAAGGTAAATGACACCACCAATTTTCTAGCAACTTTGATTATGTCAGACGAAGCCCATTTTCACTTGAATGGAACTGTAAACAAACAAAATTGTCGTTTCTGGGCAACAGAAAATCCATTGAATATTACCGAAGTCCCGTTGCATAGTCAGCGTGTAACTGTTTGGTGTGGTCTTACTGCATCTCAGATCATAGGGCCGTACTTTTTTGAGGATTCCACCGGAAACACGGTCACTATAAATGGTGATCGCTACGAAAAAATGTTGACCGATTTCCTTATTCCTAAATTAAGAGATCTTTGTCTAGAAAACCACTGGTTCCAACAAGACGGAGCTACCTGCCATACCACGAGGAACTGCATGGCAGTTTTGCGTCAAACGTTTTCAGGCGAGTTAATCTCAAGATTTGGAGACGTTGAATGGCCCGCAAGGTCTCCGGATTTTTCTCCCTTAGATTATTATCTCTGGGGATATTTAAAGAGTAGGGTCTACAGAAATAACCCAACGACCTTGCAAGAATTGAAGGCCGCCATCACAAATGAGATACAGGCCATACCACCGCACACACTTGCAAAAGTGATGCAGAACTTACAAGCGAGAACACTGGAATGGTTGGCAACTAATGGAGCACATTTGAAAGGAGTCATTTTAAAAAAATAAATATTTCATAATAAACTTGTAACTCTACTCTTTCGAATGATATATAGTTTTTATGAAAGGAATTAAATATTAAGAATATTTGGCTTTTTTTTATGGGTCCCATTTATCTGGATCACCCAGTATAATGAAAACTTTGATATTAAATGTCGGGAAAGATAAAAATCAGAGGAAAATTGAAGCATGATTTTTTTTTCCTTAGAAAAAATAGGAAAAAGGATTTTCCTTTACTTACTTTATAACGTTGAAAAAATTCTTTAAAAATTCAATTCACCCACTGCACAAAGGAAAGAAATAGAATTACCGTCTTTATGAAGCTAGTATAACTAATTTTCCATTAATTGAAATCTAATTATTTTCTTCCTCTTCTTACATTAAATTATTATGTTAAGATCCATTTTTATTTACGTTCGATTTTATGATCCATTCTTACTGTAAGAAATTAATTATGCGGTAACATTTTTCTGCTTTCTGTAAACTTATTAAGTAGCATATTGTTATTTATATACAGTATATCTAGCTATCTATAATAATAATAAAAGGACGTGTGTGTGTGTGTGTGTGTGTGTGTGTGTGTGTGTGTGTGTGTGTGTGTGTGTGTTCCAGTCATAACTCCAAAATGGAAGCAGTTACAAACATGAAACTTCACACACATATTGATTAGGTTCCCAGGTTGTGTACCTGGGTGTTAATAAATTAAAATTACTGGGCCCGAAGGCCCCAGCACCGCGATTAAACTACAGAAAAGAACGCAGCCGTGAAAATTTTGAGCTTCACATTGTGCCAAGATTTTTTAATCTTAAGATTTTCATGATTGTAGTTTTACTGACCAAATAATTGAACCCCCAATTAATGTCGGTTCAATTATTTGGTCAATAAAACTATAGAAAAGAACACAGTCATGAAAACCTTGTGCTTCACATTGCCGCCCGTAATAATAATCTATAATAATAAAAGGACACAGTTACAAACTTCACACACATATTGATCAGGTCCCGAGGTTGTTGTTGTTGGTTAGCCGATCAGCCCACCCTGATCGAGCAAGTCGGCGGCACGCAGGTAACCGATCACCCTCTCCGGAGTGGACCAGAGGTTCAGCGCACTAGTGATGTTGTGTTGTGTTCGTTGTTGTGCTAGAGCGGTACAGTCTGTCGTAATGTGTTCAATTGTTTGTGGTGTGTCCTGGCACAGGTGGCAGGTGTCGTCTGTGGAGTTGTCTAGTCTGTGTTTATATGTCTGTAAGTTGGGGTGATGTCCACATCGGAATCGTACTAAGTTAACTCGATCCGATCTGCTCAGGCTGGTCTCTGACTTGTCAATGGGTGGCGGCTTCGCACCTACGACCTCATTCGGACTGAGTCGTGTCAGTACTTTGTGGGCTCGGTGTGTGTGTAGGTGTTTTCTGTACTGTGTGATGTCTGTGGGGCGTATGGAATGGAGTATTTGGTTATAATGTCTCTCTGGTGTTACCTTAATGGTGCGAGGTGTTGGTACATGATTGTACATGTACTGGCAAGGGTGTTGTGGGTTAATTGTCGCTGCTCCCATGAATTGTGTTCCCCCTCATTTCTGAATGTTCCCTAACTTTCAGTATTTTTGTTTCTGGTTCAGGTGTTTTATTGGTGTCGTTTGCGTGTATCCTGTAATGATACGAAGTGCGTTGTTTTGTATTGTATGTAAGGTGTTTATGTGTGTGTTTGAGATAATAGGTGCACAGCATGGACTAGCATAGTTCATAACTGAGCGAATATAATGTTTGTATATGAGTGATGTTGTTTCCTGCTGGTGTCCAAAGTTTGTGCCTGTTATTACCCTAAGCGTGTTAAGTCTTGACGTACATTTGTTTTTAATGCCATGAATGTGGTTTGCAAAAGATAATGATGTGTTGTATGTGACCACAGGTATTTTGGTCCTGTGAGTGTGTGGAAGGTTTGTGTTGTTTAGTGTAAGCTGTGGAGTTATCTGGTGTTCTTTTGTGTTGCTTGTAAGCAAGATGATGGTTGATTTTGTGGGCGCTACTTTGAGTCTATTGTGGGTGAGCCAGTCTTGTACGAGTATACTGTTTATGTATGTTTGTAGGTTATTTGTAGCGGTGTCGATGTTGTTGTGGGTGGATGTTAGAGTGATGTCATCTGCATATGATGATAAGGTAAGCTTGTTATTTATGGGTGTTGGAATGTCATGCATGTATAAGTTGAACAGTGTTGGTGAGAGAACAGAACCTTGAGGGACCCCGTTCGGAAAAAGCTTGTTTTTGGATGACTTGCCATTAAATGTGACATGTGAGTATCTTCCTGGAAGAAACGTACTTGCTCAGCCACCTTTTGGTGTTATTGTGCATGTTTGTGTTGAGTATTTTGTTTATGAGAGGGAAACGTGGGATAGCATCAAATGCTTTACTAATGTCTGTTGTTGCTAATAGTGTATGTTGAGCTGGTCGTCTAGAGTTGGTGCCATCCATGATGGGCTGCGTGTGGTTAGTTAGTAATTTTATTTTTGTGTGATTTATTGTATTTATATGTGGTAGGTATAATTTAAGAAACAAGTCACTAGCAACAATTACTTTAATTACAGTAAATACAGTTACTAATCAAGAAATTGTTCGAAAAACGGTCAAAAACCGTTCACAGGCTTCATATTGTTTCTGCATGTCTGTATCGTTTAATTCATTAACAAATGACGGGCGGTATGGTTTCATGCCGAGATCTTTTGTCATGTGCTCTCTCATTGTGAACATGGGGACTGCAAGTTCTTGTGATCGTTTCCGAAGTGATTTTTTTTTCGCTGAACGAGCCACCGATACACTCACACCTTCACATTGTTCTGCTCGCGTTGTTGGTCTTCCCGACCGTGGTCTGTCCTTGATGGAGCCAGTTTCAAACAGCTTTTTCTCGCAGCGTAATACCGTCTTGTTTGGTGGTGGAGCCTTATTGAATCTTGTGTTGAAATCATTCTGGATATCATGTATCGTTTTGCCAGTATGTGACCTTTCATGAACCCATGTGCTCATCACTATCCTTTCCTCCAGAATGTAAGTGAACTGGTCTGATTAATCACACAAAAATAAAATTGGCATTACAATATGTACATTTTGTAGAGGGTGACGGAACTTTTCGAACTCCCTCTACATAAAGGTGATCAACCTCTCTCACATAGAAGAACAGAGCGAATTTAAGTTACATGTCAATAAGGAGTCCCCGCCCAGTAATGAGAGCACCCATCCCTCCCACGAAAGGTATTCCCGAAAACCAGCCCATATGTACTGTATAGTTCTCTGTCGTCTTTATGATCGTGTGTGTGTGGGGGAGGGGGTACGCACAGGGCAATCAGGCAAAAATGCGATCGAATGTCTATGAATTCACATGTAATGGAGATAATTTCTCTTTTTGTGAGGTAATGCATTTGGTACCTGAAAACCAAAAAAAATTATACCATAAGAAGTTTAGAAATATATTTTGCTGTCAGAAAAATAAGATACGTTTGTCCTGATTGAGTAGGTTACGCTAGGTTAGGATAGGTTAGCTGGCACCTGAATATTTATGCAACATCGTAAACCGGGGTGACTTCGGACAAAATCTGAGTAAAAAGTTTTACTATTAAATAGCTCCTAAATGAAATAAGCAAACAAATCTCTCTTTGCAGTAGAACATTCCCCTCGTATTTCTTATTCTTATTATTTCTTTTAAGAGCTATTTAATAGTAAAACTTTTTACTCAGATTATGTCCGAAGTCACCCCAGTTTACGTTTTATGGACAATACCGTTCAGGCCCTTAGTTCTGTCCTGCTACTTATTACATGCTTCTCAGCTCGACAGGTTAACCCTTTGAGTACCATTGGGACTGTAATGTCTCCCCGAAAATAATAATATATATCGTATTAAAATGGAATTTTTCTGCAAAAACTTCTACATGTTTATATACTGTATACTGTATGTATGTAGTTTCGTTGTTGGAAAAGGAAGTCAAAATAGGTTTTATTTCGGTGAGTAGTTACTAAAATTTTCAATAAAAAATAAAACCAATACATTTTGGTTTAAAGTAAACAATGACTAGTCGTTAAAAGGGTTACAGAAAAAATATTCGTGAACGAAATGGTTAAAGTTAGATTAGTTTAGGTTTGAGATTTTTTTTTTTTATTTTTAGTATATGGATTAAAATGTTAGTTATTTTTCTTATGCGAAAAACCTTAGTACTGTAACTATTTATGGATCACCTGAAGATCGGGCCCCCAGCCTCAATTACCAAATGATATCTTCGTTAATATTAACGAAAATATCACGACTTAACCTAACCAATCGTCAAGGGCGTACAGTTGACCTAACCGGGCATTCAATTTAATTTATTATTATATTTGGTACTGTAAAGCAAAAAACAAGAATACATGGGGGCCCTGATCTTCAGGTGATCCCTATTTATCGCAAATATAGTGTCATCACAGTTAACTTACGGTCCTACACTGTATCCTCAAGTAAGTTCCCTTATAATGAACTTAAAATTGCGACATAATTATCAAGCATTTTTCATACGTGTAGTTTACGTCGTTCACACCTTCTTTCTAGTAAATACTTAAATTTAAGAATCTCAAATCTTTTTTCCAGTAATCTTCAATTTCAACTGTAACATTTTTCCAATACGAGCATGTTTTTATAGCAGGAGTGAACAATATTCTGTAATTGGTAGTATTAGACTTTTCCAAAGATTTATCACAAGTTCCCGTTTCCTATTCTGAGAGTTTCTCTATATGATTCCCATTATTTTGAAAATATTACTCCCTGATGGCATTGTTATTCCTACGTGGAATATCTACATTTTGAAGAATATTCCTATTTTGGTTTCATATCTGTTGTTATGAGTCTCTGTTTGTTGCAATATAGGCAATTAAGGATTTTCATTACTGGACTTCATATATTGCTCTTTTCCTCTGACTTTTTTGAAATGCTGAAATCATAAAGTCGTAATATTGACAGGCTTATTCGTTTGTCGTTCGTCCATTATTTCAAAAAAGACTTTTACTCGTACAAATCTCAAAATCATCTTATTTTTTTTTGCATTGATACGTTTCAGTTTTGCCTAGTTATTTTCTGATCACATTTGCTCAAGCCTTTGATGTTTATCTATTTATCTATCTATCTATCTATCCATATATATATATATATATATATATATATATATGCAAACTCACAAGGAAAAATAAAAATTATTCCAAGGGCTTTCGTGTACTCAGCAATACACCTCGTCAGAGAATGACGAGGTGTACTGCAGAGTACACGAAAGGCCTTGGAATCGTTTTTCTTTTCCCCTGTGGATTTGCATCATTCATTCATTTCACGTGTTTAAGTGTGAAATTCATCCCATATATATATATATATATATATATATATATATATACACCGGGTGGGTCAAATAAACCTATTACCCTGATTTTTAAGAATATAATTTTACCTTTATCCAATATTATTTGTACAATCAATATACTAGGGTCACTCAAGATATTTTGCCCCACCCTTTTTTCTTAGATAAATAATAGGCCATGGGGTTGAAATGTCTTTTGGGGCGTAAGTTTGAACTTTCTGCGCTTCACATAACCAGATTTTTCCAGTTTGAACCTCCCCTCCTTGTATAAAACCGCTTTTAAACGCGCTTGTATAAAACCGATGGTTAACGCAGTTTCGAAAATGGCGTGTGACAGTGATGTGCGTCCTAAACAGAGAGCTGTTATCGAGTTCTTAACCGCAGAGAAGGAAGCAGTTGGAAATATTCACAAACGTCTACAAAACGTTTACAGAGATGCTGTTGTTGCTCGAAGTACAGTTGGACGCTGGTCTAAATGTGTGAGATCATCGGAGAGAGGGAGAGCCAGCCTCGATGATGAGCCACGCAGCGGTTGCCCGGCATCGGCTGCGACATCTCACACTGTGTAACGTGCAAACAACATCTTTCGATGAAATCAGCGCGTCACATACAAGGAGCTATCACTGGGGCTAGGAATTAGTGAAGGAAGTGTGAATAAGATAATTCAGCAACTGGAATACTCGAAAGTGTGTTCACTGTTTGTTCCTCGTGAACTGACTGAAGATCACAAAGCCCAATGAAAAAAAATTGCTTCTGAGTCGTTTGTTCGATACGACACAAAAGCGGATGACTTCCTTTCACGAATTGTGACTGGGGATGAGACTTGGCTACACCATTTTGAACCTGAAACAAAACGCCAATCCATGGAGTGACATCACGCAGACTCACCCACCCAAGAAAAAGTTGAAAATGGCTCCCTCTGCAGGAAAGGTTATGGCCACCATCTTCTGGGACATGAAAGCTAGGACAAGTTCAGACGTAGTTGAAGTGTTTGGCTTCGGGTAAAAGCCCCACTTCCAGCTATAAAAAGTACAATAAAGAGTATAAACCAAAAAAGTGGACATTATAAAGAAAGGACAAACAATCAACTCAGAGGCATATATTGCTACCCTACAGAGACTCCAGAGACGTATAAAGCGAGTTCGACCGCAGAGAAAACTGGAAGACGTCCTTCTTTTGCCCGATAACGCAAGACCACACAACAGTTTGCAAACAAGAGAGGCCATCACAAAAATGCGCTTGACTGTGTTACCCCACCCTCCATACAGCCCGGATCTGGCACCTTCAGACTTCCATTTGTTTGGGGCTAATGAATGCTATTCGTGGAAGAAAGTTTCAGAGTGATGATGGGGTTGTTGAGGAGGTTAAGATGTGGCTCCAGCGGAACCCAGCGGACTTTTACCAGCAAGGAATAAAGGCCCTTGTTTCGAGGTGGAGGAAAGCCGGAGAAAAGGATGGATACTATGTGGAAAAATAAAAACTTGTAAAAAAGATATGTAACTACTTGTATACAAAATTTCTGGAACTTAAAAGGAAACTTGGAAAGAAAAAAAAAAGGTGGGGCAAAATATATTGAGTAGCTCTCGTATATGTCCTGTATAGAATTTCATGGTCTATCTCGTGGTGAAGTTGGATTTTTGCAAACTGTAACCATTATTTTATAATTCCCTGTTATACAGACACGGGTAGAAAAACTTTCTCTTTCTATACAGTTACCTAATTGAGTCCAAGATTATGCGGAATGTGCCCTCCTCCATTATCAATGCACGCTTGCAACCTTGACTTCTCCCTTATCGACGGCAGTACTGCATCATAGATTTTTCTTGGTAATAAGCAGAAGTGATTTTGGCATTTTGATCAACAAAAACCATCTCTGACTTCCCTAACTTTGAAATAAAGATGGAAACCATAACTTTTTGAGAAAAATGCGGACTTTCCCTGCAAAGTCGATCTAGACTGATAGATTTTTTGTCCTGTCTTCCATAAACTCGGTCATTTTGTGTGTTTATTGTTAAAGCAACCGTACAAGTCTTCTCGTTGCTGAACCATATTTTCGACACTTCTCTGTCTGGGAATCGATCTAACAGAGCACAACAGTTTTCAACTCTTGCTTGCTTATTTGATGCAGAGAGCTTTTGAACTTTGACTCTTTTTTAAACATTTAAGACGCAGATCATTGTTTACTATACGACGAACACTAAAGCGAGAAATACCAGTAGTTTTTGAAATTTCTCTGACGGACTTGTGGGTGCTGGGCCGTTCTTCTTGACTGCATATCATGGATGAAACCATGTCAATATTTTCCTCAGTACGTGATGGTTTCGGCCTTCCATTGCCTTCTTTTCGTTTGGTCGACCCTGTGATATCGGTTTTCTTTATAAGATATTGAAGTCCAGGTATCGTTCATCGTTTATTTGGAAACTCTTTCTTCATTCGTTTTGCACCCGAGTGTTTCTCCTTACGCAGGTTCAATATCAAGTTCAATATCTATGCTTCATCTTCCAAAGAGTATTTCATGATGTTATAACTTGTTCAACAACTATAGCAGAATGATGGTCTGAAATGAAAAAGGAAATAAATTAATTATTTTGTGTAAAAATTAGGAAAATTAATTATTTATGGAGAAACTGACTGTCATCTTAAAGTATCAGTTGGTGACTTTCACCGCCTTTCAATTGAGCACCATATTCTGATACCTCCCTCCAGTTGTGAGCCTGTACCTCTACTTCTGGGGCGTTAAATCAAGATTGAAAGCCAGCGTTTGAAAGAGTAAAAGTACGGGTACAACATACGGCCTCAGGAGTAAGATTAATATACAGGGTGAGC
>JAJOZX010006894.1:0-110000 GCA_023014485.1 Bathynomus jamesi | reverse complement strand
CCTCCAATTGGGCAGTGGTGATTCGAGCAGTGTAAGGGCGCGCGTTATTCTGGTGGAATAGAACACCTCTGCGATTAATTAATACAGGACGTTTTTCTTGTAATGCCATCTTCAGTCGTTGGGGTTGTTGACAGTAGACTTCAGCTGTGATTGTTTGGTTATCTGGCAGAAGCTCAAAATAAATAATTCCTTGCATATCCCACCAAACGCATAACAAACTTTTCTTTGGATGGGGTCTATTCCTTGACTGAGGTTCAGGCTTTGTTTCACAGCTAAGCCACTGATATCGACGCTTAATATTGTTATAGAGAACCCATTTTTCATCCCAGTGACGCTCCGATTCAAAAATGGTGCCTGCAGTTGCCGAGAATGCAGTGATGTGCAAATATCGATTCGATGTTGAAGATTCGCTTGTGACAAATCATGCGGAACCTATTTTCCAACCTTCACTACTTTTCCTAACAGCTTCACATGACGATGAATGGTCATATGGCTAACGCCGAGTTGCAGGCCAAGTTCTCTTACAGTTACCGTTGGGTTTTCCTCCACTGTTGCTTTCAGCAACTCTTCATCTAACTCATTTGGTCGTCCTGTTCGTTGATAATCTTTCAGACTGAAGTCTCCATTTCTGAACTTCTCAAACGATCTCCTACACATCCATTCGCTCACATCATTTCCATAAACTCTTTGAATGTTTTTTGCGGATTCACTAGCGTTAGATCCTTTATGGAACTCATACAGCATCACATGTTGAATATGCTCTTTTGTGGGCTCCATGTTTTTTCAATTACTGTAATATCGTAGAGGTGGCGTTGTAACTGTATGAAAAACACCAGAGAAAATATTCATTAGCCTAAGCCTACATTAGCCTAAGCCTACACTGGCCTAAGCCTACAATAGCCTAAGTCATTCTGTATCGTGGTAAAACCTGTGTGAACCTGTCGCCGCGTGTATTTTGCAACATTTCTAAAACTATTTCACATTATCTCGAGGTTATTCTATTATCAATCGTCCGTTTTCTAATCGAGCAGAATTTATGTTACAACCTGATATATATATATATATATATATGTGTGTGTGTGTGTGTGTGTGTGTGTGTGTGTGTGTGTTGTTACTTCATATACGCGAACAAACAAAAATAATTTTACTTCAAAACAAACTTATTATTATTAAATTAAGGTTGGAGGAGAGGTAAGAATTTTTTCATTTGAAATGACGTATTTTTTTTTTCTTTATGACCCTTCTTTTATTTTCTTTTTCTTTGTTCTCTCTTTTTTTTGCGAGTAAAATTATTTTGAAAAAAAATCCAAAAATTGTGAAAAGCAGATTTTATATAATTATATATATATATATATATATATATATATATATATATATATATATATATATATTTATATTATGCAGGAAGGAGGAGCCAAGGGCGAACGCCCGCAAAAACGCAACCCCCCCGCCCCTATTAGAAGGAGACGAAGAGAACCGAAATCAAGGTCCAAAGTTTTCAAGTTGCCTGGAAAAAAGATTGGAGGTCATAGACAGGGGTAAAGATGGATTGAGGAAAGTTGTTCCAGAGTTGACTGGCTGAATAGATGAAAGACAAAGAATACCGATTAACGCTTGCGTAAGAGAGTTTGATAGAAAAGGGGTGAGAAGGTATCGAAAGTCTGGTACTGTATGTTCTCCTTAAAGGAGGAGTAGGCATATAGTTCCGGAGTTCAAAAGAGCAGTGTCCGTGCAAAAAACTTCACTTTTTTCTACGTGAAGGTCAAAATATGAAAATAAAAACCCACTCTAATAGACAGAGTTTATTTCCACAACAGTTTCGACGCCCACTGGCATCCTCCTCGGGTTTTTCTGTATCCACCCGAGGAAGATGCCAGTGGGCGTCGAAACTGTTGTGGAAATAAACTCTGTCTATTAGAGTGGGTTTTTATTTTCAGAGCAGTGTCCGTTATAATAACGATAGTAAAGAGAGAGTGGGGGCGGAAAGTAGCTCCCTAATTTAAATTACATATAAATTATGTATAAATTGTGATTGTATTGTTATATTGTTATGGTGTGTTCTCTAAAGTGGTACAATTGTAACGGTAATCTTTTTTTCTCTAAAGTGTTCTCTTTGTGTTCTCTAAAGTGGTACAATTGTAACGTTCATTTTTTTTTTCATTTCAGTTTGAAGGGTAACATGGCTGAGCGTTTAACACTGCAGGAGCGTGCCCAGTTGGCGGCACGGTACGAAGTTTGGCAATCTGTCGTTCGAGTTCAAAGATGGTGGCGGGCCATTCACGGACCACGTGCCCAAGTGGACCCGAAAACAATCAAGAACTGCCACTCGAAGCTCATGACCACGGGGTCTGTGGCAGATGTTCGAAGATGTGGTCGCCCTTCGACATCCAGGGCCCAGGAGACGGTGCAGGCAGTTCAGGAAATGTTCGCACGTAGTCCACGAAAGTCAACTCGCCAGGCAGCTCGGGAAAGTGGACTCTCCGCTACTCAGTGCGAACTGTGCTGAAGAAGGAGCTGAACTGGCGTGCGTGGAAGCCGCATTACTGCCAATCTCTCTCGGACGAGGACTGCGACATTCGCATGGAGTTCGGGGAAATCATGCTGGCTTGGCATGAAGACTGGCCCCATCTCCTCCGCAACATCCTCTGGAGCGACGAGGCGGTTTCCACGTCGGAGGCTTTGTCAACCGCCACAATTGCCACTGGGCAGCTGAGGATCCCATGGTTACCGCTGAAAAACGGCAGAATCGGTTCAGTGTAACGGTGTGGTGTGGTATGACCTCAGATCAGGTTGTGGGCCCGTTCCTTCTGCGCAACACCATGAATGCTGAGCGGTACCTTGCTATGTTGCGAAACGAGGTCTGGCCGGTTGTCAGCACATGGGAGAACATCGACGATCTGATATTTATGCAAGATGGCGCCCCTCCGCACTTCGCTCTTGTTGTCCGTGAGTGGCTGGATGCCCACTTCCCTGGGCGTTGGATGGGTCGTCGTGGTCCACATCAATGGCCAGCCAGGAGCCCCGACTTGACACCGTGCGACTTCTTTCTTTGGGGGTGGGTAAAGGAAGAAGTCTACCGCACCAAACCGAGGACATTGGAAGAACTGGAGGACCGAATTCGGGAAGTCATGTCCTCCATCCCGCCGGAGTTCCTGCTAAAGTCAGCGGACGCCATTCCTGGGCGGCTCCAGAAGCTGGTGGAAAGAGTTGGAGCCCACATTGAATTTTAGAGAAAACCTACCATGTATGCCTACCTTTTCATATTATTTCTTCTGAAATAAATGGATAATATACGTATGTTTTTACCAATCCAAAATAGGGATCTACTTTCCGCCCACCCTGTATATATGGTGTAACAAAAGTCTGTTACCATTGAAAATTAATGTTTTCTCGTTTTGCCTCAGGTTTGCCAGGCGTCTGAGTCTTCTTTTAAAGATTTCCACCACTACACCAGTCAGTCGTGTTTCGTATTTCCTTGGGCAGTTGGTTGAATAGTCTTGGCCCTCTCACGACAAAGCTATTTTCCTTCACGGTTGCGGGCGTTTCCTGTTTAACCTTTAGTTTGGGAACACGACACATTCTTCTGTTCCTACCTTCTACTGCTGTTTGAGTTGTTATAGGGTTCAAAGTGAGATTAAGGGTTTGTTCCGGGTCCACTGTTATTTTTATTATATGAGTATATAAGTGACCTTCCACGTTCATCTGATATACTTAACTTCATAATGTTTGCAGATGATACACTGTCTTTTTCGTGCAAAGATGTTAATTCAGCTAAGAATATATTTAAATCAGAACTCATCAATGTAATGAAATGGTTGACCACCAAGAAACTCTTCCTAAATACCAGTAAAACAAATTTCATGATTTTTACTAATAAAAGAAATGTGGGTCTTGATGAACTTAATGTTGATGAAATCGCTGTAAAGGAGTGTACTGTAACAAAATTTCTTGGTGTAATGCTAGATAAGAATTTGCAATGAAGTGATCATGTAAATTACATCTCAAAAAAGATTTCGAGGAGCGTTGCTATAATGTTTAAACTTAGAAATGTAGTCCTTAAAAAGGTTTTATTAACTGTGTATCATACTCTTGTTCTTTCTTATATAACGTACTGCACCTTTGTTTGGGGAAACTCCGTTAACAACGCTTTAAACAGTATTTTTGTCATCCAAAAACGAACAATAAGGTTATTATCTGATGCTCATTTCCTTGATCATTCTAATGCATTATTTAAAGAGCTAAAACTACTAAAGCTCAATGATGTAATCAAATTGACACATTTTATTTTTATTTACAAGTGTAAGAAAAAAATCATTGACTTATAATGGGTAAATAAATATTTTGTAACTCATCAAGAAATCCACTCATATCAGACCAGAAATAGATGAAAGCGTTATAACTCAATTTACATCTTCATCACAAAAATTACCCATTTTCATCAGATTGAAACCATGGAAAGATTTAAATGCTGATACAAAAAATATTGTGAAGGTAAATTCGTTTAAAACCAAGTTGAAATCTCGATTGATAATGGAATACTAATAAAAATCTAGAATTAAATGCACATTACTCTTGTTTATTAATTTTTCGTGTGCAATCTAGGATTAAAGGTACATTACTTGTGATTGTTCATTTCTTATCTCTCATGTCTAATATTGATTTCTTTGTACAGTAATGGTGTCATACCTTCAACAATGACTGTATATGTTTTATATCAATAATTATAATTTAAGATTAATACATACCTTAATTAATAATTCTTATTCAGGATTTATGTATTATTAACAATAACTATTTTTATTTTTAATTAAGAGCCCAGTAAAGCCTAAAGCTTAAGGACCAAATAAAATAAAATAAATAGTCTAGTTTCACAACTATTTGTCATTGTAAATTGTAAAAGAACTGTATTTATTTTATTAATAATAAAGGTTATTAAATTCAATTCAACTCTTCCGTTATTTTCCAAGTGTAAATAATGGACTATTTGATTAATATCTTTTTTATATGGGGATGTTAAAACTGAACAATACTCCAACTTGTGTATGATCAGTGTTTTGAACAGAGGAATCATTATATTTCTGTCTCTTCTTTTAAAGATTCTCAGTATCTGTCTAGTTATTCTTTTTGCTTCGTTTACTGCTCTTTTATTTTGTATTTCGATTTTCGCGTCATCAGTCATTAATAGGGTGATCCAGAGAAATGGGACCCAAAAGGAAACCCCTGTAACTCTTAAAGTATAAGTCCTTTTATAAAATCATACGCATCATTCGAAAGAGGATAGTTACAAGTTTGTACAGGATTGTATAGGTTTTGACAATACAAGACAAGATAAGATACAAAACAAAATAAAAGTGTTAGTTAAAACTAACCCTTCAAGATGACTGCATGGACTGTGGAACAGCTGCGTTTCATAACTGAGCAATATTATGAGCATGGAAGAAGTGTAGTTTGAGCTCTTAGAAGGTGATTTTGACATCTGAAAATTTGTCTTGAAAGATCTTTGAGCTGAAACTACACTTCTTCCATGCTCATAATATTGCTCAGTTATGAAACGCAGCTGTTCCACAGTCCATGCAGTCATCTTGAAGGGTTAGTTTTAACTAACACTTTTATTTTGTTTTGTATCTTATCTTGTCTTGTATTTTCAAAACCTATACAATCCTGTACAAACTTGTAACTATCCTCTTTCGAATGATGCGTATGATTTTATAAAAGGACTTATACTTTAAGAGTTACAGAGGTTTCTTTTGGGTCCCATTTCTCTGGATCACCCTACTTCTAAATCTTTTGCTTCAGAGTTTCTCTGAATTTACTTTCCATTTGGGTATAGTACTCTATGGATTTTAGGTCCTTCCTTCTTCCGTACCTTAAAATTTGAAATTTCTCAGTGTTAAAGTTCATATTACTGCCTTCAGACCAGTTGTAGATTCTGCTCATGTCTGTTCTTAGAGCTTCTATATCATCTGGGTTTCTTATTTTCCTACTAATTTTTTGTGTCATCAGCAAAGGATGCCATTGTGCTATCATTAGTAACTTCATCATCTACATCAGTTAGCATGATTATGAACAGTAATGCAGCTACAGACCTTTGACTCCAATGAAGATATTCCTTGGATTGTAACGACTTGCTACGGCTCATTAAAGAAACTGTATATCCATTTTCCTACTTTCCTGTTATTCGCATATATTTCAATTTATGTGCTATGATTCCATGATCATACTTCTTGAACGCCTTGGCCAAACATGTGTATTAGGGCGGAGCGTTTTTACACTTTTTTCGATTTTCGTTTTGTAATAGCGCGGAAAAGTGGCTCTTCCACGTCAAAGTGAGTGTGTAAAATCTCGGATATCTGCAATAATATCTTCTGCCTCCGCACGCGCGTTGAAAATCCAAAAAGTGCGCTAAAATACGCATTTTTCAATATTTTCTTATAGTTTTAATTTTCATCCTACCTTCTTGTAATAGCGAGGAAAAGCACCCTAAAGGTTTATTTTAGACTAGTTTTAAATATTTTTGTTCTGCGATAATATCTTCTGCCACCGCAAACGTTCCAAAATATCGAAAAATCCGCATAAATCACATATTTTGCATATTCAGCCTATACGCTAATAAATTCACTTTGTACGTCATGTAGTACTCCCACATCGTTCTAGAAGCTTCCCCAAAGCCTGGTATGGTGTGTTGCTCGTCATTGCCATATAAGGCAATGAGTCAGTGAGTGATGACTGATGAATCATGACTCACAACACTCTACCAGGCCTTCTTGCTCTCACTTCCCCGCAGTGTTGTGGTAGCTACGTTGCGGGTAAGATGTGGATTCTGTTGCTCTTGTTGTTAATACATCTTTGGAACACGACAACACGCATATGTGGACATATACTGCATATTTTATTGCATAATAATACGGTGGTGTAATATACAAAACTTCTGCAGAATGCAGGAATATTTTACATTTTAGGAGTAATTTCTTAATTTTTATATTAATTACTGTGTTTTTCACAATGACAGTACCAGCTCAAGCAACAAGAACTTCTTCAAGTTGCCCTATATTTGGGGCTCCAACTGATCTAGACAAGAGGTGCCTTCCAACCTATAAGGACGTCATGAAATATTTTCATCAAATAAGATTGAATCTGAAGACATCGAAGAAAGAGCCTACAGTTGCAGAAATTTCGGGTGTTCTCTCAAAAACTCTCGAAGATTTGTGGAAAACAGCCTCTATTCCTTCTGTTTCTCATAACCGTGTCGTTCAAATGATTAAAAATTACCATGAAAAATGTCAAAACCTTCTAAAGTCAATAAAAAGGAAACAAGATAGTGACTCATTCAAAATTAAATTACAAACATTTCAAAATGAGGCAGAAAACAAATTATTTGACATCAGTGCTTGCAAATGTGAAAATTTTGATAAGTGTTCATGTGAAAACCATCTCAAGGTTCCAGTAATTGAACAAGACTTCCTTAAAGATCAGAGAACAACAAGAAAATTGGCAATAGGTTCTCTTGATGTTTCACAAACTCGTAAAGATCTAGCAACTATTGCCAGAAGACAACAGAGAATGAAACAGTATGAACCAAAACCATCTACCAGTAAAGAACAAGCAACTGAAACACTGTCATCAACATCAAGTGAAACAGAAGGAGCGGATTCTGATTATGAACCGACACAGAGAATCAAATCGATGGAACAATCTCATCATGGAACAATCTCATCATTGGCTATAGCTCGTGACAGAACTGGTGTGTCAGACAGGTCTGCTGCTATAATTGCTTCTGCTGTTCTTGAAGACGTGCGAATTATAAAAAAGATTTAAGTTCAGTAATAGACAGGTGCAAAGTAAGGAGAGCTAGAAAAAGAGTGAGATCTATCATTCAAAAGAGAGATTACGAAGAAGAAACTATGGAGAGTATCTATTTCGATGGAAGAAAGTACAGAACTGCAGTGCAAGAAAAAGTTGGCAGTGAAGGTTATCAAAAAAATATAACAGAAGAACATGTCACTTTGCTTCAAGAACCAAACCCGCATTATATTGGGCATGTAACTCCCGCTTCTGGCTCAGCACAGAGTATATCTTCTGCAATTTTGATTTTTTTTCGCTCAAATGAGATTGATACTTCAGAAGTTAAAGCCATTGGATGTGACGGGACAGCAGTTAATACAGGACCAAAAGGATGAGTGATAAGAAGTATTGAAGAGCACTTTCAGAGATCACTCCAGTGGCTGATTTGCTTGCTTCATACTAATGAACTTCCCTTGCAGCACATAGTGACTGACATTGATGGTAAAACAACAGTTCCTCATAGTTTTACGGGGCCTATAGGAAAAGAGTTAATTGATTGTGAAAAGAGACCTGTTGTTGAGTTTGAAGCAGTTGAAGCGGAAGAAATTGTAGTTGACAGAGATGATCTGAACACAGATCAGAAATATTTGACAGAAATCTATAATGCTGTGTCAAAAGGTGAATGTACTCCCTCTCTAGCTCAAAGGAAACCAGGCAAAATGGCATACTCCAGATGGGTGACAACTGCTAACCGCATACTTCGTCTCTACGTTATGAAAGTTTATATTCCAATGTGGTTTCAAATCAAGAGAAATTCTTCAGCAACACAGGGAGCCAAACATCTTTATCAAATGATACAACGCTCGAGGTCGTTGAGTGCCCGCTGTATAGAAATAGTTGATCGTGTTATTCAGAGAAATTCCCATTTTTCTCATCCTGAGAATGTTCTCATTAGTATGATTCACGATGAAGCAAAACATATCAGAGAATTAGGATGGAGGAGAATCCTTAAAGCAAGAGATTCTGAGTCAGCCGCAGTGAGTGTTTAAATTGCCGACGTTGAACTTTCAGTGCAGTGAGTACTACAACATGATTAACTGGCAAACTTGTGAGCTGTCAGAGCCCCCTCTGACAAAAGTTCTATCACGCTCCGACATCCTGAACTATATCTCATCAGGAGATGTACCTGATTTCATCCCACTCTTTCCTTGCCACACCCAAGCGGTTGAACGGCATATAAAGCTGGTAACAGAGGCTTCAGCTGCAGTATGCGGTTCAGAGGCAAGGGATGGATTTATCAGAGCAAGATTAGAATCCAGAAAGAAAATGCCAAGAATGGAAACAGAAAGTGACTACAGTGTGTAACTAGCCTAAGTCCGATAATGGTAGGGTGGTTGGGTCGGGCAGGGAGGAACTCGAAATGCAGCCACCTCCAAGTGGTGAGTTCTGGGTTATTTTGTCAATATAGTACATTCAATATTGACGAAATAAGCGAGGAGCTGCATGCATATCACATAATAAGTCATCAAAAATAAACCAAGCATATGCAAAATAAACTGCATTGGTGGACCTAAATTATTTAATTGCTCAAATATATAAACTTCTTAAATTACTAAAATATGATACAATGAATTGTTAATTGCATTACTTAATACATAATTAACGAATAAACTGTGGTGTAGGGCCGAAGTTGACCATAATAGCGTCATTATAAAATACGCTATTTATGTAAATTTTCCCGTATTTTGGAACGTTTGCGGAGGCAGAAGAAATTATCGCAGGACAAACATATTTAAAACTAGTCTAAAATAAACCTTTTGGATGCTTTTCCTCGCTATTACAAGAAGGTAGGATGAAAATTAAAACTATAAGAAAATATTGAAAAAATGCGTATTTTGGCGCACTTTTTGGATTTTCAACGCGCGTGCGGAGGCAGAAGATATTATTGCACATCTCTGAGATTTTACACACTCACTTTTGACGTGGAAGAGCCACTTTTCCGCGGTATTACAAAACGAAAATCGAAAAAAGTGTAAAAACGCTCCGCCCTACAATGTGTATATCATATCATAGTTTTTATTGTTTTCGAGTGTATCAATGATGGTGTTACATTGTTCTCTTAGTTGTGATATAGTCGACATGATCTTTCTGACCGTAATCCATGTTGGTTATCATTTATTTTTTTCTAATTTTCCCAATAGTCATGGACTTTTCTCTAACTATTCTTCCAAATATTATGGTGAGATAAGGCGTCAGCGACACTGGCCTTTAGTTTTTGGCCTCAGATCGATGTCTTCCTTTATATACTGGAATTATGTTCTCTCTCTTCAGGATGCTCGGTATTTCTCCCGTGTGTTGTGATCGTCTCCATATCCAATGCGAATGCTTAGCGATTTCATTCTTGCAATTTTTAATCAGTGTAGCATTCCATTTGTCTGGGCCTGCTGCCGAGTGTGCTTTTCGCTTCCCTATAGCTCATATATCATCATCTGTTGTGAAGACAAAATCCGTTGTACTTTCCCCTTGTAATTCTTCTTCAAAGAACGCATTTCTATCACATATTAGTTTATCAGTTTTTGGGATACTGAAAGCTGATTCATACTAAGCTCTTGACATTTCAGATACTTTTTTGAATCATCGGTTGGTACATTGTTTTCAGCCTTTAAAGGTCCGATAGTCGCCGGATTTTTCGTCTTCCTTTTTACAAAATTATAGAAGTATTTTGAGTTACCCTCTATCGCTTCTATAGCCTTGTCTTTTTCTTTCTCTGTATAGTTTTCAATTAGACTCGTGTGTGACGCAGCTATACTCACTAGTTTCTCAATTATTATTTTTCTAGTGCTGCTTTCTCTGCAGTTTCTTAATTTCCTAGTCACTCTTTCTCTTGCGGAACAGTGACCTCTTTTGACTTTCAAATCTGCTTCTCTTTCCTTTTTATTGTTTCTTTGGGACATATTTTTCCACAATTTCTAGCGTTTTCACTCCGACGGCTATAAGGATATTTTCCATTGTCTTAGCCTTAATTAAAGATGGTTTTCCGGTGTATAGCTTCCATGCTGGCTGCGATACCTTCCCACTTTATAGCCTTGGAATGAAAATTAAAAATTTAGAATTTTCTTCTTTCCATAGCGAGTGTTCTTTCCTTCCCTGTTGCTTTTGTATTGGTTGTTACTTCAATAATGTTGTTACCTGATATTATGGTTGGGGATACTTGTTATTAATTAGGTTGCTGTTGCTTGTGAATACTAAATCGAGGCAGTTGTTTTTCTTGTATTGTCTGGTATTGCTTGTGTTACATAAATTAATAAGCTAGAGCTAGCACCATTTTTGTCCTGCTCTTGGTTTTCCTGTGTGCCTCCTTTGTCTTAGTTTATACATAAGTTATATTTCTTCCTATCCTAAATGGGAAATTAAAATAACCGCAGCGAATAAAACTTGGTGTTGGAAAGTTTAGAGTTTTCATCAGGTTCCTGATCTCTGTAATGGTATCTGACAATTTTGTAGTTGGAGTGTTCATAGGTGTGTATATTACAATTAGTATCATGTTTAATTTTTCATCTTCTGCTGCTACTAATTCTACATAGTTGTTTGAAGTACTTACTATCATTTCGGCCATATGTTTTTCATATGTTTAAATACACATCCTCCTTTTCGTTTTACTGTTCTGGCTGTTCTAAAATATGTTATAGCTGTCAATTTGTATTTAATTTTTGTCGATACAAAACTCACAGTTTCACAGTTCGCTTGACAATCCTTCAAATCAGTTCTCGTGAAGGGTTCTATCCATTCATTAATTTTGACTATCAATCGTTTAGATCTGTGAAATAATAATGATAATTCAGGTTATATGATTACAGAATTGGTACCGATAGTCAGCTGATTCTTAGCCGAGGTGGGTTAGACCTCTCAGCATACATGGGTGAGTTGTATCATTTCGGCGTTACGACAGCACCTATGGCAAGCCCATCTCATACAAGAGTAGGCCTTTTCGTTTTCAGTTTCTTCTTTATGTAGTTCAGATTTGTTATCCTTTAGTAGTGCATGTTTCGTTGCCCTATGATCCTCCGAGAATTTCCCCTTTTTTATCAGTTACATACGATTTCGGAACAGTATGTATCGAAATTTCTTTCTGCATTTATTCTGTACGGCTCTCGGATCCCAGAGATTTGTCGACTCTGTTTGTATTTGCTGAATGATACAAATATATATATATATATATATATTTTAGTGGTGGACCGGATATCCGCATCGCGTCATTTTTAACATCCGCATCCGCACTTCTTACTGCGGATGTTATGCGGATATTACCTCTAATAAATTATGCAATTTACAATTAAATTAGCTTATAAAGTAGCTTATAAGGGCCAGTCATGCACATTTCATGTACGGTATTAATTATTAATGAACAAACAAATATATAAACCTCAAAAAATATAAATACCTGGTAACAGAAAATTGAATGAAACTTGTTTCATTGAATTTTCTGTGGCTGAAACTTTTGAGAAAGTTATTATTTTTATCATAATGAAAACATTAATATTAATTTTAATTCTTATGCATTGCCTGCCATAATAGTAATACTGTATCACGAAATTTGAAAAATTGTCATATATTCATAATTCTATATTATATTTATAGATTAACTAAATATCGGCATCCGCATCCGCATCTGCGGATATTGAAATTAAAAATCCGCATCCGCAGATGTTGAAAAACTGATATCCGGTCCACCACTAATATATATAATTATATATATATATATAAATAAAAGTTTTACGTTTTCTATCAGTTTCCTCTTACACGAAAAAGATGATATTTGGGTTCAATTTAGGTTAGGTTAGGTTAACCTAACTTAACCTAAAATAAAACAGAAAACTGCATATGTAAAATTCTGAGTTAACATGAAGCAGTAGTAATTTGTTTTAGAGTTTTTTAATTCAAATTTTAACGCGAGTGAAATTCGAAAATACAGTATAATCATTATATACAGTTAAAAAAAAGCATTCTCTAAACATTTCAGCGGAAACATTTCCTAACTTAACGCAAGCCTTAGTGATTAAAAATTTGAAAGAATAAAAGGCATTACATGTCGGAGATAATGTAACCAAAACTTCAATGAACACTGACGAAAATGTAGGAGGAATTTGGCCACTTAGGAATACCTCTCTCTCTCTCTCTCTCTCTCTCTCTCTCTCTCTCTCTCTCTCTCTCTATATATATATATATATATATATATATATACTGCAGAGAGAGAGAGAGAGAGAGAGAGAGAGAGAGAGAGATAAATTAGATAGATTAGATAGATATGATGATTGACTGACTGCTGCAGCGTAACTTCCTTCGTAATAGATAAGATGGATAGATAGATATACAGTAATTAAGGAATATAGTAATTAATGTTAGGAGAGTTTGCTTTTATTTATTTTCTTCATTTTCTACATTTTTTATATGATTTTGATGGTGAAAGAGAGACGGTTAATTTGAGGATAATGAGCTTTCCATTGAATCGATAAAGTCTTTTCATTCCTTCCTTTTGTCTTCCTTTATCGCTTTCTTTTGTTCCAGTTAATATCATTTGTCTTTCTTTAATGGTCAATTTGTCTTCTTCTTTTGACTTTTGTTTCAACGTTCCGTTGTTCCACTTAACTTCCTTAATTTCAGCCATTTTCAGATTTATTTTTTTCCCTATATTCGGGGTCAGTTTTTTCCTTGATATTTCGAGTGATCGTAGGATTGTATAGAGGGGTGCTTCATCCCTTTTATTTCGAGATCATTTTTTTTTGCGGGGGGAGAGTGGGCTCGGTGCTCGGGGTACGGGGTGGGAAGGATGAAAGACAAAAAGTCGACTTTATTCTTGTTGAGAATTTTATAATATAATATATTTTCCCTTGTTTATTTTTCGGATTAAATATAAATATTTTTTATCAGAGAATTTTCATTTAAGTATTTATTTATTTTTCACCGGGGAGGCGGAGGGGAATTGTACGAGTAAGTATAAAACAAATGTACGCTTTTTATTTTATTCATAAGACAGTTTCTGACATTCATGACTTTTTCTTTCGTAATAAATAGAAAACTCTCATGGATAAATATCTGGATAAAGAACATTCAAACAAAAACATAGACAGAAATGTAAAAAATGGCTCGTTACCTAAACAAATACACAAAATCGAGAAATAAAGTGAATTTACAAAAGCGAGTTATTATCAGCGGCGTCCGAACATCAGCGCGAAGCGGGGGCCAAGTAGGATTCTTTAACATGCTACTAGACTACATTCATTCACTAGATTGCGTGAACATGCTAAAGTGCTGCAGTTATGAACTTGCATAGCCCAAACACAAAGTAAATGTTTACTTACTTTTTACTTTGAAAAATTTGTTTTACAGAATTTAAAATGTCAAAATATCTTCGCTGGGAAAGGGGACCTGGCCCCCCTCCGTTAATTAAAGCTGGGGCCACCTCTCGTTCCACCGCTTATGGGCATTATAAAGTAACGTCCACAAATTATGAGTCACTAATAAATAAATTAATTACAAACAAAAACGCCAAAAAAAGAAAATTTAAAGCAAAGAAACTCATTTAGTTAACTACCTTTGTTCGGATCAAATAAAACAATTGTTAAAATATAATAGTTGCTTTAATTAGAATTTACTTAGCATTTTGTTGATTTCATTTTCTTATTGTAGAATTCTGTTCGAATGCTAACACTAATAAATTATATTTCCCAACAACAACCCATGCATGCACCCGTGTACAGAAAATTAATTGCAGTTTTTCTATTTCAAAAAGTGTATTTTTAATATTTTCTTCAAAATATATTGTATATAAATATAAGATTTTCACCGTAAAAAATTATTTAATGAAGTTGTAATGTAGGAAAAAAATAAACACCCAATTTTTAAATAACCCCGAGTGACGTACGAGAAGAAAACTCTACGTTGCGTGAAAGGACATAGGAAGAGCGGTTCGAATCCGTTGAGGGCGTATGTATATATTGTGTATATATATATATATATATATTATACAGGGTGTCCCATAAGTCCGGCATCATAGGAGAAATTCATATTTTTCTATATCTACAAACCATAATTCATATTTTTCTCTTTCTACAGGCCATAATGTCTGTGAGCAAGGAAGAACGAATCCAGATAATTATACTCATAGGAAATCGGAGTCAAAGAGAGGCCACTACTGAATTTAACAGACTGCATCCAGACCGCGAGCCAATAACACAGAGTTGTGTTAGCAGACTTGTTGCAAAGTTTAAGGAAACAGGATCCATAGAAGATAAACCACGCAGTGGACCTTCAAGGAGGTCCACTGACGATGATACAGCGACTGCTATCCTGGCTCATTTTAACAGAAGTCCCAATAAGTCTCTTCGGCGATTGTCCGCCGAGACAAGAGTGTCGAAAAGTAGCATCCATCGCATTCTTCAGGCTCACAAATGGCATCCATATAAACTTCAGATCCTACAGAAATTAAGCGAAGATGATCCCGACTGGTGGATGGAATTTTGTGAATGGGCTACGGAACAATACATATTGAGCACGTTCTGTAAATAAAAGCTTTTGTTTTGCCTTTTTTTATTATTTTTCCTATGATGCCGGACTTATGGGACACCCTCTATGTTAGGGCGGAGTGAAACCAGACAAAAGTTTTCTTTCCCTTTAGGCACACTGAAATTATATTGTGGTTTTTAACTAGGAACCACAAAGAAAACTGAAATAATATTGAAAAGTATCTTGGACTGTCCCATTTTTGTCAAACTATGAAGTGGGTGTCGTAACTGGGTTTACGGTGGTTTACAACTGATTCTTGGCTTTGTTGTGTGGGAAAGAAATAGATATAACCCACACAAAACTTAAAAATATATCTTCTGCACATAATTTTCAAGTTATTTAATGAGTGTCTATTTACTTTTTCTTTACTTGATTAATGATATTCTCGATTTTACTGTTTTGTTGCATGGAATATAAAGAAACATGGAAAGAAAAAAAAATTTAAATTTGTTTTATTATAGAGTATAGAAACACACAGCAAATAAGCACACAAGTGGTAACTGCAAAAAACAACCTTAACTATTCGAATAAAGAAGGCAAACGTTTGACAAAATCCTTTTTGGTTTCTACGTCTGGCATCAGACTACGTGAAACCATTCTAGCTTTGATAAAACCATCGCGTGCTTCAAACCCAAATACCAAACTTGAAGAGTCCGTCACGAATTTAATACAATGCTCTACATTCTGGGTATGATTGGGATAATTTGGAATGTTCAATGCGTTTTCTTTGATAGCTAAAAATCATGCTTTTGTTAGCTTCATTGTAAGAGGTGGCTCACTTAGTTTAGTATCATTTCAATTAATTATTTCATCCCAGTCCTTTGCATCAAAATTAAGATTAGGAACCTTGAAATCTCTCAATTCTAAATTTTGACCAGTCTCGTTTCGCATGTCCATGATTTTGCTCACAGCTTTTTCACGTTTTTCCCGAGCTGAGTCACACAAAATTGCCAGAAGAATATTTTCCGGGTGAGCAAAGTATGCATTTCGGGATATGTACTTCTTAACAATTTCTACAGATTCTCTAGGCAAATGCTTAACGCTTTTAATAGCAGAAAACACGTGCCTTGGGCCATCTATGCAATTAGGGCTACACTTGATGTCAAACAATTAGGACCATAATTTGTCACAATGAAGTGTGTTATTGTGTAAAGTTTCTTTGTTGGTTTCACCTTTCAAACATAAAGCTTACAAACCCTATTAGCAAGAGTTAACCATCTAACATGACTAAGAGGGTCTGGCTTTACATGAGCGAGTTGTTCATCAACTGTATCATTTCTGATTGCTGAAATAATGCGATATAAGTACTGCTGATCTCCACCAAGATTATCAACTGTGTTGTGGCAGATATAATAGTTCTTTACCACAAGTTATAGGTTTGAATTGTACTACTGGATTGCTTTCACAAAAGTGAATGGCTTTCCTAATAGGACCAACAAAGGTACTTACCCCAGATGTTGTACCATCTAATGTTTCAAAAATATGTTTTAGAGGTAATTCATTTGTATGAAGCATACAGCTGAACCATTGAAATGGCCTACCAAGTGCTTTCTCCATAAGATGAATCACTCCTTTATAACCAGTTGGTATTTGTGCTATCACAGTCTATTACAGTTATATCATTTTGTAGATGTCTCTCTTTAATAACTGACAATACTGAATTTGCTATGTCTACAGCCTTACTCGATGCTGTTGTCTAATGGGTAATAATATACTTTCCACCTGGTTTAGCAATCATTACATAGAGTGTTCTTCACTCTTCTTTTCGCTGTATCCCATATCATTGACTTTCACTTTACTTAAAGTCTGATCCTTTCGACCATCGAAGTATCATATATGGAAGTAATAGGATTCACTTTATCCTTTTCAATGTTTTTCAAACCCTTTCTCTTTCTCTCCGCACTTTACTTCTGTCTATTACGAGATGGTCATCTTCTTTGGTGATCATACCAACGTCTATCAAAGTTGCAGTTGCAATAGCAACAGTAGCACGATCTGACACACCAAATCTATCTGCCTGCATTGCAACATGCCGCGAAGACATTCTCATTTGGCTTCCAGTATTTTCAAAACCACAGTCTTCAGTTTCCATTATCCCATTGTCACTGTCTTCATCTGAAGAATTTTCTACTAAGTTCAAAGATTGAACTTCACTGGAACGAGTGATGGTTTTCTTTACTTTACTTACTTGTTCTGTGAGCTTTCTCTTGTATCTCTTTTGTAAAGTTTGTGTGGTATCCACATCTACACTACCTATGTACAATTTACGATCACTCCTCTGATCAAGTAGAAACTGTAATTCCTCTTTTGGTACTTTTTTTATCTCTCTGACATATGGAATCTATGTGAATTTATTCACAATCACCACTGCATCCTATGTCTGTAAGAGATTTTAAATTACATTTACAAGCACATATATCAAACAAATTATTGAGACTATTCACATATTCATTATTTAGTTTCACTGATGTTTTTAATCTACTCAACGTTGCTCTTCTTTCTATGAATCTTGCTACCTTTTGAAACACAGCTTTTTCCTGAACTGTGGGAATTGATGCTCGGTGCCAAAGTTTTAGTAGCTCCTGAGTTATTTGTCTGATGAGTGGCTTGTTAGCTATTTTCTTTTCTCTGAGATAAAGTACCAAGCCACTTGTAAATTAGTTGGGAAAAGATTATGAGGCAACTTCTCAGGAGTTCCAAACATATAATGTTGCTTAGAATGCCTTGTGCTCACAAATTTTTCTTTTGTCCAGAGAACGCTCTTCCAGAATGCAAAGCCATCATTTTGATGATCCTTGCCGTACTTTAAACGAGCTTCTTTGTGTGATTTTCGTAGCAGAGTTTTTCTTCATGCAACTCATCCATGCAGACAAATCTTTCTCAATATACAACGTATAGTTGAGAGATGGATATCGAGCTTGGACAGTCTTAATGTTTGGCAAATATCACCCGCATTCACTCGTGGATTCACAGCAGCGATTCTTTCAATCCGACTAGCTGTACGTTCTGAAATCTTGCAAGGTCATCCACACTTTGGTAGAGTTTTGATTGTTCCAAAGCTTTTCCGTTTCCTTATAACTGTAGCAAACATCGTAAATGGAATTTGAAGTTCTTCTCTTTCTTCCTATAACTCTTTCCAGACTCGTGTGTATCAATAACAGATCACTTAAGATCTGTAGACAGCTCTTTATCACGAGGTCGCATTAGTTACTAATGGTCGTACAGTCATCTGTCTTCCATGAAGATTCACGGAGAAAAATGTCGAATTCAGAATTGCCAAAGTCTCTAATCAGTAAACAGCCAACTGCTGATAAAATTTTTAATTTCTTCAAGCCTAAGGTGGACACACAAAGTATTAAATAATTTTGTAAATAAATATACAAACACTTTTACATTTTTTCTTTATTTTCCTCAAATTGTTTGATATTTTACATTATACAGTATGTTGAAATTAAATTAATATTTTTATTTGCTAGAATTTCTCGAACGGTAAATAATGCATAACTCTCCTATGCATGGTAAAAGAGATAAAAACGAATAAAACTAAAATATTTCTCTTTACGAATACTTAAGAGGGCCACTGTGTGTGTGTGTGTGTGTATTTATATATATATATATATATATATATATATATATATATATATATATATATACAGGGCGTCCCAAAAAAATGTATACACACTTTAACAGCTGATAGCTCAATTGATGTTTCTTTCTTTCCAAGTTAAACCCATTAGAATTAATAATGGCAGTCAGACTAAGCTTTGAACAAAGGAAATTCATTCTAAAATGCTACTGGAAGTGTGAAAACGCAGTTGAAGTGCAAAGACAGTTCAGGAGGGAGTTTCAAACAGATCCACCAACGCGACTTACCATCACTCGAATTAGAGATAAGTTTGAAGCCGATGGAACTGTTAAGAATGTCCACAAGAAGCGTTCCGGAAGACCACGGACATCGACAAGCCCCACAAAGCAAGAAAGAGTACTGGAAACGTATCACCAAAGTCCAAGAAAATCTGTGCGGCAAGCGAGTCGTGAGGTAGGAATTTCAGAATCGTCTGTCCAACGCATTTTGAAGCGCTGTCAATGGAAAAGTTACATTCCAAGATTAGTCCATGCTATTAATGAAGATGATCCGGACCGAAGAGTGGAGTATTGCGAGTGGTACTTGGCACGATGTGGATGTGGATTGGACGAAGGGGTTTCGTAGAATACCCTCCGCGTTCACCAGACCTCACACCACTAGACTTTTTTTATGGGGATACTTAAAAGACAAAGTCTACGCTATAAAACCTGCAACAGTCGCTGAATTGAGAGCAGCCATTGAACGAGAATGCACACAAATACAAACAAACGAAATGTTTCGTGATGTTTGCGATTCCATTGCTTCGCGTTATCAGCAGTGCCTGGACCAGAACGGACGTCAGTTTGAAAACAGGCGTTGACAAAACAATTAAATAATGTCTGTAGATTCTATTACATTTTGAAAATGAAATGTATTTTAATAAACACTGCCTTTATAATTATTTAAAGTGTGTATACATTTTTTTGGGACGCCCTGTATATATATCTTCATGTGATGAAGTTGAACATGACTAATTTTAAAATAAGCATAATTTATGTTTCATTTAAACAAAAAAAAAAAAAAAAATTAAAAATAATTTGGTAAAATTTACAAAACAAATTCAATAAATAAGGTTTTTATTTGATCGAATTATCCCAAAGTAAATGCAAGTTTTTGTTAATGTTTTGTACTGATAAAAATAATTTCTCTCTCTCTCTCTCTCTCTCTCTCTCTCTCTCTCTCTCTCTCTATATATATATATATATATATATATACACACACACACACGAATATATTTACATGGAGTAACAAATTGTTTAGAAAACGGATTTGCAGATTTGATCATTCAACTAAATATTTGTTTACTGTAGCAAGTTATTAAAAAAAAATAATTTCGTAACAAGAAACAAAAATTTGAGTGTTTAAAAATGAAACCAATTTTGTTGCAAGACCTTTATTTTTATTGGAGTCAACAGAACATTTTTCGCTTTGTATGATACTTCGTTACCAAATAACTTTATTATCAATAAATACATTTAATAAACTCTTCACGCAAGTATCTCGACGGACTATATCGTAATTACTGTTGGACAACTGAAGAACAAGACACTTTATGTTTGATACACTTCAAAATATTGTATATAAACAATGCATTAAAAATTGCGTTCTTCCGCTTCTCTCCAAGCTACTTAATCTTTTCAGCTTAAATAAAATCTTTCTGGATTGCTCCAAAGAGACAATGGTCTGTTCAATATACAATACGGGTGATAAATTCTCCTCTTCAAACTACAGAACTATACTAATACTTCCACTCCTCAGTAAACTATATGAAAAATTACTTATACAACTACTTATATATACATTATATAGTCCTTAATACCCGAGTTAGTTGGACATTTGTGTACATTTTTGTCCGTGACTGTTTTTTACCCAGAAGGTCGAACCGGTTATAAGTATATTTAATTTTTTCAAATTTTGAATCCCTTTCGCTTGCTTGTGGTAAAGTAGGAAGAGGGATTCCATAAGAAAATTTAAAGAAAGCTCTTTTTTACTGTATACAATTATTAATTTTTCGAATTTTACCCGCGTTAGGAATTTGATTAAAAAAACTCGAAGTGGAACAAGTCGTCTTTTATGCTTCTTCAATTTACACACCTTCTGATTTGTTTTAGGTTAGGTTAGGTTAACCTGAGTTAACCTAATCCAAGAAAATACTTATTTATAAAGATAATTGATATAAAAGGTGGCTTACTATTGGCACTACTTGGTGATTTTGGCATATATATATATATATATATATATATATATATATATATATATATATATACATATATATATACACACACACACACACAGAGTATATACAGGGTGTCCCATAAGTCCGGCATCATAGGAGAAATTCATATTTTACTATTTCTACAAACCATAATTCATATGCTCGGGATGTCAATTTCCCGTCCATCATTCTGTTCAGTGACGGGGCTGTTTTTTATGGAAATGGTGAGGTAAATCGACAGAACACCCGCTACTGGTCTCAAAACAACCCTCACTGGTATACCTCTTCAAAGGAACAAGGTGCATCTCGGGTGATGGTATGGTGTGGCATTTGGAAGGATCGTATCATAGGCCCCCTCTTTTTCGATGAACATGTCACTGGAGAGCACCTACCTACGTATGCTCTAGGAAGAAGCATTTCCCAGTGTCTTGAACGAAGAAGGAAATTTCCCAACATGGTTCCAGCAAGACGATAGGACGTCGAGGGCCTGTGGAATGGTCAGCTAGAAGCCCGGATCTCACGCCACTAGATTTTTATCTCTGGGGCCACTTGAAAGCGCTGGTATACGCAGAGAAAATTAGGAGTGTTGAACATTTGCGGCAGCGCATTATTGGGGCATGTAACACCATTACTCCTGACATCATTTACCGTGTGCTTGCTGACTGGGTATCACGGCTGAATTTGTGTATTGAAAACAATGGTGGACATATTGAGCATGTTCTGTAAATAAAAGCTTTTGTTTTGCCTTTTTTTATTATTTTTCCTATGATGCCGGACTTATGGGACACCCTGTATATATGTATATATATATATATATATATATATATATATATATATTATATATATATATATATATATATATATATATATATATAAGCAAACAACCACAGGGAAAAGGAAACACAAAGTCCGAGCGCTTTCGTGATATATTCACATTATCAAGGAGGAACAGAAAATACTGTGAATATATCACGAAAGCGCTCGGACTTTGTGTTTCCTTTTCCCTGTGGTTGTTTGCTTATTAATAAGGTCACGTGTTATTTTGTGATTTTAGTGCATATATATATATATATATATTTTTATTTTTTTTTTTACTTTTTTTTTTTCGAGAAATTTTTGAAGCAACGCAGGAAAAAGGTCATAAAATGCAAAGGTAGAAAACCCTCGCGACCATCGAAAGGAAATGAAGGAGAAAGGAAGGGAATAAATAAATAAATAAATAAATAAATAAATAAATAATTTGTATGTATATTTCTTTTTACGATAATTAATGAATAACATGACCATGGGTCCAAATTCTCACTTAATCTGCTATTTGTGTAATCTGGAAAGAACTGAGAAGGCAACAATGAGATGCGATTTCTGTCAAAAACTGCACGACTTCATCTGCATGTATTGGGATGATAGGAAAATATCCCTCGTCTCGAACGCTAAACAGATCGCAGGAGTCACATTTCTGTGTGCCGCATGTACGCAGACTGTAAACTCCTTTGCGATATTTAAAGAAATGGAGAAAGCGAATTCGAGTGTTACAGAAAAGAAGGGTAAAATGGGGAGACAAGAGTCTGGAAATGTCCCAACGACAATTCGGGTGGATGAGAGAGAAGTCGAAATAACAAATAACAATATAATAATGAATAACAATATATTACAGAATGAAGACGTAGATGAAAGAAAGGAAACAGGTAAAAGTTACGAGGTAGTGAAAACTACCCAACGAACAAAATGATAAAAAGATAAAAAATAAAAACGTAGGAAATAAGCAGCCAAAGAAAAATAATGATAATATAAAATTTAAGAACACAGAAGATAACCAGATAACAAGAAGAAGAAGCGTAGAAAATACCGTTTGTAAATACTACGCAAAAGGTTACTGCAGATATCGGGAAGGGCAATGCATCTATGCACATCCCACATTATGTAACACACATTATACAAGAAGATATTGCAAATTTGAAAAAAAGTGCAAGTTCTACCAAATTACTGTCTGCAACACTTATGCAAGTTATAGTGCAATACGAATAAAAATACCGTTACCACCACCCTCAAAGGAACGCAACGGGTGAACAAGAAAAACGAACATCAAAGAGGGCTACCAATTTTTTAGACGAAGCCAACACAATTCAGCTGCTAAATACCATCCAGCAAATACAAAGTCAGCTGACAAATATAGGAATCCGAGAGCCGAACAGAAGGCACGCACAAAGTCATTTCATGCGTTATCGGGACAACAGGTATCAACAAAGATAAAAAGAGGCAAATTCTTGGAGGACCTAGCCAACATTCAGGGCCTTAAATCAAATCATTCCCCGGACAAAATTTTATACCTAAAAGGACTCATGCAAGAAACCGGAGCAGACTTTGCATGCCTCACGGAAACCCATCTAAAGGACTTCCAGGCGAACTGTGTACACTGTGAGTTCTGTATTGATAAAAAAGAAATACAAATTGACAACTATAACATCCTCCGAGCCGATAGAACAGTGAGACGTAAAGGAGGATGTGCTATTTACACAAGCGAAAGGCATATGGCAGAAATGACTATAAGTACTTCAAACAGCTACGTAGAATGTGTAGCAGCAAAAGTTGAAAAATTAAATATGGTACTAATTATAATGTACAGACCCCCGAACACGCCAACCTCAAAATTTTCTGATTCCATTACAGAGGTAAGAAACTGAGTAAAAGATCTACACTCCCCAACCCCAAATATTTTTCTCTGTGGTGATTTTAATTTTCATTCATGAAATATAAAAGAATAGGAAAAAATATATGCGTACACCAGGACAAGGGGGGCACACGAGAAGACCAGAAGCAGGTAAAAATGCTACTAGCTTTGGCTGATGAATTTATGTTAACACTAGAAATAACAGAAAACACAAGAAAAAACAACTGCCTAGACTTGGTGTTCACAAACAACAGCAACCTAATTGATAATGTAGAAATATCTCCAACTATAATATCGGATCACAACATTATTGAAATAACAACCAATATAAAAGCAGCAAGAAAGGAAAGAACACGAAGAAAAGAAAGAAGCAAATTCGAAATTTTAAATTTTCACTTCAAAGCTATAAACTGGGAAGATGTTGCATCCAGCATGGAATTAATAGATTGGAAATCCATCTTCGAGGCCAAGACAACGGAAGAGATGCTAACGACCTTAGAGGAGAAGACGCTGGGAATTGTGGAAAGACATGTCCCAAAAATACAACAACGGGGAAAGAGAAGCAGGTTCGAGAGACAAAAGAGGTCATTGTGCCTAAAGAGAAAAAGAGTGACTGCAAAATTAAGTTACTGTAAAGATAACAACATCAGATAAATATTAAATGATAAACTGCAGAGTATCGATTGCGTCATACAGGAACTAATTGAGAAGCATACAGAAAAAGGCGCCGGCGACGCTATAGAAGCGATAAAGGTTAACTCAAAGTACTTCTATAATTTTGCAAAAAGGAAGTCGAAAAACTATGCGACTATTGGACCTTTGGAAAACGAAGATAGTGCTTTATCTGATGATCTAACAGAAATATCCGAAATATTAAGAGCTCAGTACGAATCATCTTTCAGTATCCCAAAAACTGACAAACTGATATGCGATAGAAACGCGTTCTTTGAAGAAGAACTACAAAGGGAAAGTATAACGGACTTCGACTTTACGACAAAATATATTACACAAACTATAGGGAAACTAAAAGCACATTCAGCGGCAGGACCGGACAAATGGAATGCCACACTGATCAAAAACTGAAAGAATGCAATCGCTGAGCCCCTATATTGGATATGGAGACGATCACTAGACACGGGAGAAATACCGGGCATCCTGAAGAACGCGAACATAGTCCCAATATATAAAGGAGGAGATCGATCCGAGGCCACAAACTATAGGCCAGTGTCGCTTACATCTCATCTCACTAAAATATTTGAAAGAATAGTTAGACAGAAAATCTATGGGTTTTTGGAAGCTCAGAAAAAATTCAATGTTCAATGATAACCAACATGGGTTTCGGTTAGGCAGATCATGGCAATCACAACTAATGGAACACAACAACATTATTGATGCACTGGACAGTAATGAAAGCTATGATGCAATATACACAGACTTTGCCAAAGCGTTCGATAAGTGTGACCATGGAATCATAATACATAAACTGAAGTATATGGGAATAACAGGAAAAGTAGGAAAATGGATATATATTTTCCTTAGTGAGCGGCGGCAAGTCGTTGCAGTACAAGGAGTATCTTCATCAGAATCAGGGGTCCTCACCTCAGTACCACAAGGAACAGTATTAGCCACTACTCTCCATAATCCACTACTCTTCATAATCATGCTAACTGACATAGATGAGGACGTTACCAGAGACAGCACATTAACATCCTTTGCGATGACACAAAGATCAGTAGAAAAATAAGAAACCAGAAGATATAGGATCTCTATAAACCGACATGAACAGAATCTACTGTACAAGTGGACGGAAGACAACAATATGAAGCTTAACACTGAGAAATTTCAGATGTTACGGTACGGAAAAAGAGAAGACCTAAAATCCATGGAATATTATACCCCAAATGGACAGGAAATTCAGAGAAATTCTAAAGCAAAAGATTTAGGGGCTGTAATGACTGATGATGCGAAATTTGAAACACAAAATAAGATAGCAGTAAACAGAGCAAAGAGAGTAACTGGGCAGATACTGAGAACCTTTAAACGAAGGGATAGGAATATAATGATTCCTCTACTGAAAACACTGATCATACCCAAATTGGAATACTGCTCGGTCCTAACATCCCATATAAAAAAGAAGACATTAGACAACTGGAAGGGATCAGAGAAGCTTCACAGCCAAGATCAATGTGCAAAGAACTAAATTACTGGGAAAGGTTACGCGAAAAACTATATTCACTGGAAGGAGAGAGAGAGATACACCATTATTTACACTTGGAAAATAATGGAGAAACTGTCCTAATCTTACTCTGAACCATGTAACTCCCAGAAACAGTGGAAAGTAGAAACGGTAGACTGTGTCGTGTTCCAAATTGAAGGCGAGAGGAACATCCTTAACCCTGAAAGAAAATATTTTGTGTGAGAGGACCAAAACTGTTTAATCAGTTGCCCAAAGACCTAAGAAACACGAGGGGTTACAGTGGACATCTTCAAAAAAGACTAACGCCTGGCTCAGAACAATCCCCGATGAGCCGGGCGTACCTGGCTATGTGAGGTGGAGAGTACAAGAAACCAACTCACTACTTCACCAGGCCAACTCGAGAGGAGGGGCGACAAGCTTGACCTTCGTGAAATGAGGAATCATCGCGTGGAACAGTTGAAAGGTTGAAAGGAAAGGTGTATATATACAGTATATATAATTATATATATATTAGGGTGTGACAGTTGCCCCAACTTTGTCCTACAATGCTGTTCAAAAGTTTGGTGTTGCATATTGACATACAAAATACCCACGTGCAATGTTTTGAAGATTCATGCATATTCGAGTGAGCACCAGCAATTTGAAAAATAGCGATTTTGCTTATACGGCATACGCGCCTATATATGAGATTACACAACCATCATAAGGGATATTAACACAAATCATTTGCCTGTCTTAATTAAAAGCTGTTATCACTAACACAAAAAAGTTAATCATTCTTATTCTCTCATGGTACATTAAGGGGTTTTATCATATATTCACAAGGTATTATTTCTCTAGAGCAAGAAACCATGATTTCTGTTCGGAAACAGATGATCGTTTGCGCTGATTAGGAACGCGGAGTCTGTCATTTTCAACTACTTGAAGGACTTCTTGAAAGCGCTCCTCATCCCTGGCAACATTAAGAAAGTCATGGCAAAGTTTTACACCACGCTCTGCAGCCTCATTGACGACCTGAAGCTTGTCCACAACCCGTTTCATGTTCAGGTAGTCGTCATGATCCGCCCATTCACTGGCTGGACTGTGGAGAAACTGATAGGGCATGCCTAAAATGGTGAAGAACCGGCTTGAGTCAGGCCCAATTAGGTCCACCAGGGCAGTGCCACTTTCTGGGACAGGGGGAAGATATGGCTTTCCATAGCCCCCATGATTGAGCCCCACTCTCTTAGTAACTTCAGTGCCTTCATGGCAAAGAAGGGCCTTCCTCATCTCCTCTTTTGTCCTTTCTTGTACTTGGGACGAGAACAAAGCCAGTGGGGCCAACTCCTCAGTTAGGTACCAAGTGTGTCTACCGAGTGCCACACGTGCTTTGTCAACTATTGTGGCGTCATATGGGGCAAATTCAGCCAAGGTTTCGACCAAATTCAAGTCATTCAGTGGCGCACTTGCTGGAACGGGGCAAACAATCCACCATGGGACATAAACAGCGACTGTGAACACAGCAAACCGTTCTAACTTGCTGATTTGACTTTTAGTCACAACCTCGGCTTTGGGAAACTGCTCTTTGATCTGGCCTGACAAAAGAACAATCTTGAGGGTATATAGAGCAGTTTAGCCATCCACCTTGCTTTGTGAAGTGCGCCGGGGTAGACCATTGTGAAGTTCACTGGCTCGGATCCTTTAGTTCAAGCAGCAGACAAAGCTCTACCAGCTCCTTGTAGTCGCCACGTGTAAATGGTTGGGCTAGAGATTCACGGAAGAAGTCAGCCATCTCCTGCTGGCGCTCTCAAACACTCCAGGCATTGCGGGGTAGTAGTATTTCTTTTTTTCATTGTACCAGTTGAGAGAAATGGTTCTTGAACCTAGAAATGCAATTATTGGGATTATTGTATTTCGTACTAATCTATAATATTGTTTTAGGGGTATTAAGATTGATATGATCGATCATTTGCTTGGTGTTAGTATATCTTATAAGTCTAATAAAAGAAATTCCACTAAATTTGTTCATTAGATAATAATATTCCTTGTTATTTTGTAAAGCTTATGACTCACCTCTGGAAAACCATTATGTTTGGACTTGAAGAGCCCTCCACTTTCAAGCAATCCCAGCAAACACCTAGGATGACTTCGCCCACATGCCTGCGACAGGCGCACCAGAATACGGCACGCTCTAATTCCTTTTGGAGGGAGACGCAAGCAGCTGTTTTTGTCCTGAAAAAAAAATGTAATTGTAGTTTAAGGCCACCATTTCAGGCACGTGCTTTTTGCAGATTTCTGTTAAATCATTCACTGTATTTTGTATTAATGTCGTGATAAATTCACGCTGATGTTTGAAATAGGTTTACCTGTATTGGATGAAGTTGTGTCGAAAACCATACCAACGACATTCTGTTCACACTCCCAATCGACCAGAAGTTGTTTGGTTGCTGTTGATATCAAGTCTCCTTGAACCAGGCCAGCTTTTTGAGTCAAATGCGGAAGAGGTGGGACTCCAAGAAGCTTTGTGCCATTGACACCAGACACAAGAATGGGCAGGCGGTCATCAGTGCCTTTGGAATCCAGCGTGTCCATAAGTTTACCATCCCAGTGCACCAGTACTTTGTCTGATGGTTGCCATTCATCCATGATTTTTAAACTTATTTCTGACACGATGGAAGCTCGGTATCGGTGGGCCGTCCTTGCATTTAGACTCAGCTTTGATGTATCTCCACCACATGCAGATACAAGGAGTACACAATTGCACTCAGCTGGGTCGGCGAGATGTTGTTTCGAACACTGCATGAAACAAGTTCTGCCGACTTCAGAATATCATGGGGCACAAAAATTGAAACTCCCTCTTTCACTGTTCTCCGATGTTTTCTCTTTGGTTCAGCAGTGCTGGCCTCATCAATGTCATCGTCCTCATCAGAGCTAATAGGTGAATCAATATCAGCCTGTACATTCTCAGCATGATCACATTGCTCTCTCTCTTGTCGCTTCTCTTCTCGCATCTGCCTTTTCTGTCGCTTCTGAACCTTTTCTGTGAGTACTTTGTTTACCCCAGAGTAGGTAGCTACTCTGTCACTTAGCATGCTTTTCATAAAGAGTATGTCAGTATCGATGGCATCTTGTTCGGCCTGAGTTTTCCCCTTTTTCGCAGCCGCCATGTCTTTCAACACTGTTCTTATAAAATTTCATCGTCAGGCTCAATTCTGATTTAAACTTCATAATTCCAGGATCATCAGCCCGTCTTCTATCCTCATTCTTTTTCATAAGCATCATGTAGTCTTTGTCATAGTAAGTTTTAATCACTCGGCCAATATTGTTCCTGCCTGTAATGGTCGGGACATTCGCCTTCTGGTAATGCAAAAGCACATTGTCAATGGTGGCAGATAAAGCCTGGTCCCAATGCATATCCCGAAGGTTTGCTAAAGACATATAAGACCTGCCTATTAGTTGGCAGTTTGCAGCCCTTTATTTCCTTTTCTTCTTCTCGGGGTACGGTGCCCAATAACATTCTGACATACTCATCATCTTGCCGTGTATCCATGATTAAATTCTCTATTCACAACATCAAATCACTGTCAAGGGAAAAGAAAAGAGCATCATTAAAATTAAATGCAATAAAATAATACGTGGAAAATTTGTGGGTCAGCGTTCCAGACCCGGAAATGAAAATCTGATAAAATGTGCTATTTTCACACTTATTTATGAAGTTCATAAGCTGAAATAGCAATACTTGCTGGTACGACGGTGCTAGCTCAAACATGCACCGATCTCCAAGAAAATTTACAGGGGTGTTTCCTAGATAAATACACAACACTAAACTTTGAACAGCATTGTAGAACCATTTTTTGATTTTTGGAGGGCAACGGTCACACCCTAATATATATATATGTATAATATCAATAATCACAGTAATCGATTGAATCGAAGCCTTTAGCACAGTGCCACACGACACAACACTACAAAAACTTATCCACTGTGGATTTGAAGGCCTCCCTTAAATTGCTTCCGTTCTTACCTTATCAACAGCAACAGTACCCAGCTTATAAAATATGACTGACACACTCTCGACTCCCGAGGTAAGACCGACATGTGACGTTAGGATGTGTCAATTTGGGGGGTGAAAATTAATTTTTGCCAATTCCTTCACTGAGGGGTTTTAAAAATATGTTTTTGGATGTGAAGAATTCAAATCTGCTATTATTTTTGTGATTGCTCAACACTTAGCTTGGTAAATCTACGTTTGATTAAAATGCACATAAATTGCTCTCGGAAAACAACATTTATTAATTTTAGCTTCTCAAAATACCAGGTAATGCTATAAAAATTTTAGTTTCTCTGCATAAAACATATCCTAGTAATCATAAAACATATCCTTGTAATCATAAAACAACATTAGAAAGTAATGACATCAGTAAAAAAAAATATTTAAACAACAAGTTTCATCAAGTCTTGCTTTGATTCGTTCTTGGACATCAGCCGCCGACTTGCTTCTTGGCCTCTGATATAGCCCTCACGTTTCTCATGTGTATACTGTATACACCCTGCCTGCTGCCTCTGTGACTTGTTTCACACACCTCTCTATTGACTGAGCATGACAGGGCCAGTGGAACTTGCATAGGCTTGTCAAAGAACTTCTTTACTTCCGCTGTAGTCAGTTTACATGTCAAAGGAGGTTCAAATACCCCGTCAGACCAGTCTGTCAGCTCCAACACGGAAGAAGCACTGGGGTTGATGGAAGGTGTCTTCCTGGGACGTACAGAAAGATCTCCAAGTGCATGGCCGTAACTACCTATGAGGTCACCGAGGTCCGGACCTCGGTAATTATTTCCTGAAAAAAAAAAAGAGACTGAACCGTTCTCCGTGTATGAAACGCATATTACCGCTTTTCTTTTGAAAAGAGGGAGCGTCGAGCGTTTTGTGTTTTGTGTTTAGTGTATAGCTTGGGTTGTGTTTGTAGATGTCATTTTGGTCTGAATTTTGCTCGTCCCGCCGCGCTCGAAAAAAATCTGGACCTCACTAATTTCTAAACCCTAGTTACGGCCCTGTCCAAGTGTGTCATCATCTCCACCCCTCATGTCAACAATATTTTGGACACCAGCTCTCCTCTCCTCACTGTATCTGAGCACAAGAGTGTCTGGATTATCATTTCGCTGAGTGCATACCATGCTGAGCGCTTGATGGTTGGCAAAACAGCATCCACTACAGCCTTCTTTTGCAGCCTAACTAGCCGCAGCTGAAACAAGATGTGGCGTGGGCCTTCCACCCAAGAGTGTTTTACTTTGATGTTGAACCAACAGGGGTAGTACACACCAACAATGTATTCCACTATCAGTCTTAAGTTGTTGAGGGTTTTGCCTTTAAGGCCATGTTTTGAAACCCATATGCGACAAAGCCTGTTTGCTGTTGTCAACCACCTTGAATGGCTCACTGGACCAATTTCAAGAAGGGCCAGATCTGTGGGAAGTTCTCCTGTCCTTATGGCCTGTGTGATCCTATACCCGTACGCTTAATCAGTAGAGAGATCCTTTACGACATTGTCACTCAGTGAAGTAAGAGGCTCTCCAATTGAGAGTTTGGTGAATGAAGGATCAATTTCAAGTTCGGTTGCAGTGTCTAGCATCTTGCCAATGTTACCTGTCCACTTGTTGTTAGACAAGGTCTTCCCATCCAGTGCTGTGATCAAGTGTCGCAGGGGTAACTCACTCGTTAGTGTGGAGGGCACAAACCAACCAGATCAGCTTACGGCAAAGCTTGACCTCTACCCAATGCATGGAACCACCCTCCCAGCCAGTGTTAACATTTGTAGAATCACCTCCAATGGCTTGCAGGCTTTTATCAATGCCCTTCTTCTTCATGAAATCTACAAATTATCAGCAATAACTTCAGCAGGTTTTTTTCTCGTTGAGCCTTTCTCAGGAGTGAAGTGGTAGAGATATCTTCCACCTGGCTCACTGCACACAGAATAATGCTCTTCTTTGGGGTTGGGTACGATTCGATGTGGCCGACTCGATGCGACCAAACTCGATGTGGCCGACTCGATGTCAGGACAACTCGATGTGATATCCCTAAGGGATATTTTCGTTAGTTTTAACGAAAATATCACAACTTAACCTAACCAATCGTCAAGGGCGTACAGTTGACCTAACCGGGCATTCAGTTAACCTACATTAAATATATAAAGAAAATGAAATCGACTTGGCCTGGCATCGACTTGGCTTGACATCGAGTTGTCCTGACATCGAGTCGGCCACATCGAGTTGGGTCGCATCGAGTCGGCCACGTCGAATTGTCCCTGCCCCCTTCTTTGATGATGCTGGGGAACTGACGATCTGAATTGTCTGCTTTCAGCATAACTTTAGTTGTATCTTGACGGCCGTCAAAGAAGATGCAGTCAATTTCACCCTTCTTACAAAGATCATCAAATTCCTGATCCAGGGATCTCATAACTTTTTCTTGGGCCCTCTTGACTTTATTGTGATCAACTACAAGTCTCTTGTCTTCTTCAGTGATCAAGCCAGCATCCATAAAGGCAGCAGTGGTGATGGCAGCTGTGGCACGCAGGCCAACACCATATCTGATGCTATGCATAGCAACATTAGGTATTTCTAATGTGTTGTACTCTGGCTTTTTATTGGAAGTTGAAGACGTGCTTGGTATTTCTAATGTCACTTCATAACTTCCATCCTTTCCATCTTGAGCATCAGCTATTTGTTCTTCATTTTCATCATCAGAGAAAATTATTTCATTTGATGGCATTGAAACATCCTGCTTACTTGTCTGCTTATATTCAGCAAGCCTTCTTCTTTCGTCTTCTTGCCGCTTCTGCTTTTTGACTTGTCTGTTGTGCTCAGGTTGATCTGGCAAGCCAATCTGATGTGGTCCAATAGAACCAGACTTGTCTCTCTGACCTTTAATGAAAGCAAGTTCCTTCACAGGGATTCATCTCCCTGGGCATGTACAGTTAATGTGAGTTTCGTTTTTGCAACCAGCATCTGCAAGGCAGCCAAATTCAGAGCAGAGAACAATTTTACACTTGCAACTGAGGATGTCAAAAAGCTTGTCAAGTTTTGCAATGAAAGCCTCTTTGACATGTAGCTTTCCTCTCCCAAGAGATATGTTTTTGGCCTGCTCCCAGCTCTCTTGGATCTTCTTTAAGATTGTGACTCGTGAATTTACAACGGGGGCTACAAAAGAACTGTTTGCTCGTTCCCACTTTTCAAGCACTTTAGGGTAAATGTCCTTTGCAAGACTGGCTGCTGGGTAGTTTCTCACATCCTCACCACTTTGTTCTCTTAGCAGCAGCCCATATTTCAGAACGTCTCGCAGAGTTGGGAGTTCAGAGGGCAACAACTCTCTACCAGTTCCAATTATGTTGCTCATATGTGTGAATGTCCCCAGTCTTGTCCTCCTTTTAGAAGCCATTGTAGGTCAATTCCCACTGGTTAGGATGGTAGCACTGACGGACAAGTAATCTTCAGCACACTGATGAATATGTTTCAACCTGTGAAATAAGCAAAAACAGCAGTGCATTATATATACAGCATATATAATTATTAATATAATAATTATTATATAATTCCACAAAAAAGTCAAAAAAGTCACTATTTTTATGTAGCTTCTTACCAAGCAAAACTAAATTATATTAAATTAACAAAAATATCTTTAGAATTCCTAAGTCATGCTGCAACTTTTTAGCACCCCTCATATTTGGAATTTGAAAGTTGAAAAATTCGACACACCCTAATGTGACGTGGTACCCCACGGAAGCATTCTGGACCCAACGATTTTCCTACTATAGGTATATCACTGAATATAAACTAAACAATATACATTGTAATTACAAAAAAAAAAAAGAGCACAAAAATCTCATCAAGCATAAACATTAACTCGTGCCAGTCGCAATATAATGAGTGCAATCAACTAAAATCTTCCTTGAAAAATAATCATTAAAAGGAACTTATCACGCATATGAAAAGCATATTTAAACTTTATGTAACAAATTAGCAAAATTGTCGTATATTATTACAGAACTGTATCGAAAGATGTTCTAAAAACATTATGTTGCTAACTTATACACAACAATTGTTTTCATTTCATCAATACTGTATACTCAAAGGAAACATCAGAATAAAGAAAAACATAAGTGATGCGATGGTCTTTGTACATCCATGACAATAAAGAAACTATTATCAGTGCATATGTAGTAAAATGCATAATGAAACTGAAGTTCAGTATTTATACAAAGGAATACAAAGGACACCCAAACAGCAACAGATTGGCTGGTCCCTACGAGGCTATCTGTTTAAGAAGGAGGGCTAAAAGAAGGAAGGAAATTTAAAGAAGGAAGAAAATTTAAAATTTAAGAAAAGTGAAAGTTTCAAAGCAAAGCAGAGAAAAGAGGTTGAGAGGTAGGAAAGAATTTAAAGATGAAGTGAAAATTTGAAAGTACAGAGGAAGGAATCCAAGTGAAAATTCTACAACATTTCTATGCGCTAAAATATGCTTCCAACTGGGGGTTTAAGGCAAGATAAGCATCTAGTTCCTTTTTAAAGGATTCGATCGAATTACTTTGAACTACGCTGGCTGGTAATCCATTCCATAAATTAACTATACGATTGAAGAACAAATGTTTAGCTTCATTAGAATTAAAATGTTTACCCACTAATTTGGAACAATTACCGCGAGCTGTGTCTGCATTCCTGAAGGTGAATATTTTTTGGCGTCGACATTATCAAAACCTTTAACCATTTTAAATATCTGGATTAAATATCCTCGAATTTGCCTTTTTACGGATGAGAATAAACTTAACATTTCTAAACAGGCAGCGTATGATTTGTTTCTAAGTCTAGGAATCATTTTAGTAGCCCGTTGCTGCACTCTCTCCATTCTGTCTATGTCCTGTCGTAAATATGGGGACCAGAATTGGACGCAATATTGCAGGTGAAGGCGTACTAAGGAATTATATGATGTTAGCATTGTTTTTTCCTGCTTAAACTCAAACGATCTACCAATAAATCCTAAGATTCTATTTGTTTTTCTGACCGCTCCGATACATTGCTTACTCAGCAACAATAATACCTAAATCTTTCTCTTCCGTAACACTTGTTTGTGTCTTGTCGCGCACAAAATACTTTTCTTTAACATTGTTTCTACCGATATGCAACGTTTTACATTTATTTATATTAAAGTTCATTTGCCAAATTTTCTTCAATCTGCAGACGTTCTGCAGCTGATTTTGTTCGTCCCCGAGTTTGGTGTCATCCGCAAATTTTGAAATTATACTCTTAATTCCCAAGTTGATGTCACTGATATAAATAATAAAATAACTGGTTCTAGAACTGATCCGTGAGGCACGGCGCTAGTTACACTTTTCCACTTAAACGCTTTGCCATTATCAAACGCTTTTTTAAAATCAAAATAAATAATATCTACAGTTTTACTCTCGTCATATATATTTACAATATCATTAAAGAAATCGAGCACATTAGTAAGACAAGAACGATTACGTCGAAAGCCGTGCTTAGAATCTTTAATTAATTTATTAATTTCTAAGTGATTAACTATTTTGTCCCGAACGATCGTCTTCATAAGCTTACCAACTATCGAAGTCAGGCTAATGGGACGATAATTTCCCGGAAGCGATTTTTTCCCTTTTTTAAATATTGGCGTAATGTTTGCAAGTTTCCCATCGAGCGGAACTTCTCTAGACTGTAACGATTTATTAAATATATATGTAAGTAGAGAGACTATTGCGCAGTTCACTTCTTTAAGTACCCTAGGTAGAGCTTATCTGGACTGGGAGTTTTATTAGGATTATTTTACCTATGGCTGAGAGCACTTCGCTTTCATTGATGAATTTAAAAGAAAATCACATATTGAAAATATGAAAGAAAAGAATATGAAAATTATAATAGAAATTCGATTAAATATGGTAGAGGTGAAATAAAACTATAAAGGAAAATATAAGGATATCAAGTGTGAAGTATGCAGGAGAGAGAATGATACCACTATTGGATGCAAATTATCGAAAGTCCATTTATCGATAAATGATTGAAAAAAATTCGGATTATCGATAATTATCGATAAATTTTCTAATTAAATTAGCTGTCTCCTTAATAGAAGAAAAACGCAAAATTATAAGAACAGATTTTAATGAGATCATTCTACATTGTGACAGCCATAGTTATTTAAACAGATTTTAGTTTTTTATCCTTATTAAGGAAGTAACATTTCAAAAAGCATAAGGCATTAATAGTGGCTGAAGAGAGGCTGCATCGAATCTTCGTTATGAAAATTCCCGCTGAAGAAAATGCACGCTCTGGTTCACAGCTTGTAGGCTTGATAGTCCTTAATGCATCGTACAATCGATCTAGATTTTCGCTTCTCTTTTTCTTTACTTCGTACAGTACAATGCGAATTCACTGCCTGCATTGAACATAGAGGACTTACTTAAGGACTCGGAAGTTTTCGATTCCAATTTGCTCATCTCATGATAGAGGCATTTTTTGAAATCCTCATCTTCGTCGTCTTCATTTACGTTGCCCTCATCTGGAGTTTCTTCAGCACTGCTTATATCCGTAAGAGGTTCAGGAAACAGTCGTAAATATATAGAAGTGGCATATTTCTTTAAGGAAACTGGAGAAGGCATCTTGAAAGTGTCAGACATTTGTTCATTTATAGCTTTAGGATCATGGAGATATCGCAAAAGGGACACAGTATCTTGAACTCTTCTTCATTCATACCGTTGCTTGAGAGAAAGCTGCATTTGACGAGCTATTTCACTATCTTTCTTTGCCAACTTTTTAAGAAGAAGCATCATAGATTTGTCTGCTTTCAATAAGTTTGCATCTTCAGAGCACAAAGAAGTTAATACTATTTCAACTGGCCTTAAAGTGTCACATAGACTCTTGACTGCGGTCCAATCTTTTTCAGAAAATTATCGATAAATCTGCTCGATAATTATACGATAGTTGACTTTCATTTATCGATAAATTATCGATAATATTTTATCGATTGCAACCCCTAGATACCACAGAACATTTGTTTCATTGTGAAAAACTAAGAAACATAGTGGGGTTAGATGATGGGAGTAGGGAATATAAATAAACCAGAAAGTATAAAAAATTATATAGTAAAAGTAATAGAAATTAGAAGGAGACTCTGCATCGGAAACGTGTGCTGATCCGCGAGAAAATTCTGGAACCTGGAATCTTTCACTAATGGTAAAATCGTGAAGCTTTAACTGATCATCACTGAGCATGCTTACGGGAACAGGAATGTTGTTTATATTTTCGTTTGTAAACACGGAAAAGAAGAATTTACATAAAATTTCCGTCATTTGTAAGTCATCGTAAATATTTTCGTTGTTTTCGCCTATGAGTGGATAATTGGAGTGGACCAATAGTCTGCGAAGCTACTTTTTTATTTCTAACATAATTATAGAATTCCTTTGGATTCGATTTAATTTGGTTCACTACATATAGTTCATAGTCGTGCTTACTTTTTCTAATAAGTTTTCTACTTCGCCTTCTCAATAGCTTGTAAGCATTTTCATCGGACAAATTATTTGATTCTTTAAATTTAAAATACGGGATCCTTTTTAATGTTAAGCTACTTTTAATTTCAGCATTCCACCATTTAGGTTTACCAGACTTCGCCACTCTCTTTTTACGTAATGGGATATTACTTGATTCTAAACGTTTAAAATAATTATAAAAGGAAGTTCATGTGCTATTGATATCATCGTGCGATAGAGCTTCATTCCAATTATGGGTCGAAAGTTACAGTTTCATGTCACGAAATTTAGCTCTTTTAAAATCCAAAACGTATTCCAGGCTCTCCGAATTATGTACATTAATTCTAATTTCAAATGTTATTTGCCTGTGATTACTGGTGGAGAAGTAGTCTTCTACAAAGATATTATCAATTAAGTCTAGGTCTGTACTTAAAATTAAATCTAGAATATTGCGTTCTCTAGTGGTTTCCTTGACCACTTGAAAAAGTGAACTTTTGAGCAAAGGACCACCCCAATTCCTGCACGGTAAATTAAGATCTCCAATAATTATCGCATCATGTTCGCTACTTACATCAAAAATTAGTTCCTGAAACTAATTATCACTATCGACAGTCTGAGAGGGAGGCCTATATAACTAAACCTATAATTAGTTTCTTTCGTGAGTTGTCTTTAATTTCAACAAACGTCGCATTTACATATATTATCAATTTCTGCAGTGTTTTTAATCATGGGTTTTAAGTGTGACCGAACGTATAGTACGGTACCACCACCCCTTCTTTCTGTTTTATCATTGTTAAACATCTCATAACGAGGAATATGATATTCTCCCAGGAAATCCCTACTCTCTGTACTTAACCAGGATTCAGTAATTGCTACAACCTCAGATTTTTGGTCAAGGACAATACTTAATAGCTCATCACATTTAAATCTTAAACTCCGAGCATTAATATAAAATCTTTTACTTATAAAATCTTGAGTACCGCAGTAGAATCTCGAGGTTCTTCGAGGAGGCAATCGTTCGCTGTAAGGAAACTTTATGTTAGGCTGTTCGCTCTCATAGGAGATACACCGTTTTTTGCCTGAAAAGCCATCGCAAAGCCATGCAACACTCTACAAGATGAGCTGCTCCCATGCCATTTCGATGAAGACTATCGCATTCTTGGCTGGGTTGTTACCTTAAAAAAAATGAGGAGGGTGTTTTTTTTTTTTTTTACTACAGTTATGTTATAACCAAGAAAGTGTTTTTAATTAATGAAATGGCTATGATAGTGTCTATACGTTTGTTACGATGGAAAATTAATTTGTTTTTTTTCAAACTAATAATACATTTTTTTGGGTGTATCCGCATCTTCTGAAAAACACAAATTAATTTTTAGTGTCACAGAAGTGGACAAGAATATCTCGTACAAAATATTAGTTACCACGCAAAAAAGAGGTCCGAAAATCATGCACTATATGAAAATAGAAACAAATAATGTTTGACAATATAAAAATTCTCAAACCAGAATATATTTATAACCTTTTTTATATAATTATTAGTGGTGCACCGATTAATCGGTATCGGCACCTGACATGCCGATTAATCGGCAATGCAAGGTATTTTCCTAATATAGGCATGGTCGATTAATCGGCATGCCAGGTGCCGATACCGATTAATCGGTGCACCACTAATAATTATCAAACTTACTGCAAGAATTATGCCTCGAAAGCCTCAAACATCAGACGATATCTATTCAAACCCAACATCACTTTCCTACAAGACAATCGAACGCACACATATTAGACGACCAAATTATATGTTGGACTGTGCAAGCGACCACATTTTTATGCTGCAAAGAACCCGATCTTTGGAACAGCCTCAAAGAGTCAAACTCATTAAAAACCTTTCAGACAAAAAGTAGAGCGTAAATTCATTTAATCTTTTGAGTCTTAATTCTCTCTTCTCTCTTTTCCCTCTTTCTATACCTCAGCCTTCGCTATATTGTCTATCTGATTTTCAAATGTGTATATATATATATATATATATATATATATATATATATATATATATACACACCTAGTTGTTATTTATATACGTTTTATATATGATCTTTATAAAGATAAGATAATTCATGTGCGTATTACACTTTAAAAAAACAAAAAAAATTAGACTAAAATGTTTCTCGTAATGGTATTGAGAAATAGTTTATTCAAATTTTACCGTCTCCAGTATGAAATTTATAATGGTAGTATTTGTAAGTGTAATGTGGGTAAAGTTAGGTTAGGTTGGGTTTAGTTTAGATTATATGCAATTTGGAGAGGTTGAGTTAGATCATTTTGTTTCGTCGTCTTTTTAGGTGGAGGTCCAAATCCCTTTCGTCGAAAAGTTTTGCATTCAAGAAAAAATTTCTTTGTGTCTCCAGAATTTTTTCCGTCGATCAATAGTTTTGTCTTTGTAAAGGACCCAACGCCAATTCATCTCAACTTTTATAATTTTTTCTTTTTCTTCTGTCGTACACTCTGTCCTCTAAGACCTAAAATAACAACTATGTTTTGTTCAATTAATTAAAAATATTTAAATCTTGCCCGCCAATGAAGCATAAAACCCACTTGCAAACGGCAGTTCTATTTTCACCTGTTAAAATCTAGAAAATAAGAAATTTTATCAATTTTTTAACGAATAAAATACAAATTTTTCTTGTATTTTCCTGTACAATTGCGAGAAATATTGGCGAAAAAATCAATTAAGAGAGAAATAACGAAATGTTGCGCCTCTACGTTTTTATGATTAGTTACCAAAAATATCGCTGGTTTTCTGAGACACTCCCTTTTCTTACAAACAGATAATAATCAGTGAGGAGGGCATGAAAATGGCACAGCCCTCAGGCCAAAAAATGCGTCCCATTGCCAGGGCCGGATTAACCATTAAGCAAATAAGCCCGTGCTTAGGGCATCAAGGGAAGGGGGGCACCACAGAAATTTTCCATTGTCGGATTTACCATGGATTTATTATACTATTATAATCGCGGCTTATAGCCTATAAGCTGTTGAAAACTGAATTATATATATTCATATATAGTATTTATTTTTTTTCATTGTTTGAAATTGTAGTAAACAACAACCCTTTTGAGAGAATAAATATATTTCGTTGTAATCACACATTTTACGCTTTGCGTTATTATTTTGTTTATATCAAATCTTTGAGCGCCATATTAAAAATACATATAGATTAAATATTTTCGTGTGCTATAGGAAGTTATTCTGAACGTGTGATTTGTGCATATAATCAGGGCTGTGGAGTCGGCACATAAAAAACCGACTCCGACTCCGACTCCTCAATTTTTTGTCTATCCGACTCCGACTCCGACTCCGAAGGTATATTAATTCTAAATCTGCTATGATGATAATTACACAAGAGGCATTTCATCACCACCACGTGAATCATCATCATCTGTGGTCATTGTTAAGGTAACTTTGTCTGTAGTAAAGTTTCTTGTAAGTGGTGCTTGTCGTTCAGTAGATTTCTGATCTTTTGTTAACTTTGAAGTAGTTGCAAGGTTTTTATTACTATCTTTCTCAATGACAACTTCTAAAATTTTGGGATGGAAACGCTGCAAATGTCTTTTCAAATTTGATGCTCTGGTTGGTGCATTTTTATCAGAGCCAGTAAAACCACTGATTTTTGCTTCACATAATTTTTCATCATCATCATCTTCTATCATACACTGACACACGAAATGTTTCCCATCTGTGGTTATTGTAAAATATTCAAAAACTGCAGACTTTGTTAGAAGTGTCTTTGCCATTGTGAAAGGGGTTTTAGACTTGAAAGTTAAAAACTTATAAAATTTAGAAAGAACTCGAAATTAAATAAGCATTAAAAATAAAAAATATTATCTGAAAAGAAAAAATGAATTAATGGCATTAGTGTCTGAAATGGAAAACATTGTGTTTATTATTTAAGTGGTTTAACCACCATAGCTGCCAGTGATATCACACACAAAAACATTTTATTAAATTTATATTGAGGTCGGAGTCGGAGTCGGAGTCGGTACATTTTTACCGACTCCGACTCCACAGCCCTGCATATAATATTAAATATATATTTTACATAATCATTTGGTATGTTTTACAGAAAGATTTAGGTTATAGAATTGTAATATAAATTAATATTAAAATAAAAGAAACTATAAACTCTCTATATTGCTGTTGTATCAAGTGATGTTTATCACGGCCATTATAATAATAAGATATACTGACCTAAGTTAATTAGCGTTGAAGAAGTTTATCTGTTGCTCTCTCTTCTTCTCTAGGGTAAGTCTATGAAGTGTACTTTATTTGTATATATAACAATATTTTATCATACACGTATCTTTATTTTATAATTTATTTATCTATTGTCATAACAGTATAAAAGAATTTAGATTGTAATAACCAGAGTGAATAATTTGTAATGTATATATAACATCAAACGTAGTTAGGACAATTTAGGCCCTAAGCAAATGTTCATATTTCCTATAATTAAATATTGTGTTTTAAATAAATAAATAAATGTAAATATAAAATGTGGCTCGTTAATAGTGAAATGTTAATATTGATATTTTATAGATTGCGTATTATTAATTCTAATGTTAAGTATTTTTATTTTATAGGTTTCGGTTCCTTCTTTCGGTTCCTTCTTTTGGTTCCTTCTTTCGATTTGATTTGTATTCAACATTTCGAGTTGATATTTCGGTTGAGTTATATTTAATTGCCACTTATATTTAAATTGCCACTTTGGTTGTGTACGGTTCCCATTTGTCTTTCTGGGAATAAAAGAACAAAGCCAAGATTGTGATATGTGTAACTGTGTTGATTGCCACATAATATACAAATAAAATATTCTTTTATTTCTGTATTTTACAGACCCCAAGAACCAAGATGAAACGTGTTCAGTTAAGTGGTGCACAAAAGCGAAAACTATCAAAAGAGAAACAAGAGAAGACAGGATTTAGAGTCCAAGACTGCAAAGCTGACTGATTTCTTCACACAAGTTCCACGACCACAACGTCAACATGATATACCGATTCTGAATCAAAACCAATCTCCGTCATCAGAAGTGGACACAAATACCACTTTGATCACTTCAAAATCAAAATATGATGACGTTGGAATCACCGAGGTGTCACAAGCAGGTTCATCTACCACATGTCTCACTACTGATCTCACTTTGCCTGTAAATTCTCTTGATACCTCTACTGCAAATGTTGATTCAAGTTGCTTTACAAGACATTCTGGGGTTGAAATAATTGCTGAAAATGAAAGTTTAGTGGACCATGGTGATGGTGGTGAAATGAATCAGTCTGCAGAAGATGATGTAAATATAGCAAAAGATCCAGGGTTGTGGCTTGATTTTTCTGCTGATGATGTGGCTTATTGGATTGCTTGTGGACCCAGTGACTGTCAACACCACAATGGGCCATTTGACAAGTCTTACCGGCATTTCAGTAGTGGCAAACCAGCAAGATACTGTTCACAAAAACTTTTCGTTGGGACAAAAGCCAATGGTGAGAAATACAAGAGAGAGTGGTTATTGTATTCACCATCAACAGGATCAGTTTACTGTTATGTTTGTAAACTGTTTGCTCCTAAAAATGTCTCACATTTTGTTATAAGAGAAGGGTTCAGTGACTGGCGAAATACTATTGTAATTGATCATCATGAAAAAAGCACTACTCACCGAGACTCTATGCTAACATACTTAACTCGCAGACAAGGTGCTGGGTTGGGACAACAGTTGGAAAAACAAATTCAGGAAGAGTGTGATTACTGGGAACATGTCTTGAGGCGTGTCATAGCTGTTATTTGTACGTTAGCTGAACGTGGCTTGTCTTTTCGAGGAACAGAAGAAAGATTTGGATCATTGCAGAATGGGAATTTTTAGGGCTGCTTGAGCTCATAAGCCGGTTTGATCCATTTTTAGCAGGTCACATTTTGAAATATGGAAATTCTGGCAAAGGAAATCCTTCTTACCTGTCCAAAACCACCTGTGAGGAACTCATTCAACTAATGGCTCAAAAGGTCCACGCACTCATTGTTGACGAAGTAAAATCTTCTGGTTATTTTAGTTTGTCAGTTGATTCAACACCAGATCTATCACATATCGATCAGTTAAGTGTTGTACTTAGGTACTTAAAAGATGGACAGCCTATTGAACGCTTTTTAACCTTTCTGAAAATGAAAAGCCATACTGGTGAGGAAATGGCAAATCAGGTGTTGCAGTACTTACGTGAAGTTTGTAAGCTAAACTTTTCAAAATGTAGGGGTCAATCTTACGACAACGCTGCCAACATGTCTGGGCGTTATAAGGGGATGCAGCAAAAAATTTTAGAAACAAACAAGTTTGCTATATATGTGCCCTGTGCAGCCCATTCACTAAATCTGGTAGGCCGAAGTGCTGTTGACTGCTGTCAAGAGGCGGTTAATTTCTTCTCTACAGTGCAGTGCTCTATACCTTTTTTTTAGCCTCAACAGCAGGTGGGAAATTCTTAAAGGTTGTATTGGAAATGAAAGTGTATTAAAATCCCTCTCTGATACCAGATGGAGGCACATGCTATGGCAACAGCAGCAATTTTGAAATCTTTCCTTAAAATTTTAGAAGCGTTAGAATGTATAGCTGAAGACCAGTCACAAAAGGGAGACACTAGAAGAGAAGCAAATATATTGCAAATAAGATGCAAGAGCTAGAATTCGTTTTTATGTTGAATTTTTGGGATGAGATTTTGCAAAAATTTTCATAGAGTAAGCAAAGTTCTACAGAATAAGGATGTGAACTTAAAAACATGTGCAGATCTGTATGGATCATTAGCTGACCAACTGTGCACTTCACGAGATGAATTTGAAAGATATGAAGCAGCTACAAAGGAAATGCTACCAGATGTTGATTAAGGCAGCTCAAACTCGCAAACGTATCAGAAAGAAGGTACCCAATGACGGAGATGCACCAGAAGTATATCTGAATGCCAGAGATAAATTTCTTATCACCACCTTTTACACAATTGTTGACAAACTTGAAACTGAGATGAGAAGAAGAGGAGAGATATACAAAGAAATAGCAGAGAGATTTTCTTTTCTAAGTGATGTGCCACATAATGTCACCACTTCATCATCTACTGAAATTGAAAGGTATTCTCAGGGTTGTAAAAAGATGATTGATGCTTACCCAGAGGACTTGAACACTAATTTCTCTGCTGAGCTTCAGCAGTTTCACTCATATGTGTGCCATAAGTTCAGTGCAAAAAAAATGTAAAAACAAGATTCAGTCATGCTGAACTTTATAAAATAATTGTAGAAGACAATATTGAGTGTGCCTTCCCAAATGTAGAAATTGCCTTTCGTATATTTTTAACATTAATGGTCACAAATTGCTCAGCTGAGCGTTCATTTTCTCAGTTGAAGTATATTAAAAATACCAACAGAACAACTGTGCAACAAGGCAGGCTGGATGCCTTATCTCTACTAAGTATAGAAGCAGATGTGTTACGTAAGATTAGTTTTGAGGATCTGATCAAAGACTTTGCAATTAAAAAAAGTAGGAGAAAACTTTTCAAATATAAATGAAGTGGAAGTATACAAAATAAACATTATTTTCCATCTTACTGTAAGTTTTGTTTCATTTCAAAAAAATAAAATTTTATTTTATGGTTTATTTTTTTTATATTTTGAATTACATATATATGGGGCACCAAAATCTTTTAAGTGCTTAGGGCCTTTAAAGGTCTTAATCCGGCCCTGCCATTGCTCTATCTCCTGTATTATTATTACCAGCATCATCGGGGTTCGAAACCACGACATCATTGTCTTGCTTATAGGAAAACGGTGTTACCCGCTGAGCTGTAAACGATGGCTACACACACACAAAAAAAAAACGTTAAAAAAATGAGAACAGGAAAATCCAGTCTCCCATTTCTCACTCAGTGTATAGTTGATAGTGCAAATGACTTAGGAAGGGAGAAAGTAACAGTTAACTAATATTTAATCTTTAATGTGTTGTATGAGCGAAATAAAGTTCCATATATTTTTAAATTTCATAAAAACTAATTCTTACTTGCACGATTGCCTCTTTTATTAATAACTAATAAAGAAATATAACCATATAACTCATTTACCCATATAACCCATATAACTCCTAACCCAACTCCCCACCCCTGCTTCCCCTCCAGAACTGATAATTCTCAAGACAAATCAGTGTATTTAGTGTGAAAACGATTGTATGGAGTTATACAAATATTCTTCATAACATAGCATTAATCGTATCTAATGTATTCATGAGAAATCTTCTCCAAATTTCTTAAGGAATTTCTCGCACATTGGGAAATTTTCTTCCACACAATTCCAAATAAAAACGAAATTATCACTTTAGATATAGAGTATATACGGGGGAACTCCGGGGTTTCAAACTTTAATAATTTTTTAAACAAAACCAAAAACAGTTTCCTTTGTTTGTAAATGTGAAAAAACTAACACTTTTAATGTTATACAGTGCCCGCGAAAAGTATCCGATCACTCAAGAAAATACAATATTTTCCCTTGATATTCAGAGACACGTAATTCACTTTCTATTTGTTCTAGCGACATCTGGTAACTTTGAGGTTGCTCGCTGATATGAGAGCTATCCAACGCATTCTCAAATTAGTGTTCTGGTAGCCTTCGTTGCGGGTGGCTGTGTCTCAAATTTGTCAGATTCACTGTTTGTGTAAATTTCTTGATATTTTTTTTTTTTTACAGAAAGTGGTGTAAATAAAATTTATATATAATGTGTGCTAAAAAACAACTTAAGAGTGATTGTCGAGGTGCTATTGTTGCTTTGCATGCATGTGGGAAATCACAGAGACAGATAGCTAAGGAATTAAACATATCCCAAAGTACCGTTAATTTATGGGTTTCACGGGCTAAGAACAATGGTGGCCTAACCACGCCAGTCCCTAAAAAACGATCTGGCAGACCGAGAAAAACAAATTCGCGAACAGACAAACTTATGAAACGTTTAGTATTGAAAAACCCAACAATAACTGCGAAAGAAATAAAATTTAATATGAATAATTTGTTATCTGGTGTTTCTGAACGAACTATCCAGGAGCGGCTCCAAAAAGAACTCGGATTACCATCTCGCCATGCTGCTAAGAAACCGTTCATTAATGAAAAAATGCGTAAAAAACGTGTCGCATTTTGTAAAAAATACATTCATTGGACTGTTGATGACTGGAAGAAGGTTTTATTTAGCGATGAGTCGACATTTTGACATTCAGAAGTTGTCCAAAAAAGGTTCGCCGGCCTATTGGCTCAAATAGGATGGACCCTAAATACACCCTAAAGACAATGAAACACCCTCCAAGTGTGATGGTTTGGGGTTGTTTCGGTTACTATGGGCGTGGAAACTTATATTTTCTTCCGAAGAACACAACTATGAATGGTGCACGGTATTTAGCAATGCTACAGGATAAACTTCCAATGGCAATGGCAATCCAAAGGACAAAAACATACATGCATGATGGTGCACCATGTCACAGGGCCAAAATAGTGACAAAATGGATTACTGACAATAAATTTGATATTTTGGATTGGCCTGGTAATAGTCCAGATCTCAATCCGATAGAAAATCTGTGGCTAATAAAAAAAATAAGGTTGAATGCCACGACACTGGCTCAGTCGAAAAATTACAAGAGGCCATCAAAAAGGTATGGTGCAAGGAAATATCAGTGGAAGTTTGTCAAAACTTGATTAAATCCATGCCAAAACGTCTAGAACAAGTCATCCAAACCAAAGGACAGATGACAAAATACTAATATAAGGTTAGTATACATTTAAACATTGTTTTTTATGTAAAAAATACAAATTTCAAGGGTGATCGGATACTTTTCGCGGGCACTGTACTTCAATAAGTCTCGATGTGAGCACCATTTGTACTCCTACAAACATCCAAGCGGTAGTCGATTTCTATCCGGGTACGGTGAAGCATATCCGGTGTGATTGTTGCTACAGCTGCAGAAATTCTCTCTCGTAGATGTCTCGAGTCACGAATTTTCTCGGCATAGAGAGTGTTTTTCACACACCCCCACCTGAAAAAATCCAATGGTATCAGATCAGGACTTCGTGGAGGCCAGGTTGTTGGTCCACCTCTTCCAATCCATCGATTAGGAAACCTAGCATTTAGCGCATGGCGAACATGAAGACTAAAATTAGGTGGGGCGCCGTCTTGTTGGAAAAGAGCAGCAGCTCCATTTTGTCTTTCAATGTCTTCAATTTGGGGAAAACAAACTGTTCTACAAATCGAGATAAAGGTCTCCAGTAATGGTTCTCTCCACCAAAAAGAAAGGTCCTACCACACGGTCATGCAGTAGTCTACACCACACGCTCACCTTTGGGGTGCCACGTATGTACTCGGAAACTTCATTTGGTTGTTCTGATCCCCAAATTCTGCAGTTGTGACGATTGACGTGGCCATTAATGCGAAAGGTAGTTTCGTCCGTGAGCATTACCCGTTTTAAGTAACCTTCATCGTCATCAATTTTTCTTAACAGGAAATTTGCAAATTCGAGTCGTTTTGGATGATCAGTGACTTTAATTTCATGTCTCCTTTGAATTTTGTATGCATGTAATCTTAGGCGCTTATGCAGCACATTTAGGATGGTGGTCTTAGGTATACCAAGTTGCAAACTGCGACAAGCGATAGACTTTTTGGGCTGCGTACACACGACACTCTAATGCGTTCTACAGTCTCTTCGGATGTTCGTGGTCTCCCTGATGATTTCTGCTTTAAAACACTTCCTGTTTCCCTAAACTGAGCAAACCATCGAGTAATTGTTTTGTCACTAGGCGCTTCTATCCCGTACGTACGTCGAAAATGGCGTTGAACAAATACAATTGACTTGAACTCGGCATACCAAAGCACGCACTGTAGGGTGCATCATGCTCATTGAAGCGCTAATTTCAAGATTGGCAGTATGTATTCTTATGTAAAATTAAATTTTAGGAGGGGTTTGTTTTCTTGAACTTTTGCTAAAAATTATGTTTAAGTGTTCATATTTCCACTTTTTCGTTTTCTGGTTATGTACAGAACAGCTGTGCAGGACTGTAGTAAAAATGTAACAGACCGGTTTCTTACCAAACAAAACCATTGTAACAGCTGTTATAGGCTACTAGAGTTTCACTGTGATAATTTTCTGTTTCAGATACAAAGCTTGGTGAAGATTGTGTAGCCGCCATGGCTAAGCAAGGACGAAAGACCAGAAAAAGGTCTGTTTCAAAGCTGAGTGATCTGGTGGGTCCAGGCAAACAGTTAATTCCCACAGAAGTTCCAACCTGGAGAGCTGTGTTTCAGAGAGGAATCCTCCTCCAGGAAGAGAAGCTGCTTCTGGATGATATGAAGAGAGCTCAGTACCCTCTGCAAGATTTGGCTAAGGCCTTGGCATCACTGGTATTGGCACAGTGGCGCAAAAGCAATGCCAAATTCACTCCTCCTGTGATCATTCAAGAGAGATCCATTGCCAGGAAGATTCTTGTCAGATGGAATGAAATTATTGACCTAGTGAATGGCAGAGTGAAGAGAATATCTGAACTTGATACATTGTTTGACATAACAACCTGCAGACATGATATCACTCTCTGTGGAACTGAAGCATCTGGCTGCTCTGGCTGTGCTGCTAGAGTTCATGTCAACTGTGACTGTACTCTGCTTCAGAAGATTCCAAAGCTAGATCTAGAGTGGCTCCATTACCAGAGGATCAAAACCTCAGAAGTTTCTGGCTTCCGGATGGCATCTGTTGATGTGAAGGAAACAGTGAAGCAGGTGAAGGCTGCTAAAAGGAAGGAGGAAGAACAAAAGGCAGCTGAGAAGAGAAACAGAAAAGAGGAAGAAGAAAAGGAGCTACTGCTTAGAGCTGATGATGGTGATGATGATGAAGATGAGGTGACTTCCTTGCAAGAGTCTCCAGGCAGAGCAGCTCCTACTACTGACACAGATTTTTCCAGTACTGCACCAGGCACAAGCTCCAGTGTCAACACTGGCAAAGTCTCCACCCCTGCCACGAGGAACTACATGGATATCTCAACACTGCTGCGGCTGCAGTCAGGTTCAAAGTGGCAAACACTCTTGCAGCAGCCATTGCAACTGGTTTCTTGCAAGATCTCATCAAAGCTGGCGATCTATCTGCTGATAAGGCATATCTAGCTGGTGAGAGGATGAAGATGTGGAGGGACAAGGAGTCTGTAATAGGTGCCTTGGTGGAGGCCCTGGAGAAAAGGACAGAGGGAGAGGAGATCAAGGGAATTTTCTTTGATAGAAAACAAGATAAGAAGACAAAGATCATGAGGTACAATGAAGAAACTGGCCGCTTCCATCCTGATATTACAACTGAAGAGCACTATAGTGTTACCTGGGAACATGAGGGGAAGTATCTCTTCCATTATACACCAGAAGAACCTGAAGGAAATGAGAAACCTGCACTGAAGATAGCTCAGGCTCTATTTGAGTGGATTAGTGCTCATGATGCTAAAGATACTATTGTGGTCCTTGGTGATGACTCCACCAACACAAACACAGGACCTGATGGAGGAGCCATCACTCACCTGGAGAGACTGCTAGGTCACAAGTGTCACTGGCTGATATGCCAGCTGCATATTAATGAACTCAGCCTCAGGCACATGATCATCAAGCTTGATGGTCCCTACACGCACAAGTCTGGGTTCAGTCGCCCAATAGGAAGACGTTTGGAGAAGATCAATGACATACCTGTCAACTTTAGCTTCAAGGCTCTGCCAGGAGAAGATATAATTGAACTGCCAGAAGACATTGTACAGAACCTTAGCACTGACCAGAAGAACTGCTACCTACTGATCAAAGCTCTCAAGACAGGAGATTTGAACAAGGAAGTTGCTGGTCTGAAGTGCGGCCCACTGAATCAGTCACGCTGGCTGACTACAGGTGAGGCTCTGTTGATGCTGTGGATGAGACAGTATGATCTGAAGGGGGAGGTGTTGAAGAAGCTGGAGGTGCTGCTGAAGTTCTGCCTGGACTTCTACTTGAAGATGCATTTTGAGATCAAGGTGAAGCACCACATGAGGTATGGACCTCACCATATTGTGACCAGTCTTGGACTTCTGAGAAGCCAGACCTCTGAAGTCAGGAACATAATCACTCATGTGATAATTCGTGGAGCATATCATGCTCACAGTGAGAACCTCATTGCCTCTCTCCTGTGCAGTGAGGATGAGGAGGAGAGGGCATGGGGGGTTGAGATGATCAAGAAGATCAGAGGTAAGTCTGAGTATGGAGACATGAGTCTGAGAACTCACAAAAACCCTAAACTGAATTTTTATGCCACTTCTCCAATTACTCTGATTAATTGGGATAAAGAGAAACTGTATGAGCCACTCTTCACTTGTAAGATGTCAAGAGAAGTTGAGGAGCTTCTCAGGTCTCCATTTGAAGTTGAGAACTTCTCAGTTCACACTCAAAGCTGTGAAAGAGCAGTTCAGGAAGTTTCAGCTGCAGCTCATGCAGTGTATGGGCAAGAGAGAAGAGATGGTTTTGTTCGTGCTAGGATTGATCACAGAGAATTGTTGCCAGTTTTCAAGTAAAAGCAAGACATTATGAACATGTTTTGGATCTATACAAGACCTGCTAGACAAATGAAGATGCTTTCAGCGGAAAATATCTCAAAACATTCAGTTGACCAGCATATTATTACAAGCTGGGGGTGGAGGAGGGACTTATACAAATATTAAAGACGAATTGCAATTGCAGGAAAAAGGTTGAACGTCAGAGCAGCTTGCGGAAAGGTGGGGGCAGCTGCCATCACACTCAGTGATGCCGAAAAGAAAATAAATAAAAATTGGTGGCGTTTCTAAAAAAAAGAAAATGGAAGATCAAGAAAGAAGAAAAAGATTCTGCCTGATGAAGAGAACAGCTGCGAAATGTGTGGTGTATAGGGGACTAAAAATCATACAATTCCTTAGTTTTGAGCCATTTTGGGTGATTTTGGTTATTTTAGAGGTTATGAACCACTTTGGCTGATCTTAAATGGATCCAAGCCTGCCTCTAGAAATGCTTAAGGGTGTATGTGAACAATATGGAACATATGGAGATCATTTGAGGCTACCAAGTCTTTGAAATTGGCCAAAAATCCCATTTTTCGACAAAAAAGTGCGATGTTGAACACTTGAATGCGAATTTTCGCAAAAGTTGCAGAAGACGATCCTCTCTTAAAATTCAGTTTTACATAGGAATATACTGCCAATCTTGAAATTCCAAGTTTTTCAATATTCGACCTGAGCATGATACACCCTAACGCACTGAGCCTTCTGCTGAACGGACGCCATCTTACTAACAGGAGCAGGTACTGTACGAGGAGTATGAAAGGGAACTTGGTCCAAATTGATCCAACTTGTTTCAATCGTTTCTTGTTGCTGGAAATTGAAAATTGAAGAAGAGTGTAGCTCCTCCAAAATTTAAATAGGAGAAAAGGCTGTTATAATTAAATTTTCTAATAAAGGAAACTGCTTTTGATTTTGTATTTAAAAAATTATTAAAGTTTGAAACCCCGGAGTTCTTTTTCAATGACCCTGTAGTTTAATTCGCCCATATACTTCAGGCATCTTCAGAAAATTGATTAATATTTTTTTAAAAACTACGAAATGATGAAACTATTGTGTATATATAAAACTCAATATTACAAATTTTATAGATTAACAAGATTTTCCCAAAAGTTCAATGTTCTTTCCTTATTATGTAGATCCACACTTATTTCAGTTTTATAACTTAAAAATATTCAAAGCACATTCCATTTCGTTATATTTGATACTAGGGGAGCGACCCGGTGTCCCCGGGGTGGATATTGAACAATATATATATATATATATATATATATATATATATATATATATATATATATATATGCCAGAAGTAGTATGGGTGCAAAAGGAGAGAGTGCAATGCAATTGAAAATGTTGATCAGTGTTGCAAGAGTGCCACCCCCCTTGGCACCAGTGCCAGTGCCAACCCCCCAAAGGGGGAGGGAGTTGTTGCAAGAGGAACAAGGGTTATGCAACTTGGAGGCGGAGTTATCCACCAAGAGAAATAGAGAAGAGAAGGAGAGCGAGGAAGAGAGGTGTCCGCTTGACAGGAGCCAAGCGCATATTAAGACTTCAGCCGAGCGGACGTTGTCTTATAGGCCGTAATCAGCCAGTCGGCTTAATCAGCCAGTGCCTCCAGGCATTATCAGCCAGTTGGCACAGTGTATACTGCGTTTTGGCACGTACACACCCGTCTATACTCCCATAAAATATTAAGCACACACGATTATATGCGTCGGGCTCGAGATCCGGTGGCGGCGCGTCCTTCCACGGTTGGTAGCCAGGGTGCCCTAGAAGGGATCTCTCTCGGGCGCTCTCTCCCTCTCTCTCTCGCTCTCCCTCTCGCTCTCCCCCTCCTTCCTCTCACCCTCTCTCTCACTCTCTCTCTCCCTCCCTCTCGCTCTCTCCCTCTCGCTCTCTCTCTTTATATATACACATCCCCGTTAAAAAGTAGGTCTAGGTTGTGGTGAAAAGATTGACATTCGTCAGAATGAACAATTCGGGCCGAAGCACTCGAAGGGTTAACCAAAGAAAGCCTATATATGTACAGTTCCGGAAAAAGTTCATCTAAAAAAATTCTGAAAACTATAAAAAATTAGTACAAGAAGTGTACGCAAAATTTATAATTAACATTCACGTTAAATTGCATTAATTAATGCAATTTGACGTGAATGTTAATTATAATTAACTCAGTCTCTCCCAATTCTGATAATTATTCTTTCAAATTATTTTATATCAATGTAAAACCCGCTAATTCCTTCATATATATATATATTCGACCATGTCCCAAAGCTGGATCCTGTCTGCTTTGCAGATAGCTGGTGAGGAAGCTATATTTATGGGACCTCTCTGCGAGTGACCCGTTTCCACATCGAGCTAGCATCATGAAAAGAAAAACTATGGTATTTGTCATTTACCATTACTTATTCGGACTATAATGGACTTAATTATCCCAGAAGAGTTCCTTGTTCCATGCACGGTCTGTGTGTATCATATATATATATATATATATATATATATATATATATATATATATAATATATTATACAGTTATATTTAACTTCGTTCATATTTAAAAATAAAATTTGAAACATCTGATATTCAGCGTTTTTCTTGCTTTTCTACAACAAAAAATTTAATACGAGAAATGTATGGACTTCATGCTCCACTAATTCAATTGCTGTGGGTGAGGCTATAAATACCCTCTCACTTCCAATCTGAACTTCTCTCATATATATATATTATATATATATATATATATACAGGGTGTACATAAAGTCGGATCTATTTTTATGAAGCACTTGGAAATTATATGGAATTCAATCATAAAATGATAAAGTGGTAACATTTATTAAATAATTAAGAGTAGGATTCGACGTGACGCCCATCAGTATCCCTGCACAGCTCAAATCGTTCCGCAGCATTTCTAAACACATTCTGGAGCATTTGCGGGGTTATGTTATCTGCAGCAGTTCGTATACGTGTACGTAAGTTTTCAAGACTCGTAATCTTCGTCTGATAGACGTGCGATTTGATAAAGCCCCATGCAAAGAAATCTAAAGGGGTTAAATCTGGTGATCTCGCTGGCCAAGGTCTGTTGCTTCCGCGTCCGATCCAGCGATTTGGAAAACGTCCATTTAGATAATCCTGAACAATTTTGGCATAGTGACAAGGAGCACCATCATGTTGATAGACGACGGTACTAACAATCCTATCCCCGTCGTCTATCAGATCGGAATGAACTTCTATCTACTCAAGTTGTTTCAGAAAATTGTGACGAAATTCAAGAACCCTTCAATGAAGACGATATTAAAATATAAGTAGTTAATTTGTGATTATATTCTGCGGTTCATTCAGTGTTAACTTATAAGTGCCATAATAAATGCGATTTGAAAATAGATTCTGCTTTATTCTCGCCTATATGCAGTATAACGTTTCAATCGGCGTTAACTCATAAAAGGCCAAAATAATTTGTTTTGAAAAATATTTTTAATTATTCTGTTTCCTTCGTGGTTATGTAGGCATATATATATATATATATATATATATATATATATATGGCGGAGCTTTAAAAATACTTTCCTCGATAATTTAAAGACAGCACCGCAGCAGGATTTTAAAATTACAAAAACTTTTAAGAATTATCTGTGGGTTCGAGACCCGGTGTCGGAAGACGTTGTCTTCGCAATCATACTTTTGAAAATTCTCAGGATATCTGATTTTTTATTATAATTTTTAAAATTCGTGGCATTTTCTCTTATTGTAGCTTTTTAATTAAACTAATTTAATCTTACTAAACTTTATAGGACCGATGCGGAATTGATCGTGTTATAGCTACTTTTCGTTTTGACGAAAGGGGAATAAATTATATGGCTGCTTTACCCCACAAACAAACCAGCGATCTGAACACAGAGGTCGTGGTACAGGTTCACATCCGATCTAGCGAGTGCTAGGTCACCGAAGGACTAATGTAAGTATTTTTTGGGGGGGTTAAGAAAAAACACATTGTATTTTCATTCAATTTATTAAATGGTAGAAATAAATAAGTCTTAACGGGTACAAATAGGCCTTTACACAATATATATATATATATATATATATATATATATATATACACAACTTTTCACAATACAGCGGGTGCTAACATATGGGAACCTATTTTTATCTGTCTGCATACATTTTTATCATTCATTTCAGTGTTCCACAAATCGAATAATTTTTAAAAATTTATGAATCCCTTCCCACGTGACATGTGCATGAGAAATGAGAGGGCGTACATCCCGTACGTGTTACTATAATATCCTTGAAGGCGATACGGGTTCCATACAATCTCAGGTACATGTAGCTGTTCGATAAACTGCACAACCACAGAATCATTCCAGGGCTGAGCGTCGAGTGAGTCAAAATAGAACATTCTTTCCCTATTTTTAAAATAGATTACAAAACAATGAATCCCCTCACCCCTCTACAATGTTGGTGTTAACGATAATCCCGTACCAGTTTCTCGTAGTTGGCAACTTCAATATTTCATTCTTCGCAAACACACCGATAAATTTGGAGCGTGTGAAACGGTCACTTTTCATTACTCCCTGGAGTGTATTCGCGTCCATTTTAAAAGTCTGTGACCACGTTCCTGAAACGATCAACTTCTATTAGTGCCTGTGATTCGAGGTAAACTAGCACACTTATAGACGCGTCTATAGGCTTGGCAAATTCCAACCTGACTGAGATGTTTCCACTCTGTTGTGGACTTAAGTGCGTATTTACGCCAGCAGACAAGTCAGGCGTAATATCAAATGAATAAATGTTAAATTCTTCGACAAATTCTTTCTGCGTTACACCAAACCCAAGCTCGTCACATGCACCTGTATTATGAGCCAGATTACTATAAGCTCTCGCGCAGAGAGGGAACACAGCGTCTGATGAGCAATCAACAGATATAGTCCCTCCCAAAACGATGCCATTTATGTATAGGGTTATATTTTTAAGGCCAAAATTCTCGAATTTAAAGGCACTTTTTTTATATTTTCCATTCATCGAGGCTTGGTCCTGCATTCCAATTAATATCCTTTTGGATAGAACTCCAAGGGCCACGTTTTCTAGTTCCTTCGAGGCCAACCCGGCGGCGGCCACCATGTATAGCTTGATCTGTACATTGTTAATGGGGTATTTTACTGTGGCGTGTATTAAGTCTTTCTCAACCTCTATTGGTTTTGGCAAACTTAATTTCACTCAGCGTACACGCAAATACGCCTCCATTATGTGAATCACAACTGGTTTCGCGCCCTCTTCTTGTTCAGACCCCAAATTTATGCAGATCTCAGGAATCATCGTGCGGGTAAGCTTCAACTTCATATCCACCCCGTTCATAAGCAGTTTCTCCTCGAATGTGAAATCTGTATGAAGACATTCAAAACATTCGTATATCTTTTTTTTAGAGTTTCTAAATTTATCTTACAGACCTACAGAAGCTAAGGCTAACAAAGACCCTAATATACACTCTTAGGTTAGCCCGAGAGAAAGGAAAGAGGAGGAGGTTAAAAGAGGAGAATAAAAGGTTAAAAGAGGAGAATAAAAGGTTAAGTAAGAAGCAAAACTTAGCATTCGTGGGTTAACATTCATTTAGAAAGAGAGAAAGAAAGACTCCCCATCATCATCCGCCGGCCACTGCCGAAAAGTCGGAAAAATAGTCGAAGAGAATAGGAAAGGGATGAAAGATGAAAAGAAGTAAAATAAGAAAGCTTACAAACCATGCAAACACAGTCTTAACTCACTGTCATACCATGCAAACTACAGACATCCAAGTAAAGAGAGTTACAGACATGCAAGTAAGAAGAGGATTAAAAAATGTTGAGTATAACAAAAAGTGGGTTAGTTTACTGTACGAGTTACATCTACGTTCGTGTTAGTCTATTTATTTTTTTAATAATTTTACTGCTGGCATCACACGCTGGCATGTCACAAGCTGGCATTAATCTTCAACAGATTCGCCCTCGACCACCACCCCCAGAGCTCCTGTGCTAATTGTTTTCTTATTTCAAAACAACGTTAATATTTTTAAAATGCCTATCTAAACGGTTCTTAAACATATTAACGCTGGGAGAGTTAACGACTGACGCGGGAAGATTATTCCATTTATCAATTACTTTAAACGTAAAGAAGTTTTTAGCGGTATTAGTAATGAAACGTCTGCCACGCAACTTAAATCCGTTATTAAGAGTATTGCTATTATCGAAAGTGAACAGTTTGTCAAAATTTACGTCATCGATGTTATTAACGATTTTGAAAAATTCAATAAGCTCCCCCCTTAATCTCCTAGTTTCGAGTGAATGCAAGTATAACTCTTTAATCCTATATACATAAGGCTTGTTGCGCAATGACGGAATTAGTTTCGTGGCACGACGCTGAACCCTTTCTAACCTATCAATATCCTGACGCAAATATGGGCACCAAAACTGAACGGCATATTCTAAATGAGGCCTGATTAGGGACTTGTACTTTATACCATTTTCATCTTTAGTATGGTAATATCCTCGGCGGTTAAAAAGGTGTCCTTCGCTTCTTTTGAAAAGTTGAGGACATTTTCCAGATAGGCTCGTAGGTGATAATACCCCGTTCCTGCCGAGATGTTAACCTGATTTAAATACACCTCACACTGGCTGAATATGGAGTGTAAAAAGTTGGTTTCAGGGTATGCAGAGTAACTATCATCGCAGTCCGTTCCATCAGAATGGGCTATATGCAGTTTAGCGTACATGTGCATGCAGCTCGGGTCAAAAAAGTAAGGGCATGAGCTGAGTATCACGAATTCTATAGGGGCACTCGGCGAACTAACTGTGTTTAATGGGTTAATTGTAATAAAGTCGCTATGCTCAATAGAGACCTGAGTGGGGGGCATATCAAAGAGGGACAGTTCCGATTTACAGCATTGTGAACTACACGAATGGATGAAACGCGCCATGACGAGTCAGAAATAGTACCACCTCTTTCGACAAGTATTAGTCAGCCTATGTTTCGTAAGAGTAGTGTCCTCAGTTTATATCAGTTAAAAAAAATGATCAGCCATAGGTTTCCTACGCTTAGAGCACTTCTTTTTTGATTTCCTTTTACGTTTAGCGCCACGTGATGACGTGATGGTAACTCCTTCTTCCTGTCAGATCTCTTCTTTCCGCCACCAAACATTTTTCTCTTTGCATCTATGATGATCTCGTCCCGTGTACGTTTTAAATGTTTTTATATTGCTTCTTTACGTTTAGTTCCACCCATTATGTCTTCTGCCGCGTTAAAACCTGTTTATAACGCCTTCCTCCCTAGGTATCTAGCACCCCTCTTCAACAGTGGGACACCGGTGCGTAGTATGGATGAAAATTGGATCCAAGCCCACTGGTATCTCACTCCTTGATAGACTGTAAATGGCCTTCGGGTCATTATAAACAGCGAAAGTGTAGTTTCACTGTTAAGCTCCCATCACCGAATGGGAAATTTTTTCTTCAATCGTTCTTATATATATCCAGATGTTGGTTAATAGATTAGTCGCAACATTCACATAAAGGGGCTTGTCATATGTAAAGCTCAAACTTTTCTCTCTATGATTAGGGATGTGTGCAATGCGCAGCAGGCGCGCCTGGGTGTCCCCAACAAATTGGTGCTCTACGATATTCTTGTAAATATTGCACATGTCTGGAGGTGAGAGCTTTCACCCAATTTTTCCATCTTCAATTGATACATTAAGCTGGACATGTCAGGCTGTGCCTCGTGAAAGGTATCTCTTTGGAGAGCTGCGCTATATCGGCCCTCGGCCAAAATTGTGAACAGCTCTTTATCTTTAATATTTCTAGTAAGCGTTGATTTTAACTTCAATGTGTATGCAGGCGTGTCTATGTTTATGACTTCAAAAAATAAATCGTTTGTCAGATACGACTTTTCAAGACTCTTGTTTAACCCCGTCAAAATGTCCATGGCTGTCATAATGCCCGATTCCTAGCGAAATATTTGTGCTATAGTACTGTTCCTCACCGAACAGGACTGATCGCATAGTATTGTCTAAGGTTATGCCTAATTTTTCGCACTCATCGATTCTTCTAAGGATCAGAAATATGATTTGCTCATTTTCAAGAGTTAAAAATTTGGAGACTAACTGGAGTTCACATAAACACCTCATACGAATCACGCTCCAATTCAATGGGTCCGTGGAGTTCTGTCACAAAGTTGGCGAGGGTGTTGTTAGGATGTACAGACAGAGAAGAAGAGGACGGGAGTGTGACATAGAAGTGGCTAGGCGCCATGTTGCATACTATTAAGCTTCATTATTGCAGCAGCTTTTATATAGGTGTTGAAGCTTTCTGGGTAACCCAGCCATTTCACCAGGTACATTTTTCTCTTTCCTGAACCTTTGCTGCCTAAAATTTTTTCAATTTTAAACACACTTTTTCCTAAATTAAATGTCACTTTCTGCAACTCCTCGCGGTAAAAGCCTCCAGCGATCTCTTCCCCATTCAAATCTTCAACGTAATACATCATTATCTCCTTTAGGTCTCATAGCACGAACTTTAAAAATCTCACGTGTCCATCCTTGCTCAAATCCCTTCGCGAATTTATTTCCCGAACGTGATAGCCTTACATAATCATTGATTTTGAAATGTGTAGAGTGTGGTGGCGGTGCTCCATCTCTTCTCACCTCTGGCAGCGTACCTCTTTCTAAAACTTCGTTAGGTGTTGTGCCAATCGTACGGTGGTGTGAACGGTTGTATGATGACCAATGACCCGAGAACGTTTATATATCTGTATGTGTTTTTATGTGTAAAATAGCGATGCATGCGTTCCTTTATGGTACGTTGAACTCTTTCAGCTAAAGAGGCCTTATGTATAGAACTGCTAGTGTAGTAACTGATATTAAACTCTGTCAGCATGTTCTGAAAAGCGCGACCTATAAATTCTTTCCCCATATCCGTAAAAAATAGCCAGGAACCCTTCTTCTTTTAACATCAACGTTTTGGTCGCTTTAGCAACTGTTTCAGGCGATTTATTTTTCAGGGGAATTAGCCACAGATATCTAGAGAATACATCTATTATGAATAGGATGTAGCGGTATCCGTCATTATACACTGAATATCTTTGCATGTCTGTTAAATCCGCTTGCCAAATAGAGTCAATCGAATCCGCGGTTGTCTTGGCCGTTTTAAACCTTTTTCTCACCGGTTTATGAAGTGTATAAGCATCCTGTTCCCGCAAAAACCGCTCAACATCTTTTTTCCTACTCCGTAAACACCTCTGTACAGTCTATTAACGCCATAGGAGGCGGGGTTAGAAATGTCATAATAGCGTTTACTTAATATGTTAGCCATTTGCGTATTTTAGAGACACGTGGATAAGGTTGGCCGTTTGTTCTCTTCTTTCTCTTCTTCAGAGACGCTGCTGCTGGGGGCGATGGCGTACTCAGTTGTGACACATGCGAGACTTGATCCAGGTCTTTTAACCTATTCAGATTACCTATCAATGTTTTGGGGACATTTATTTGTTGTAGTCTTGCTTTAATATGCTTCCATCCTGTTGGTGAGGGTCTGTCCCACTTTCTCACCAGATCATGAACAATATCAACGATATTGGATCCTTGTACCCTTGTTCCTTCAACAATGACCTCGCCTGTATCGGCCCACTGTATGATGGGGTCCTCACTCAATAGATTATAAAGACTTAAGCCTTTATTCCTCAATGTATGTGGGAGACTGTTTTTTAACACATGTTCGATGTGTTGTGTTCCGTTGTTCTTTGGTTGGTCATCTCTAACGTCGGGCCAGGTCCTGTGTCGCCATGCTCAGCGCTACTCGCGCTGTGCCTAATAACCACGGGGAGCTCTGTAGGATTCTTATAATCTTCGTACTCATGAAGAAATTTCTGCAAAGCCTCTTGGTACAAGATTTTTCTCATCAGGTGACTTTTCACTGTTTAATAGGGCTAGCAACTCGCTTTCCATTCTTTTAAGCCTACTTTTACGGGGTTCTAGAGCCGTGTCTGGAATCTTTGAACTTTGCAATGAAGCATACACCTCGTGCGGAATCACAACCACCTTCTTCATTATATTAATCTAGTCAGTAAAGGACCCAAAACTGAAAATAAGATGGGTAGGAATGATCCTCCTCTTTGTACAATAATTCGCTTTTTCTTACCCACAGTTTGACTTTTATGAGCGAGCGCTCGTATTATGTTCTTGTAACGACGTAAGCGAGCCTTCTGGGGTTTCATTGGCACATTACATTTTATAACATTAAGACAGATTTCACAGATGCATTTTAAAAAGTGGAGTCGATATTTTTAACAAACATCTGTTGCAGTGCCCGGGCAATCGTTGATAGATTTTTATTAATTCACGATATTTCTTCAGCCTATTTGTCATTCTGGAATATACACCGTTTCAGGTTCGCTTGGGAATATATTCGTTCTTAGAAGCACCCTAAACGTGTTTCGCGGGTGAAGGTCACAAAGCAAATATCCATAACGCTGGCTTGTGGCTTCTTTATAAACCTCCAAAAACTCCTTACGTTGATTCGGGAACATTTGATTGGCTAATACCCCAATTTGTGACACATCTCTACGTTGTGCGAATAAGACTAGATATTGTGTATTTAGCGACACATCGCGCATGTATCTATTTTTGAAAAATAGATTCTGGTTGATGAAGAATACGCTTATGTTAAGATGGTGGGAGAACACTGTAAATGTCTCGGCAAACGTTTTATCCATTTCCAACATGAGATCGTCAATTACAATAACTGTATGCTCATTACCTTTTAACGAATTAACGTCATACACCCTTGTGGAACAAAATTTCATCTTGGTACTCGTTGAACACTGACTGATACGTCGAATAGCACCATATTACTTTATGCACAAATTTTGAGAACATCTCCCCCTTATCTTTAATGATTTTAAGCATAAATACAGTTTTTCCACATCCTGTAGGGCCAGATATAATACATGTGGAGGGGCTTGTGAACCTGAATTTTTCTACAGATTCCATCTCTAACACACACCCTAAGTGGGTCATTTACAAAATATTACAAATTTTGAGTGCTGTTCCTTATATTTTGTTTCTTCTTCCACAGAACCGTGAATGACGACGATGTACAGCACCCCATCATCGATATCACAGACGAACCCGATGACCGTGCAGCTACAGAACCCTTCCCCGCTGACGAACCCTCACCAGCGACACCTGTAGCATGCGACAGTTCAAAGCGGAAGCATGATGAAGACCCTCCACGTCAGGTATAAAGCGTGCCAGGATTGCTCCGGTTGTTAGACCCCCAGTAATAGAGCCCCAACCCTCTACGTCTTACGACACAACCCCACAATAGTACCTTCCTCAAATATGCCCCATTGTTCAGTTCCGGGTACTTCCTCAAGCAGCTTCTCATACTGTGGAGGATGGTATAACATTCGAGTTGGTGCGCACCGCTACCCCACCCCTGCCCTGACTAGAAATCGGTACGTGGTCAGGGTTGACCCTGGATCCCTGTATACCAACGGACTGCGGCGCGTAGTTGAACGTATTGTGGAGTTTGCCCTTCAGAACCGCGACGAACGTGAAGTCCGGACGAGGTTATCCTTCAGGTTCGGGTCAGATGAGGGGGACGATTTTTGGGTGGTAATACCGTTCAGACGTTTGGCGGCTGTATATAGAATATATCTTGGGCGTATAATGCAAGCCTCTCAAAGTGGTACATCCTTCAATATGGACAACTTCATGGTAGATATTGACAGAGTATTCCGGGTTGCGGGTCATAGTGCCACACCTTATACTCTTAATTTCAATTCTCCGGTTATTTACAGAAAGCATTTAAACGTCGATCGTGGTTGTGGTTTTATAGCAATAATCTTAGCACATATGTAAACTGTCTTCAGATTGTAAGCTTGAATTTGAGTGTAATATGGGTCCTGAAGGACTGAGTAGGGCCGAGCAGGAAATGAATGCACGTATAGTTGTATTTGGAGTGGAGGATCGTCGTAGGACTGTGTTTGTGTTTAAAAGCAGCGTGAGATCGTACATGACCTTACTTATTTTAGGATTGTCAGGAACATCGTATCTCCCCATCCGTAAAATAAAGGCTCACTACGCCAGTTATGATAGAAGTCGAAAATATGGAAGGCATCATGATGTGTGTAAGGGTTGTCTCGAGTTTTCTGACGATATGGTGAAACATTGTAAGGATTGCTACATGGTATGTGAGCAGTGTAAATGCCCCAAATGTGAAAGTTGTGTAGTTGAAACCGAGAAGAGGGAATGTAATGTGTGTAGACGTACATTTTTCAATAACAATTGCTTTGAACTCCATAAATCAAATGGCTCTTGCAGGAAAATGAGGATTTGTAAGTGCTGCATGTTTCACATGATGGATAATTGGGGGAATTTCAAACATAAATGTGATGAAATTCACTGTTCTACATGTCATGAAAAATATAAGGCGGATGGGCTGAAGTATGTATGTTATATGAAAGCTACTAAGCCTAAAAATAGCCCTTGTATAACTGTGTACTACGATATAGAAACTTACACGAACGCTGAAACCAAAGAGGTCATTCCACACTTACTCTTAAGTCAAACTATCTGTGATGAGTGCATGGAGATCGAGTGTGATGAGCGCCACAAATGTGGAAAACGGACAAACGTTTTTAATACGAATGCACACGGCAGCCCTGTCAAAGTCTTTGTAGCCTATATTGTCAAATTATCGGACAAGTTAAAAAAAATGACTGTGTATATTCTTGCCCATAACGGGGCGAAATTTGACACACAGTTCCTTTATAAGGAGCTGCTTGAAGACGAGACGTCTGCGATATTTACAGGTGTTCTCTTGAAAAGAGGCAACAAACTAATACAGATGCTTTTAAGAGGTAATGTACAGTTTAAAGACACCATTCAACCCATTCAAGGTATTCTTTCCGCCTACAGAGGGAGTGAAACTCCACTACTACGACTTCTGCTCTTTATACCCCGACGTGATGAAGAACAATCCGTACCCCGTAGGTGCGCTTGAAAAAATGGTGGGTCCCACCATACCAATCATCGAGGAGTTTTCAGCTAACTTGAATGAGCGCTACTTTGGACTCTCTTTCGTAGATGTGCTCTCCCCTCGCGATTTATGGATGGCGATCTTACCCGTCGTTATAGATCACAAGCTCATGTTTCCCCTGTGCGTGAAGTGCGCAGAAGAGAACAACAGTGATTGTGACCATACAACCAACCAGCTTAAGATCAGAGACGTATATACAAGCCCTGAGCTGGCCTTAGCCATTTCCCCATGGGTATAGAATATTGAAGATACATGAGGTGCGGAGTTTTCAGAAGCTACCCAACTTTTTCACACCATATATAAAAGCTTTTTTGAAGGTTGAAGTAGAAGCCTCAGGATATCCGCGAGGGGTTGATACCGAAGATGAAGAAACGGCTTATATTCAGCGTTACCGTGCCCATGAAGGTATACAGCTTGACCGTTCACAAATTGTTAAGATTCTTCGCAAGCGCTTTTGTGCAAAGTTGTGTCTAAACAGTCTTTGGGGGAAATTTACACAGATTACCGGCAAAGGGAATGTCCATTTGACACAAAGTTATAGTGAAGTCTGGGATTATGCCAACGCTCCCGATAAAGAGGTTATGGAGATCGTGAATGTAGGTAATACTTACATAATAAAGTACAACATCACCGAACTGGCCACAGATACCTCACGGGTTACAAACATACCTGTAGCCAGTTTCAAAACGGCCTACACCCGCATCAAACTTTGGGGTCTACTGCACTCTCTTGAAGGGAGGGTGCTGTACGCTGACACAGATAACGTGATATTCACAGCGAGGGAAGGTGAATACATGCCTGCTGTTGGGGAATTCCTCGGGGAGCTAACTGATGAGATCAAGGACAAGTATGTTGATGGTGCATACGCACACTCGTTTGTGTCAACATGGTCAAAAACCTATAGGGGTAGGGTTGAGAGTAGGGGATGATATGAAGTATATCGTGAAGGCTAAGGGTATCACGCTTAACCATGCGAACCGTCGAGTCGTTAACTTTGACTCGTTGAAGGACAAAGTGTGCTTGGAAGATGAGGGTGACCAGCCACCCCAACTGACTGTGGGGACCCACAATTTTCGGGCGCAGAAACTATGGTGTGTGAAGGAACTTAGGTGCACGAAGGAATGCCGTAGCACCTATAGGAAGCGTTACCAGGAGCCTGGTACCTATGATACCGTGCCCTTTGGTTACCTTAATCCTTGATTGTATTTATATATATGTGTATTGTTAATGATATGTTTATTTATCACGTATATTTGTTTCAATTAAGGTTTCATTTTCTCCTTTGTGTGCGTGCGTGTGTGTGTGTATACAGTAAAAAGCTAAGCTCCGCCCACTGTAAGATCGGTCACGTGACTCCTGCCACTACCTGAGCATATCTCTGTCCCTGCGTGCTCAGTTATCCTCTGCATACACTTGAGCTCAGACGTGTATATTCCCGCGTAGACGAAAAATAGTAATGGCTACCTTTAATATTGCGTGTTCAACGTTTATGAAGTAGTATTCGGCAAAGTGCCAAAATGTGGTGGATACTGAAAAACTCCCTATTCCACCTCCTTTGATACTTTTAAGGCTACATTGAGCCGTGCGAAGGACCAAGATGTTCAAATACTCTACGGGTATTCTGGCGAGGGCATTGTAGGATTTCGTAGTAGAAACGATGTATTGAAGTATTTTGTAGACTTACCCTTTGTAAAAGCTCACATATACCGCGAAGTAGAAGAAGCAAAACGTTCAGAAGATAAGCAACGGCTATGGATAGTGAGTCTTGTTGATGACTGGTATGCCAAGCGATATTATGTCATGTTACATCATACCGACTACTCGTACCGTAAGGTTGAGAATGTAAATCTTGTCATCATGGAGAATCTTAAGTATTTTTAGCAATATATTAATATATATCATGAAGAGGTTGTAGTGAGTTTGTGGCTAATGGGCTGTGTGAGTTTTTAACAGACTTTAGAGACGAGTATCGCTTGTTAAACAAAAAGGATAAATATGGGCATACATTTATCTTAAATATTGCATCGGATTGTGAAGGTGTTTAATTTGTGGAAATGAACGTCTGGTGAGTGATAAAACATTAAAGCCGGTATTGCTTCATGTAGCGGACAATTCTGTTTGTCCAGGGGCATAAGTGTTCGAACAAGCCTGTACACGCTTTAGCATTTTATAGCGTGAAGCCGGTACCATTAACTATGTACTTGAAACGATTTCCAGGCAAGCTAACTCTGGTAAACGTAATGTTATTTATTTAAGTGTTGAGGAGATGAATAGTTTCTTCGTGATAGTTGAGAAGTGGGGAGAGGACCGTTATAAAATACCTGCAGGTGTAGGTACAAGAAGAGAGCAGATTAGTGATGCCCTCTCATATGCCGTTGTTTGTACGTTGTGTATAAATACCGATGAGCCATTCATTGATATACCACTGATGTAGAAGAATGCATCCGATAATAACATTCTTGTTCCTACGCGAAACTGTTTCATCCTCGACAGAATGTTTGAAATCGTCGGATTCCGCAAACTGAAGCCTATATTAGACGCTCGTGTTATGGGTATGATTTATTTTGACACGGTTCTTGAATACGCATACACCGCTCTGCTCGAAGGATTTATCGAATGTAGGAATGAACAAGGCGAGAATGGTCTAGAGCTGGATGCATATTTAAAAGTTTTAGATTCTTCGAAATATCCTGAACTTTGGTACAAAGCACTTGAGCGGTACAGGGAAGAGCTTGCCTACACTGTTCATCCTGAAGAGCTGTATCTCTATATAATGAATAGCTGTCGTTACGACTTGGAAGATTATTTCAATTGCTGCTTTGCAGAGTGAGGAAGAGTTCACGGCTGAAAAGCTCGGGACGTTAAGAAAAAAACCCTCGATTGGAAAGGAGTGTTTATAAACTTGTATTTAATAATGATGTTGTGGTTAACGATGACCTCTTTTTGCGTGCTTCTGATTGTATTCTAACCGTGTTTAAAGATAACTTGCCAGCCGAATATAATGTGGGTTCAAAAATAGTATTGAACGATGTGAAAGCCATTTATGTCGAGTATAGGTATCCGTATAACTTGAGCGGTGAAGTATTGCTTGTGCGGTTTTACCGTGTAGTGCAAAGTAATAACGATGTGAATGTAGACTCGATTACGTGTGAATTTAGCGTTTTGCGCCGTAGAACATAGAGTATTTTCATGTATATTTATTTATTTAATTGTGTGTATATACAGTGCCCGCGAAAAGTATCCGATCACTCAAGAAAATACAATATTTTCCCTTGATATTCAGAGACACGTAATTCACTTTCTATTTGTTCTAGCGACATCTGGTAACTTTGAGGTTGCTCGCTGATATGAGAGCTATCCAACGCATTCTCAAATTAGTGTTCTGGTAGCCTTCGTTGCGGGTGGCTGTGTCTCAAATTTGTCAGATTTCACTGCTTGTGTAAATTTCTTGATATTTTTTTTTTTTTACAGAAAGTGGTGTAAATAAAATTTATATATAATGTGTGCTAAAAAACAACTTAAGAGTGATTGTCGAGGTGCTATTGTTGCTTTGCATGCATGTGGGAAATCACAGAGACAGATAGCTAAGGAATTAAACATATCCCAAAGTACCGTTAATTTATGGGTTTCACGGGCTAAGAACAATGGTGGCCTAACCACGCCAGTCCCTAAAAAACGATCTGGCAGACCGAGAAAAACAAATTCGCGAACAGACAAACTTATGAAACGTTTAGTATTGAAAAACCCAACAATAACTGCGAAAGAAATAAAATTTAATATGAATAATTTGTTATCTGGTGTTTCTGAACGAACTATCCAGGAGCGGCTCCAAAAAGAACTCGGATTACCATCTCGCCATGCTGCTAAGAAACCGTTCATTAATGAAAAAATGCGTAAAAAACGTGTCGCATTTTGTAAAAAATACATTCATTGGACTGTTGATGACTGGAAGAAGGTTTTATTTAGCGATGAGTCGACATTTTTGACATTCAGAAGTTGTCCAAAAAAGGTTCGCCGGCCTATTGGCTCAAATAGGATGGACCCTAAATACACCCTAAAGACAATGAAACACCCTCCCAGTGTGATGGTTTGGGGTTGTTTCGGTTACTATGGGTGTGGAAACTTATATTTTTCCGAAGAACACAACTATGAATGGTGCACGGTATTTAGCAATGCTACAGGATAAACTTCCAATGGCAATGGCAATCCAAAGGACAAAAACATACATGCATGATGGTGCACCATGTCACAGGGCCAAAATAGTGACAAAATGGATTACTGACAATAAATTTGATATTTTGGATTGGCCTGGTAATAGTCCAGATCTCAATCCGATAGAAAATCTGTGGCTAATAATAAAAAATAAGGTTGAATGCCACGACACTGGCTCAGTCGAAAAATTACAAGAGGCCATCAAAAAGGTATGGTGCAAGGAAATATCAGTGGAAGTTTGTCAAAACTTGATTAAATCCATGCCAAAACGTCTAGAACAAGTCATCCAAACCAAAGGACAGATGACAAAATACTAATATAAGGTTAGTATACATTTAAACATTGTTTTTTATGTAAAAAATACAAATTTCAAGGGTGATCGGATACTTTTCGCGGGCATATATTCCATTGTATATTTATTTTCTATATATTTCGTGAAATTGAATCTATTATTTCGTCTAAATAAACAGAATGGTTTAATGGTGTTTTATTTAATTCTTTTGGTTGTACACGACATTTAATTACAGCAAATGGCTGCCTTCGAAAACAGATTTCTAAACCAACTGCCAAATATATCTGGATCCCACAATCTGCAATCCTAATAATGTACACCTGAACAAGCCAATTACACCTTCTAACTCAACTGGCTGTTTAAGTCAGAATATGTGCTTTATTTAAATAAATAAACGCAATCTGGCAACTCAATAATGTACACCTGAACAAGCCATTTACGCCTTCTAAGTCAACTGGCTGGTTAAGCCAGAATATATGCTTCAATTAAATAAATAGCGCAATATGGCAGCTCAGCCAGATAAGCCAACTGACTGGTGAACGCAGAATATATGCTTTAATTAAATAAATAGCGCAATCTCGCAGGTTAGCCAGATAAGCCAACTGGCTGATGAGGAATATATTAAGACAAAGGCCGCTCGGCTGAAGTCTTAATATGCGTTTGGCTCCTGCCAGGCGAACACTTCTCTCTCCTTCTCCTCTCTTTCTCTTGGGGGATAACTCCGCCTCCAAGTTGCATAACCATTGTTGCTCTTGCAACATTCCCCCACCCCCTTTGCTGCATAACATCTTGCAACATTCCCCCGCCCCCTTTGTTGCATAATTTGTACATTTCCTTTGCAACATTGATCAACATTTTCAATTGCATTGCACTTTCTCCTTTTGCGCCCATACTACTGTCCGTTTAGGTAAACTGAATGCCCGGTTAGGTTAATTGAATGCCCGATTAGGTCAACTGAATGCCCGGTTAGATTAATTGAATGCCCAGGTAGGTTAATTGAATGCCCGGTTAGGTAAACTGAATGACCAGTTAGGTTAATTGAATACCCGGTTAGGTCAACTGAATGCCCGGTTAGATTAATTGAATGCCCAGGTAGGTTAATTGAATGCTCGGTTAGGTTAATTGTACGCCCTTGACGATTCGTTAGGTTAAGTCGTGATATTTTTGTTAAAGCTATCGAAAATATCTCGACTTAACCTAACCAATCGTCAAAGGCGTACAGATGACCTAACCTGGAATTCAACGAACCTAACCCGGTATTCAATAATTTTACCATAGGTTTCGAGATATATATATATATATATATATATATATATATATATATGTGCTGAGAACATTTGAGCCAACAGGTTCACTCAAATCCTATTAAGTTTACTCAATTTTAATTGCATAAAATTAATATAAATATAAGTACAAGATTCAACATGTGCAGGAAGTGAAGAAAACGGAAATGTTTTCCTGCTTTTAATTTTTTGCGCGTTTTTTTTTTTGGCGTTAATCTTATACTATAATAAGAGAGCTGTCCGTCTGTCCGTCCGTCCGTCCGTCCGTCCGTCCGTTCGTCACACTTTCAGAAATTGTGAGAAAAAATTGTGAGAAAAAAATTCAGAAATTGTATTACGGGCGGTAATGTGAAGCTCAAGATTTTCATGACTGTGTTCTTTTCTGTAGTTTAGCCTGTCTGTTTGTCTGTTTGTGAAATTTATCCCGGGCAGTAATGGGGGAAGGGTGGGGGTGGGGGTAATGGGGGATGGGTGGGGTAATGGGGAGGGGTGGGGGTAATGGGGGAGGGGGTTAGCCCCCAAGTTGCATGAATGGGGGTGAGGACGTTTTGGGAGATACCAGATTCAGAAATGTTGACACAATGTGAAGCTCAAAATTTTCACGGCTGCGTTCTTTTCTGTAGTTTAGCCTGTCTAACCGTCAGCGAAGCGACGGGAACTGTACTAGTAATAATAATAATAATAATAATAATAATAATAATAATACAGTAATAATAAAAAATTTCTGCGAAGCAGAAATTCTTATTGTAATCGTTAATTATTATTATTATTATTATTATTATTATTATTATTATTATTATTTGACACTGATAACATTGGTCAACAAAGTTTTTGTCACCGATATACTTTTACTTGAACTGTATGTATTTTGTTACGTTGATTGCAAAAATGAAAACAGAATTTTTCTACCAGCAGCAGTTTTAGAGTGACGAACGAATTTACATTACTTAGGATTTGAATCAGAATAGGAAGTGGGCGGGATCTGTCCCTTGCTACTCCTCTGCTTTTAAGTTGCTGCACGTCACTGTTGACTTTCATTTGTCAGTTACTTACTTGATTTCGCTCACTGAACATTTTAGGTTAGTTCAATATACATTTTTTACTTTCATATTGCTATTACTAGGGGTGGGGGGAATCTAACATTTTTTTTAGGACGAGTGGTTTCTATGGTCATTTTGGCTGCTGAATACGAATCCGGCTAGTTCTTGGACTTAAAATTAATTTTTGACCTGGTTCAATGGGCTTTTTTTCAAAATGGCGGCCAAAAAAATCGCTTTTTTGTTTTAATGATAAAAAACCTCTACCCTTCACATGTAATATGTCTTCTTATATGTTTTCATGGTCGCTGAACTGGTAAATGGACAAATGAGAGACATTAGGAGTGTGGTTAAGCAGATAGATGACGAAAAATTTGAAAAAATGCCGGATCCATATCGAACGTAAAGGATGAATGAGGCCTTCCACCTCCAAACCTTTATAACTGATAAAAAAAAATAATTAGTTGATAAATGCTTGCTATATTTTTAATCATGGTTATGTTCATTCTTCAATGTTGTTAAGTATCTAGTGTGTCGTAATAATGATGTTTTATTTACGCTTACTTTAGTGTTTTGGCTTATTCTGGTGTTCTAGTATTTGACTGCTTTCTCTTTTGTGGTTTCTTGTACTATTAATGTTGTGCTAATTTACTTTAATAATAATAATTGTATATATTACTTTAATAATAATATAGTATATATACTTTAATAATGATAGTAAATAATATATCACATACAATATTTGATATAATCTAAAGGGTGTCAGGAAATGATTGCCCCCCCCTGTACAGAAGAAACTGAAAGGAATAGAAAAAAACAGACAAAACCACGCGAAAGAGCGTTTAATTTTGAATAAAAAACACTTGTTTTAATATCGGGTGTTGCCCCCATTTGCAGCTCTGACGGCCATTAATCGACGGGGATATGATCCCAGAAGTGTCTCAAAGAGATCGGTATCATGACTCATTTCTTCAAGGAATTCGTTGATCTTTGCAGTCATAATTTCTGTTGAATACCGATTCTGAATGGGTTGTTCCAGCATTAAGGACTCCACCCGATCCTTCATGATGGATCCGACATGTTCACAGACATTAAGATCGGGAGAATTGCCAGGCCATTCATTATTTCCGAAAAAATCAATGTTATTGTCCTTAAGCAGTTGTTGAGTCGCAAGTGCTTTCATAGAGGGGGCTTTGTCGTGAAGAAAGGTTGCCTGTTCAACATCCAAAACACACTCGGGGTCTTTCAAAAACGGAATTACATGTTGGGCTAAAATTATATTTCGAAAATAAGGCCCATCCCAACTGGTTGGTTCCTCTTGGTTTGATAACCCAGATGAACTTCCGAATAGAGAACATAATGAAAACACCCACACATGCTGGATTTTTTACTATTTCTCGATACTTCTGGTCGTCTGGGACTTCATCAGGAGTTGTTGCCCAAACCCGATCATTCTGAAAATTTGGTTTTCTGGAGACATAAACGAAGAATTCATCGCTGACAACCAAGTGAAGGAAATCTTCTTCCGTCCATTCCTCAAGATAATCAGAAAACCATAGCCGATCTTCAATATTAAGATCACTCTTCCGTGGCTTAGCTATTTCATGCCAAGCACTCAAGCCTTGGCGAACTCGAAATTGATGCACAAGTTGCCGATTGACTATCTTACCACGACGGATAAGTATCTCTTTCGCTACCTCAGAGCAGCTCTTCTTTCGGCGCCGTGATGCAGCAAGCACAATGTCTTTCGATTCTTGAGATAATTTCTCCGGTCTTCCTCCTCGAAATTCTGTTTCACAATCTTCAGGATTCTTGATGGTTTTGAAATTTTATTATTTCTGCAAACCTTTTTCCACAACTCTACACATGTGAAAATTACAGTAAAATTTTTTAATTCGAATTGGTTCTTTTGTGAACCTCCAACAGTAAGGTAAACGAAAAATATTCACAAATTATGTGTAGTTTTATATATATACAGGGTGGGCCGTAAGTTTCCATACATAAGAAAAATAAACATCTTTTTATGGACAACCATTTTTATTTATATAATATGCTCTACATGGTTGCCATTGTTTTGAAAACACATTTCAATACGTGTTCCCCACTGTTGATGAACACGCATTAGCACAGTTGCCGTTATGCTTGTAATGGCGTTGGTGATACGTTCCTTTAGATGATTTATGTCTCGTATCTTTTCCTGATACACCATGGCCTTCAAGTGCCCCCAAAGATAGAAATCAAGGGGGGTGAGATCTGGGGATCTGGGAGGCCACTCCACAGGACCACGCCGACCAATCCAAGCATCCGGAAACTGCTGATCCAAATACCGACGCACGTGAAGACCATAATGAGGTGGAGCTCCATCTTGCTGGAAGTAAACTGGGAAGTTACCTTCCTCGTTTAGCAGGGATGGGAAAATCTCTTCTTGCAACATGTTAAGATACCTTTCGGCATTAAGATTTCCACTGACAAAAATTGGTCCAATAATTCTGTCACCCCATATCCCGGCCCACACCATCACTTTACCGGCACCTTGCATCTTCGTCTGACTCAGCCAGTTAGGGTTAGCATTACTCCAATAACGTATGTTTTGCCGATTAACCTCTCCATTGACGTAAAAATTTGCTTCATCAGTAAACAAGATCTTACGTCAAACGCATATTCTTAGGGTATCTGAAACATAAAAACAAACGTTTAATTTTTCCTATGTATGGAAACTTACGGCCCACCCTGTATATATATATATATATATATATATATATATATATATATATGTATATATATATATATATATATATATATATATACAGGGGTTGGACAAAATAATATGAACACCCGCCGATTTCACCGGTTATCTTTACGGACTGCTCAGACAAAGTAAACGGTCAAATGACTGGCAAACCTATTTAAATGCGTAACAGAGAGTGTATACGTCATGTTATAACCCTCACGTTGTTTTTACAGATCTGAGTGAATTATGAATTAGCAGTTATGAAAGACCTGTCAGACTTCCAAAGAGGGCAAATTGTCGGAGCGCGGATGGCTGGTGCATCGGTGACGAAAACCGCTCAGATGTTCAATGTATCCAGAGGAACTGTCTCTATGGTCATGTCTGCATACCAAAACCATGGAAAGACAAGCACCGACAAATGCAATAGTGAACGCAAGAAGAAGCTGTGTGATCGAGACCGCCGGGTGCTAAAGCGCATTGTGACAAAGAACCATAAGACCACAGCTCCAAAAGTGACTGCAGAGCTTAACCAGCATCTTGCAAGCCCGGTATCGACCAGAACTGTACGTCGCGAGCTCCATGGAGCTGGATACCATGGGAGGGCTGCAATTGCCAAACCCTTCCTTTCGCACATCAACATTGAGCGGCGCAGAAAATGGTGTAATGACCATAAGAATTGGTCAATGGACCGGTGGAAGAATGTAGTCTACTCCGACGAATCCTCTTTTACGCTATTTCCATGTTCCGGTCGAGTTTACGTCTGGAGACAGCCTAAAGATGCTTATGACCCCAACTGCCTGATCCCAACCGTTAAGCATGGAGGCGGATCTGTGATGGTTTGGGCAGCAATATCGTGGAATACTCTTGGCCCAGCTGTAGTACTGCATGGTAGGGTTAACGCCCAGGTCTATCTGTCAATATTGGCTGACCAGGTCCATCCCATGGTCCAAACGCTGTTTCCCAATGGCGACGCCGTCTTCCAGGATGATAATGCACCAATCCACACCGCTGGGGTCGTTAAAAACTGGTTTGAAGAGCATGTTAGTGAAGTAGAACGCTTGGATTGGCTTCCACAATACCCGGATCTTAACATTATCGAGCATCTGTGGTTTCAGTTGGAGCAGCAGGTCAGAAGCCGATTCCCACCGCCGGCGTCTTTGGAGGAACTGGAGCAGGGTTTGCTCGAAGAATGGCTCAGGATTCCTCTAGCCACTGTCCAAAAGCTGTATGAATCAATTCCCGACGCATTGCAGCTGTTATTGCCGCTAAAGGAGGACCAACTCCACATTAAGAATAAAAACCGCCATTTATCAAGGTGTTCATATTATTTTGTCCAACCCCTGTATATATATATAATATATATATGTATATATAAGGTGGCGCAAAAGTCAGGAACCATAGGCACAATTTATTAAATTATAATAAATGTTCGAATTGGTGACCTTCCACTTGGAGACACTTTCTGACGCGTTGAATGCATAATGTTTGATCATTCCTTAACACATTGGCACTGATTTTGACACACTCAAATGTGATTTTATCTTTTAGAGAACGTATGGTTCTGGGTCGATCAGCATAGACTACCGACTTGAGATGAACCCACAAGAAAAAATCAAGAGGAGTGAGGTCTGGAGACCTAGCTGGCCATTCGACGGGCCCTCGCCGTTCGATCCACTTGCTTGGGAATGTTTCATCTAAAGAGCTCCGGACGATGGTTGCGAAATGTGGTGGTGCACCATCCTGCTGAAACCACATCTCCGCCCGTTCTGTCAATGGAATGTCTTCCAGTGTGGGCATTAGAAATGTTTGCAGCTTATGCAGATATGTTTCACCTGTTACATTGCTGTCAAAAAAGTACGGACCAATTAACCGATCGCCCTAGAGCGCAGCCCACACCATAATTTGTGGATCGAATTGCACATGTCCTTCCTCCATCCATGTGGGTTCTGAGGTGAAATATCGCTTCGTCGCTAGTAACATGGGCGCAAAATGGGAGAGTGCAAGACTGTAAAAATGGTGCAAATGTAGAGCAATGTTGCAAAAGGGAGATGGGAATGTTGAGAGGTTCTGCAACAAGGGGAGGGGTTATCCCCCCAATCTGCAATGAAGGGGGAAGGGTTTTTCAATAAGTCAATGCTGCAAATGGGGGAAGGGTTATGCAACAAGTCAATGCTGCAAAGCGGGGAGGGCTTTGGGGGGAGAAGGGAGGAACACCTCCCCAAAAGGGGTAACCTTATCCTAAGAGAGGGAGAGAAAGAAGGAGGAGGCTCTCTGGGGGAGAAGGTGGGATGTCCTCATCGCCAAAAGGGAAACCTAACCTAACCCCTAATCTAAGAAGGAGAGAGGAGAGAGTTCTTTATTCCACCGGAGTCCGTCGCATAATGAGAGTCCAGGGACCCAGCAGCTGTTATATAGAGGATCGTGAGTTGCCAGATACCTCAATATATTTTAATTATGATTAGGTGTACCATATTAGGGTGAGTCGCCAGATTACACCATTTATTTTAAATTTTATTTATTAAAGGCAAGAGAAACTTTCTCCTTAAATTGCTCGAACTAATTAAAACACATTATTTGTGCGGAAGGATGATCGTTTACCGCGTGCCGGCGGTTGTCACCGGGCCTCGAGCCCGGATGAACTCTGAAACTAACCTTTTTATTATACTTCATTTTGTACAAAAATGACTAAATCCTGTTGTATCTCTACAGAAACATTCTGCTTGTAGAGATCTTCGAGATTTCTTATTTTCTCATGATATTTGTGTCATCGGATGTTACTGTGCTGTCTCTGGTAATGATCTATGTCAAGATTATGAAGAGTAGCGGCGCTAATTCTGTTTCCTGTGGTACTGAGCTGAGGGGCTCTGATGAAGATATTCCTGAAACGACTTGCCGCCACTCAAATTGTTCATCTCCATAATCCAAAATGGGAAAATTTGAGGATCGAAGAGTATGACCGCAAATAATGCAAAATATTGTCGTGGTAGAGATTGCGAGTGGCAAATGTTGATCATTGTTGCTAAGGGGTGAGGGATATTGTATGAAGGGGTGGGTTCCAAAATGGGAAAGCCGAGAATAGCATGGGAGCAAATATTAATGCAAAATATTATCGTTCCAGGGCGTGCAAGTGAGCTCATACACCTTGAGATGTGAGCATTGAATCTACGGAGAGAAGGTAAAGACACCATTAGTCGACCAATCAGGACGTCCAAAGCGTGGACCCGTAATATAGGTGTTACGATTGGTAAACAAAATTTAACATAGCCCCGCCCAGTTGCAATGACAATCAATCATCAAACTTACGAACAGCCTACTAGTCTTTTGGGGGTGGTGCTTGGGGATCATGCATATGAAAGTGAGTATTTTCCGCTGGGAGTCAGAGTAGTTATTTTCACCAGTGAATAAACATTCCCTCCGTCATGAATCAAAACTTTAGAGTTTACCTGATTTATATCAAGATGAGACATTGCAGCGGCTTCTACATTTAGTCATTTTAACGCAGCCGACTGGGAGGCATTATTTCCAACGCAAACCGTTGATGATATTTGCAATGACGCTCCTAACGAATCGACGCAAGGGACTGTCGTAGAAATGTAAATATTTATGTGACTGTAATTTTATTGTTTATAGCCAATTATACTCTGTAACACTGATTCTGTATATTATAGAATTTTTTGTTTTTATATGCATTTGTGGGCGCTGAGTCCAAATCTGGCCTTGGTTTGTATGTATCATCAATGGTTTCAGAGATAATCCATTTTTCATGTTTTACCAGTATAATGTTATTATGGGCGCAGCAACATCAGAATAATCAGGAATTGTTGAGAACAATCCGGATGTTCTTTGACAGTTTCTTGCTCTAGAAATTGCCCGAAATTTCCACTGTGCTATATAAAGAAGAGCGCAGAGTCTGAGAAGTCAGTAAGTGTGAGCATACAAAGAAAGCAGGTTGTTTGTCTGATGGTTACCAGCATTGAGGTACTGTGTTTCTGTGCTTCTCTGTGCTAACGATTTGAGTGTTATCGATCCTTTTTTATTGCGAACATTATTTCAGTGTTGCGAATACATCTTTTTTCTGGAATTTGGAATCTGTTGCAGATTTAATAACTCCTCTCTATATCTGCAGGTTATGATTAATGTAGTACAGTTTGGTAAAGAGAATGACAACTAGAGCTTGTAAACACTCGCCGGATATATTCTGCTACGTTTGTGGGTATTACATAGGCCCCAAGCAAGTATCGCACAAGATTGTGAAAGGCACCAAGTTCTGGATCGCGTATCGGCTCTATTTTGATATGCCTATGGGTGACCAAGATAAGCCCTGGGCACCCCATGTGATCTGTGGAAGCTGCCGCTCCACACTTGAAGGGTGGCTGCGGGGAATACGCAAGGCAATGCCCTTTGCGGTACCCAGAATATGGAGAGAACCAAAGAGCCACCACGACGATTGCTACTACTGCATGGTAGATGTTTCTAAGTACAGGAAAGTTAAAGGAAGGCAGACTCTTCAGTACCCAAGCATAGCGCCGTCCATAGCTCCTGTACCACATGGCGAAGGTCTTCCAATACCACGTCCACCAGAACAGGTATCTATCAATTACTTTACCTTCTGTATTTACAGACTGTGGGTCATTATGTGTCGATTTTTCTTAGTGCTGATGCCCTTCTACATATATAGGTATGCCTATATTTTGTTTCTTTGCTTTGCAGGTTGAAAATGAGGATGCAGCTAGCTCATCTGAAATGTCTGCTGGTGAGGACAGTCATGATGAAGAATATACAGTAACTTTCAGTACAAACCCTCACTTTCCAAATCTGAGGGAATTGGACGACTTAATTAGAGATTCGGGTCTGACGAAATCAGGGTCTGAGCTTCTGACCTCCAGAATCAAAGAGTGGAATTTGCTTGGAGAAGACTGCAAGAGCACTGTATACCGAAAGCGGCATGAAGAGTGCAAGGTTCTACGTCCTACGATGTCAATGGCTCTCTCTGTTATTGCAGCGAGGTTAATGGTCTATTCACAGCTATTGGGTTAACACATATACCCTCAGAGTGGCGCCTGTTTATTGACAGTTCAACTCGGAGTTTAAAAGCTGTTCTACTCCACAATGGGAACAAATATCCATGTATACCAATTGCACATTCTGTTCAAATGAAAGAGGACTATGAAAATGTCAAACAACTGCTCACTCAAATCAGGTACGAATAATATAACTGGGACGTGTGTGGTGATTTCAAAATGATTGGTTTCCTGTTAGGTTTACAAGGAGGGTTTACTAAATATTCATGTTTTCTTTGCCTGTGGGATAGCAGGGCTTCAACTGAGCACTATAAAACAGTTCAGTGGCCTCCACGTGAAGGACTGCAACCAGGAAAGTACAAAGTATTTAGGGAACCTCTTGTGGAGCCTGACATAGTTCTGCTACCACCTCTCCATGTTAAGTTGTGCCTAATTAAGCAGTTTGTAACTGCGTTAGATTTTGGAGGGGAAGTTTCCTAAAGTCAAGGCTGGCATCTTTGTAGAACCACAAGTCAAGGCGCTGTTGAATTCAAAGAACCTCCGATCGAAAAAGAGGCTTGGTGTGCTTTCCGTGATGTGGTTCGTGGGTTTTTAGGCAACCATAAAGCACCAAACTATAAGGAGTTAGTGTCAAACTTGATTAAGTGCTATGGCAAAAATGGGGATAAGAATGTTCATACGAGGAAGTCCCGTTCTTCAGTGCATTTTTAAGGAACGCACACTGCATAACGAGGCTTGTTATTCTCTTATCGGTTCTCCTCATGATATATATTATATCCTTTGCACCATTTTGGGTTTGTCAAACAATTTTGGCTCAATAAACATTAATTTCCAATAGTGTTTTTATTTTCAGAAAATATTTGTGTTAGCCTTCTTTATATTCTTTGCCATATGAAAAGTGTGATAACCTATATTTTTGAAACGGTTGATGATAGAGAGAAACTAATATAATTTTTGGAATCAGCGCCCCGAAATCATTAAGAAACGACAGAAAAATCACAATAAACAGAAAAATTTTCAAATTTTGTTACCCAATGTTATTCGCGAGCTGGTTATTTATTTAGTGTGACTGTCATTAGGAGAAAGAGCACTGCTTTGATTTTTTCATCATATACTGTATATGGAGGGTTGTAGTAATTTATCTCATCACATTAAAATGCTTCATTTAAATAGTAGGTATCCGCAATTATAAATTAGTTTGCTATTAATATTATGCTAAAGTCCTGTTTTGATTCGTTGAAATTTTTTATAGCAATCCTTTTCAAGTTTTACACAATTTTATAATTTCCATAATAAATTTTATTCGGCATTTTCTTTTAAAGGAACTTCTCTCAGCGGTTCAAAGATATCTTCACATTGTAATACTCTTACTATATGTATAATTTGCATATGTTTTAAGCAATTTGGTTTTCATTAAAAGAGAATCAGTATGAACTAATTATTTATCCTTTCTCTTTAAAGGTCCAGTGAGGATTTGTCTCGTGTTATACAATCTTTTTGTTTGGAAGAAACGCATATCGTGGACCTGAATACGGAGGTAGAAGTTTTACCTAGCAGTCAACTCAGCGATTGTCAATATTATTAACGAAATAATGTAAGTTTTTTCTATTGTTTCGATCTTTTTTCGGGGAAGAAGACAATGTATTTTCATCAATTTATTCAATGAAAGAAATTAGGTTTTTAGTACAATATTTTTAGTACAACCATCTTAAATAAGCTACAGAATATACAAACTTACATTATTGGATACAAATATATATATATACGAACAAAACATCATACTATACAAAGAGTGCGCACAATCGGAAAACGACTTTTCATCTCTCTGTATATCATTTCGTCGTTTCGTTGAGTGTGAAACTGGTCGAATAAGTTTTAAAATTTATTAATTCTTTATCACGTCATATATGCATGAGAAATGAAAGGCAGTATATCCGAAAAGTATTACTAAAATATCCTTGTAGATGGAAGGGATTCCATACAATTTCGGGGATATGCATCTGCTCGAGAGTTTTACAGTAACAGGGTCACTGCAGGGTTCAGTGCCGAGTGAATCAAAATAGTACATGCGGTCCCTATTTTTAAAATAGATTGCAGACCAATGAATCCCTTCACCACCAATAACATCTGTGTTCACAATAAGACTACCGCAATCTCTGGTAGTTGGCAATTTCAATGTTTCATTCTTCGCAAACACACCGATAAATTTGGAACGTGTGATTCGTTCACTATTCATTACTCTCTGAAGCGTATTCGCGTCCATTTTAAAAGTCAGTGACAACGCACCTAAACCTGTCTACTTCTATTAGGGCTTGTGACTGGAGGTATACTAGTGCACTAATAGGCGCGTCTATCGGCTTGGCGAATTCCAATCTGACTGAGATGTTTCCACTCTGTTGTGGACTTAACTGTGTATTTACACTAGCAGATAAATAAGGTGTGATGTCAAACGGGTAAAGGTTAAATTGATCGATGAATTCTTTCTGCGTTACCCCAATCCCGAGCTCATCACATTCACCTGCAATATGGGCCAGATTACTATATGCTCTCGCGCAAAGCGGGAACAGAGCGTCTGATGAGTAGTTCGTATCCAATGTTCCTCCCAACGCAACGCCATTAACGTATAGAGTTATATTTATAAGACCAAAATTCTCGAATTAAAAGGCATTCTTTTTATATTTTCCATTCACCGAATGGTGTTCCTGCATTCCAATTAATATCCTTTTAGGTAGATTTCCCAGGGCGATGTTTTCTATCTGTTTCGATGCCAACCCTGTTGGCACCGTGTATAGTTTGATCTGTACTCTGTTAATTGGGTATTTTACTGCGGCGTGTAGTAAATTTTTCTCAATTTCTATTTGTTTTGGTGAACTTAATTTCACTCGCCGTACGCGTAGGTATATCTCCATAATGTGAATCACAAAGGGTTTTGCTCCCTCTTCTTGATCAGCATCCAGATTTAAACAGATCTCAGGATTCGTGCGGGTGAGCTTTATTTTCATATCCACCCCATTCACAAGCAACTTCTCCTGGAATGTGAAGTCTGTATGCAAGCGTCCGAAACACTCATATATCTTCTTTTTAGAATTTTTTAATTTGTCCTTTATACTACTTTCGTCTTTAGCTTGATAATATCCATCGGCACTTAAAAAAGTATCCTTCGCTTCTTTGGAAAAGTTCAGCACATTTTCCAGATAGAATCGTAGGTGATAGTGCCCCGTTCCTACCGATATGTTGACCTGATTTAAATATACGTCACAATGGTTGAATATGGAGTGCAGAAAGTTTGTTTCAGGGTATACAGCAGTGCCCTTCAACCTTTTTATGCCTACCGCCCACTTTTACTATTTTTATGTGAGATAAATTAGCCAACCGCCCACCAAAATTAAAAATCCAACAAATATATATTAAAAATTATGTATGGTACATTATATATATTATATAATAAAACATTATGCATTTACCTTTAATTTAGTGAGATCCTTGTGCTTGATGCTTGGAAACTAAATTGCGAATGTTTGGCTCGAATTTAGTGAGGAACAAACGAATGTCCCCTCTTTCAGGGATTTTTAAAGCATTCCTGTTTTTGGTAAGAATGTGATTCACAGCACTAAAACCTGATTCAACTAGGTACGAAGTAGGAAAAGCGATCAGTAATTTTAAAATCTTTTTCAACATATTGGGATATACATTTGACATCTTTTTATTTTGCCAAAGCTGCATATAACCACCGTTATTGAAATTTCCCTTGCTTTCCTCATCATGTCTGAGTTCTAATAGCTCCTCTTGACATGTTACATCAGCTTCAGTAACATTTTCAGTAAACGGGTTTACCATCCAATCATATTCTTCCATGGTTAAAACATCACTGAATCGAGTTTCAAAATCCGTTTCAAGTTTATTGAGATGATCAATAAACCTTTGTGTATCAATTGTTGTTATGTCATCCTTAATAGATAACAATTCTGGAAACTGGTGAAATTCCCTTTTTGAAAGATTGTGACTGAATAAATCCAGCTTTTCAATGAATAAAGAGATAACTTTTTGGCAGTTCATGAGTGTCATATTGGCTCCTTGAAGCTGCAAATTACAATCATTGCATTTCTTAAATATTCCTGCCAAATAACAAGCATCATTTTTTATCATTTTTAACTTTTGGCTAAGATCAACTTCATTTTGGTCTTCTAGAAACTGCACTACGCTCTCATATAGTTCAACAAAACGAGTTAAACATGCACCCTTCGAGAGCCATCGGACCTCTATGTGTAATAATAACCTAACAAATTGTTCATCATTGTTATGACACAACTGACGAAACATTCGATCATTTTTTTGCATACAATATTGTAAATTTTGTTGAATTTTACAGGAATTTTATAAATTTTCTTGCCGCCCACCTAAAAGCTCAAATCGCCCACTAGTGGGCGATATCGCCCAGGTTGAAGACCGCTGGTATACAGCATATTTTTCATCGCAGTCCGTTCCATCAGAATGGGCTATACGTAGTTTAGCGTACATGTGCTCACCGCTTGGGTAAAAAAAGTAAGGGCCTGAGCTGGGTATCACGAATTCTATCACCGCGCTCGGGGAACTAATTGTGTTTAAAGGGTTAACTGTAATGAAGTCACAGTGTTCAATAGAAACTTGAGTTGGGGGCATGTCAAAGAGGGAGAGCTCCAATTTACAACATTGTGGACTACATGGATGGATGAAGCGTGCCATGACGAGTTAGAAATAGTGCCTCCTCTCTCGACAAGTAGCAAACAAACTATGATTAATGAGATCAATCTTCTTAGCTTATATCAGTCAAAAAAATGGTCAACCACTGGTTTCATTCGCTTAGAACACTTCTTCTTTTTTGATATCCTTTGATGTTTAATGCCACGTGGTGGTAATCCCATCTTCCGGACAGCCCTCTTCTTCTTCCCACCTCCACGCATTTTTCTCTTTGCATCTTTGACGATTTCGTCCCGTGTACGCTTTAAGTGTTTTTTTTAGTTTCTTTAGGTTTAGCCCCAGCCAATATGTCTTCTGCCGTGTTAAGACCTGATTGTAGTGCTTTCCTCCCGAGGTATCTGGCAACCCTATTAAGCAAAGGAACAGCCGTACATAGTATGGTTGAAAAAATGGATCCAAGTCCACTACCTCCATAGACTGTGAAAGGCTTTTTGTCCATTATAACTTGGTGCATCGAAAGTGCAGCTTCACTGTTAAGCTCCCATCACCGAATAGGAAATTTTTTCCCTCAATCGTCCTTATAACGGGTGTGTCATAAACAAAGGGTACGTTTTAAAAAGGCTATAAAATCAACATTTTTCATTTAATTTTAATAAAACTTCTACACAATAAAACATGTATTTATCTATATGCAAACAAGTTTTCAGACTAAAATATCAAATAATTCAAATTCTATCAACATTTAACGAAAGAGTATGATTTTTCTACTTAACATGCAAAAATTATTAAATCTTTTTAATATTTTTTTTTATAAAAATAATTTTAAACGTAAAATTTACCTGAAATTATTAAAAAAAATTGTTCGAAATGCTTTCCTTCCATTTCAATAACTTTTTCTATTCTTGGCCGGATATGGGAGAACTGAGCAGAGCGAATCTACAGGACTAGGATAAAAGATGTCGCTCATTTACGCGAGATCATCATTCAAAAATGGGAAGAGCTTCCACAGGAACAAGTAAATCGAGCCGTAGATAAATTCCAGTCAAGAATGAAAAAGTTATTGAAATGGAACGAAAGCATTTCGAACAATTTTTTTAATAATTTCAGGTAAATTTTACGTTAAAAATTATTTTTATAAAAAAATATTAAGATTTAATAATTTTTGCATGTTAAGTCGAAAAATCATACTCTTTCGTTAATTGTTGATAGAATTTGAATTACTTGATATTTTAGTCTGAAAACTAGTTTGCTTATTGATAAATACATATGTTATATTGTGTAGAAGTTTTATTAAAATTAAATGAAACATGTTGATTTTATAGCCTTTTTAATATGTACCCTTTTTTATGGCACACCCGTTATATATTGAGATATTGGTTAATAGAATAGTTGCGACATTTACATAATGGGGCCTGTCATATGTAATACTCAAACTCTTCCCTCTATGGTTGGGAATGTGAGCAATGCTGTAAATATAGAACATGTCTGGTGGTGTATAGCCAGCAACAAATTTATCCAATTTCATGTGATACATTTGGCTGGACAAGTTATGTTGTACCTCGTGAAAGGTATCTCTTTGGAAGGCTGATCGATATCGCCCCTACGTTATAATTTTGAACAACCCTTTGTCTTTAATATTTCTGTTAGCCTTTGATTTTAGGATTAGAGTATGTGCAGGGTTTTCTTTGTTTACGATTTCGTATAGTAAATCAGCCGTAGATTTGATTTTTTTAAACTTACGTTAAAGTCTCCACAGCCGAACCATAACGGCCTGGACTTAGTGTTGCTACTGTATGTAATACCGTGCATCGTCAGTCCGAGCGATACGTATAGTTTCATCCCGAGTAACCCCTGCTTTTTCACACTCATCAAGGTCTCTAAGAATCGCAAAAACGGGATCTTTGTAATCAATATTTAAAAAAAGGGTGTCCAGCTGAATTTCGCATATCCACACCTCATACGAATCACGACCCAATTCAATGGATCCATGGAGTACTGTTACAAAGTTAGCCAGGGTGTTGTTAGGATGTACAGAGAGGGACGAGGAGGACGGGAGTGTGACGTAGAAATGGTTAGGCGTCATGTTGCATACTAATTAAGCTTCATTATTGCATCAGCTTTTATATACGTGTTGAAGCTTTCTGGGTACGCTAGTCATTTCACCAGATACATTTTTCTCTTTTCTGAACCTTTGCTTCCTAAAATTTTCTCAATTTTAAACACATTTTTTCTTAAATTAAATGTCACTTTCTGCAACTCCTCGCGGTAAAAGCCTCCTGCGATTTCTTCCCCATTCAAATCTTGAACGTAATACAAAATTATCTCGCCTTTAGGTCTCATAACCCGAACTTTAAAAATCTCACGTGTCCAGCCTTGCTCAAATCCCTTCGCGAAATTATTTCCCGAACGCGACAGCCTTACATAATCATTTATTTTGAAACGCGCAGAGTGTTGGTGGTGTTCCAGCTCTTCTCACATCAGGCTCTGTGCGCGTACCTATTTCTAAAATCCCATTACGTGTTGTCCCAATCCTGCGATGGTGTGAGCAGTTGTAGGATGAGGTCAATGATTCCAAAATGTCTAGAAGTTTGTATGTGCTTTTATGTGTAAAATAGCGGTGCGTACTTTCCTTTATGGTACGTTGAACTCTTTCAGCTAAAGATGCCTTATGTATAGAATTGGTAGTGTAGTAGCTGATATTAAACTCTGTCAACATGTTCTGAAAAGCTCGGCTTATAAATTCTTTCCCCATATCCGTACAAAAATAGCCAGGAACCCTGTTTTCTTTCAACATCAACGTTTTGGTGGTTTTATCAACTGTTTCAAGCGATTTTTTTCAGAGGAATTAGCCACAGATACCTAGACAATACATCTATTATAAATAGGATGTAGCGGTAACCATCGTTATACACTGAATATCTTTGCATGTCTGTTAAATCCGCTTGCCAAATAGAGTCATTGAAACAGCTGTTGTCTTGGCTGTTTTAAACCTTTTTCTCACCGGCTTTTGTAGTGTATAAGCGTCCTGCTCCCGCAGAAACCTCTCAAAATCTTTTTCCCCTACTCCATCATTGTAAACACTTCTGTACAGTCTACCTACCCCTCCGTAGGAGGCTGGGCGAAAAATGTCTTAATAACATCTTCTTAATATGTTAGCCATTTGCTTATTTTAGAGGCACGTGGTAGGGTTGACCGTTGTTTAACCTCTTCTTTCTCTTCTTCAGAGGTGTTACCGCCGGGGGTGATAGCGTTTTCAATTGTGGCACGTGCGATGCATGTTCCAAGTCTTTTAACCTATTCAGTTTTCCTATCATTGCTTTGGGGATATTTATCTCTTGTAGTCTTGCTTTAATATGTTTCCATCCTGATGGTGATGGCCTTTCCCACTTTCTCACCAGATCATGGACGATGTCTATGATATTCGATCCCTGTACCATTGCTCCTTCCACAATGATCTCACCAGTATCGGTCCACTCTATGTTGAGATCCTCATTCAATAGATTATAAAGTCTTAAACCTTTATTCCTTAATGTAAGTAGGAGGGGTGCTTTTTAATACATGCTCGATATGTTGTGAGGCCGACTTGTTAATCTTTGGTTGGTCAGCTCTATCGTCGGACACAGGCCCAGTGTCACCATCCCCATCGTTGTCCGTGCTGTGCCTAATAGCCACTGGGATCTCTGTCGAATTCTTATAATTTTCGTACTCGTGAAGAAATTTCAACAGAGTTTCTTGGTATAAGATTCTTTTCTCATCAAGTGTTTTTTCACTGTTTAATTGGGCTAACAATTCGCTTTCCATTCTTTTAAGCCTGCTTTTACGGGATTCTAGAACCGTGTCTGGATTCCTTGAACTTTGCAGTGAAGCATACACCATGTGTGGAATCACTACCACTTTCTTCATTATGTTAATCTAGTCAGTAAAGGACCCAAAACAGAAAATAAGATGGGGTGGAACGACCCTTCTCTTTGTACAATAATTTGTTTTTTCTTCCCCACAGTTTGACTTTTACGAGCGAGTGCACGTATTATGTTCTTGTAACGGCGTAGGCGAGCCTTCTGAGGAGATTTCATTGATACATTGCAATTTATAACGTTAAGACAGATTTCACAGATGCATTTTAAAAAGTCGGAGTCGATATTTTTAGCAAACATTTGTTGCATTGCCCGGGGCAGTCGATGATAGATTTTTATCATGGTATTTTTTTAGCCTCCTTGTGATTCTGGAATATACACCGTTTCAGGCTCGTTTGGAAATACAGGGTGTCTATAAATGATTACACTGATTAAAGCATGCTATAACTTTTAAATAAACACTCGTATTCAAACACAGTTTTAATCATAAGTAGATAAACATACAATGTTTTGATACATAGTTAATGAACTTAATAAGCGTCCACATGTGTACCCCTAGTGGCACGTAAAATGTCTAAACGGTATTCACACTCATGCCACACATTTTCCAACATTTGTGGGTTAACTGTTGCAATTGTATCCGTAATGCGTTCTCGCAATGTCCTGATATCTGGAACAACTGTTGCATAAACCAAATCTTTAACATGACCCCAGAGAAAGAAACCAGCGGGGTAATGTCTGGTGATCTTGGAGGGCCATGGGATTGGCCCGTCCCTGCCAATCCATCGATTTGGAAATGTTGCGTCGAGAGTTTCACGAATAACATGCGCCCAATGAGGGGGTGCCCCATCTTGTTGGAAGATGACAGTTGGCTGTCTGTCCTGCAGCTGGGGGATGGCGTAATTGGTGAGCATATCCAGGTACACAGTTGCGGAAACAGTGTTCTCAGCGAAGAAGAAAGGACCAATTATCTGGTCATGCATTAGTCCAAACCAGACATTGATCTTCGGACTGTCCCGAATATGCTCCCTTACGTCACGTGGGTTTTCCGATCCCCAAATATGCACATTGTGTCTGTTGACTCTACCACTAAGATGAAACGTAGCCTCGTCTGAAAAGCAGACACGTAACAAGAAGTCATTATCCTCGTCAATGCTGTTCAAAATGTCAATAGCGAATTGTTCACGTTTTGGACGGTCATCAGGCTTCAGTTCCTGAACAATTTGTACCTTGTAGTCGTGTAACTTCAAACGTTTGTGTAACACCTTGTGCACCGTAGACTTCGGTATCTTTAGTTGACATGAAGCTTATCTCACCGATTTCCTTGGTGACCGTGTGAAAGCAGTTTGAATGTTTTCCACCGTCCCATCGGAAACTGATGGGCTACCACTGCTCTTTCCCTTTTCCACGTTTCCAGTTTCCAAGAAATTTTTCATCTACGACTTAATTAACTTCATATCAGGTGGATTCTTTCCATACTTTGTTCTGAACCTTCGCTGAACACTGACAGGAGATTTTGTTTCTGCAAGCCACACAACACATTGTGATTTCTCTGTCACAGACGCCATCTTAACTGAACAGCTACTACAGCGCTCCTAGCGGCGAATGCGGTAGAGGAAACACACCAGCACAGAAACTCTATGCGTGTATGAGATCACCTGTAAAAAGAAAACGGATGTAAGATTCGTCATTAAAACATGAGAGCTTACTGTTTTCAGGGTAAATATTTATGGACACCCTGTATATTTTTTCTTAGAAGCACCTAAACGTGTTTTGCGGATGAAGGTCGCAAAGCAAATATCCGTAACGCTGACTTGTAGCTTCTTTATAAACTTCCAAAAACTCCTTACGCTGATTCAGGAACTTTTGATTGGGTAATACTCCAATTTGTGATATATCTCTACGTTGCGCGAATAAGACTAGATATTGTTTATTTAACGACACATCGCGCATGTATCTATTTTTGAAAAATAGATTCTGATTGGTGAAGAACATGCTTATGTTTAGATGGTGGGAGAATACTGTAAATGTCTCGGCAAACGTTTTATCCATCTCCAACATGAGATCGTCAATTACATTTACTGTATGTTCATTTCCCTTTAACGAATTAACGACATATGCACCTTTGTGGAACAAAATATCATCTTGGTACACGTTGAACACTAATTAGTACGTCGAATAGCACCATATAATTTATGCAAAAATTTTGAGAACGTCTCTGTTTAGGCTTAAAATTATTAAAGAAAAGGGACAGTTTTACCACATCCTGTAGGGCCAGATATAATACATGTGTTAACCTCCTCTTCTATGGCCTTGGTTGGTTCGAAGTCGACGGGGGTTCTGGTTAGGAGGTAGCAACGGATTTGTTACTCGCAGTAGTTTATTCTATACTACTCTCCGATTTCTTCTTATAGTGGATCGGAGGATTCTGTGAAAACTTACTAAATTATCTGACGATTCACCGATTCTTGTTAAACGTATCAGGAAATTATTTTTCTCCACTTTATTGACTGAGTTCTCTGAAGAGAGTAAGGCTCGAAGGGTAGATAAAAAACTTTCTTTTACTGTAATTTGCTGCTAAAATGTACAGCTAATGCTCAGCCTCTAAGTTAGATTAGACTTTTTCAGGGGGAGAGGTTCGACATCTTTCGACCATGGCTCAGCCGGAATTTAAAAGAGAAGAGGCCCTCGACCTCCTCGCTGAAGGGCTACTAAGACAGGAGTGATTGAATTTACAATACCAGAATTAAATAAGTCTAAATTTTGTGGGAGTGCAGTTGAAGGTTAAGTTCCCCCCTTTAACTGGAGATCTGAACAGTTCTTGAACGTTAAGTATAATTTAAACTCGTATCAAAATTTTGAAAGATTCGAAAATAAAACGAAAAAAAAAATAATATCGCCGAGTATACATTCCTAAATGGCGACATAATGTCGGAGTAGTACATTGAGTACAACCCAAGCACATTATTAAGTACATTGTAATTTTGGTTTATTACAACTATGATTATAATTACCAATTAATTCACATTCGCTTATTATCGTTAATTACAGTTTTCATTAAAGTACATTAATTACATTATATTAAAATTATTAAATTTAATTACAATTAAACAGTTAACTATAGTTGTTGTTTTTTTTACAGTGTTTCATATTTATAGACAATTAGGATGTTAGGAGTATAACAAAGTACATGGGCACATACGGTGTATATATATATTATATATATATATATATATATATAAAACATAACACACATAATAATGTTTTATAAATTATAAGCAAGCAAGAGGAGATTTTCACTTCAGAAGGTCTCGCTTTTGCCTGGTCAGTGGAATTCGAAAACGTGCATAAGCATTTATGAGTATTGCGAGAAACTAATTAATTTAAAGAAAATAAATAAAAAGAATACATGTGAACGTACTTACATGTAAGGTAACTATGTACGTGATCATGATCATCTGCGAACATGTACGAATGCATAAAGTTTTGTACACATATTGGTAGTCACACAATAGGTGGACAATAGTGTAAGTAGACAATAGGTAGCTTTATGAATAATTAATAAAATTAACAAAAGATAAAGGTCAAGAAAGGAAATGGACATATGAATGAACATCTAAATAATAATAGGTTAAAGAATTTACCATACATTGAATACTAAAGTCATCCAAACTTGCATTATGCGAGTTTGGTCCTTATGAAAAAATGAATATTTGAATATAAAAATTATATAGGAATTATTCGTTGTTTATTTTTACAGAGCTCTCCCTTTTAGAATGATATTAATACAATAATATAATATCCTAACTAATTCAAACTAGATGATGAGTAATGGTTTTTATAATTACAAATTTATATAAAATACGTGAGTTGGGGTGGTTAAGTACAATGGTCATTAATCAAATCTAATTTTAGACAACCAATTAAGTTAGACAACGAATGATATTGTTAAACTTTTCAAATATTTATTTTCCTGTGGAAAGAAATACATAACTAATGAATAGTAGGTAAAAGGGAAATTTAAATTTTAAGGTTCAGTAATTTCCAAAGTTTCCATGATCGTACATTTAATAAACTAATTTGATGGACTAGTGTAGATAAAAATCGACTTAAATTTTATTGTTGGATAGAGTCTTCAGCGGTGGGAGAACGGTCGTATTGCAATTACGAACAAGTTCGTATAATATTAAAATTTAGTTAACAAAAAGTAAAATTAATTTAGTAAAAACATTAAAATTTATTTAGTTACAGTTTTAGATACTTAGATGTTGTTAACCATTAAGAATATAGAGGGAGAAGAAAGATAGAATTACGTAATGGATGATGTATAGACCTGTGGTCAAGTGTGTATTTATGTGTTTTAGGTACAGAGTGTAAGTGGTTGGTTAAAATAACTTAGTAAATGCATGAGCAAGATTATATATATATTAAGCAACAATTATTACGATTAAATAAATTTAAATAATCTAGAGTGAATATCATAGTTAGCACTTACAAGCAATTAAATAAAGTTTATCGTGGTATCCAATGATTTGAGAATAAGGTTTGTGTATATAGAGTATATATATTGTGCATACATGGCGTGTGTATGTGTAGGGATTCGGAAGGTTTTCGAATTAACAAAGTTTAAAAATAGTGTATAATAATTTAAAATGGGAGTAGGGTTATAAAATCCTTTAAATTTAAGTGAATTATTATTAAATTCTAATACAGGTAGCGTTAATGGAAATGTATTCGACGAATAACATTCATAGCCATATAGTAACAGTGTATCACCTTTAATATTAACCAGAAGTATCAGTACGATAATTGAATTTTATTTGACGATTTGACGGGACATAGGTGATAACAGGGTTTATTGAAATTCATGGGGATAGTACAATTATGTAATTAGTAATATTAGAATGGTGTAACAAAATTATTAGAAGGGGAAAAATGGTGTTCTGGTATAGAGTGTCAAAATTGGCTATAATTTCGTTTGGTACTTTAACAGATGGTATAATAACAATTTAGCGACAATTACTCAAGATTAATCGAATAAAAAAATAAATAAAAATTGAAAATAGAAATTAATTATGAACTATAATGAATTGAACATTGGGTTATATGTTCCATATAATACTCTTAAAAATAAAAAACAACTTGACCTAAATTGAGGTTATGTTCTGTCATAACGGGTAAATTTCACGAACATACGGAGCAGGATAAATTAGGTGCATTGTTAGGTGGTCATACGATAGGGCATGCGGGTCATACGGTTACAGGGGATTCGCAACATGCCCGGAAAACAGTGGACTGACCATGGGAGCCTTGCTCACTCAAAAAGGTGGTTTATCGGGAGTAAGAAGAATAACTTTTACTGTCATCATGTACATCACAATAATTATAAAAATCATTACAAACACTCGTAAAAACTGTTTTGGTTGCAAACAATAAAATATATAATTTCACCTATATATTTATATACGCAAATACTGCATGCAAAAAAGACAGAAGGTTGAATTAAAGACACAAACCTGTCAATTCAGGTTGAATTAATTTCTCTTTTACAACAAAAAAAGGTTGAATTAAATTCTTCTTTACAACAATAAAAGCTTGAGTTAAATTCTCTTAAATTCTCTTAAATTGAATTCTCTTAAATTCTCTTAAATTCAGGTTGAATTAAATTGACTTGAACTTGAAATTGACTATAACTGACTTGGGACTGACTACAACTGACTTGGGACTGACTAAAAATGACTTGGGACTGACTACAAATGACTTGGAACTGACTACAAATGACTTGGGACTGACTACAAATGACTTGGGACTGACTACAACTGACTTAAACTTCAAACTGACTTAAACTTCAAACTGACTTGCAACTAAAACTGACTTGCAACTGATTTGCAACTGAAACTGACTTGCAACTGATTTGCAAATGAAACTAACTTACAACTGATTTGCAACCGAAACTGACTTGCAACTGATTTGCAGCCGAAACTGACAAGCAGGCAAGAGGAAAATACTGAACACTGAATACTGAAAACTGACTGGAAACTGATTGAAAACTGAAACTGACTGCACTCGAACTGCTATCACGTTAAGTCTATTATTCTCTGGGGCGGTTGTCCCTCTGGATGCACCCAACTAACTTCAACTGCTATCAAGTATCTCTCTATTCTAGTATTTTCTGGGGCGGTCGTGCATTTGTGCATTATAATAATGCACAATAATTGCACAATAATTTCAAGTCAATTTTCTGGGGCGGTCGTGCATTTGTGCATTATAATAATGCACAATATTTGCACAATAATTTCAAGTCAATTCAATAAAATAATTTGAAAAAAATTGTAAACAAAACTAAAAAATGTAAACAGTTCACTCGACTGTACGCGAAGGTACGGTAATATTGTTTGGTACGTAAAATAAAAATATTCTATACTAATTATAATAGCGAAAAAAACACGGTTTCAATAAATGTATCACTGGTGTATGGAATGTTCACTGTGTTTTTTTGTTAATTGTGGCTTGATACTAATTATTAACTGTTAATATCTGACTTCTCAAATGTTTAGAGATTACTTTAAAAAAAGAACTCGGTACTTAACAAGATTCCTACGGCGAAATCCTTGAAGACGTGTCCTGAAGACGTTTCTTGCTGGCCACTTGTTCTTGGATGAAAACTAGGCGTGGAGAACTTGGAGTCGTGACACACCAGTTCAAGGGTGGATGTGACGAACTGGAACTCGTGACACGCCGGTCAACTGGATGTGGATTCTAGTTCCAGGGTCTAGAAGACTGGAAGAATCCTGGATGCAGAGGTCGCCAGTTGTTCTATTTCCAGGGTCTGGAAGACTGGAAGAATCCTAATTGCAGAGTCGCCAGTTTCTTATATTTCCAGGGTCTGGAAGACTGGAAGAATCCTGGGGCAGGGTCGCCAGTTGCTATCCTGGCAAGGTTGCCACTTTTGTTAACCCCCTCTTCTATGGACTTGGTTCGAAGTCGAGGGGGGTTCTGGTTAGGAGGCAGCAACGGATTATTCTATACTACTCTCCGATTTCTTCTTATAGTGGATCGGAGGATTCTGTGAAAACTTACTAAATTATCTGACGATTCACCGATTCTTCTTGTAACGTATCAGGAAATTATTTTTCTCCACTTTATTGACTGAGTTCTCTGAAGAGAGTAAGGCTCGAAGATAAAAACTTTCTTTTACTGTAATTTGCTGCTAAAATGTACAGGTAATGCTCAGACTCTAAGTTAGATTAGACTTTTACAGTGGGAGAAGTTCGACCTCTTTCGACCATGGCTCAGCCCGGAATTTAAAAGAGAAGAGGCCCGCGGCCTCCTCGAGGAGGGTTCCGACCTCCTCGCTGAAGGGCTACTAAGACAGGAGTGATTGAATTTACAATACAAGAATTAAATAAGTCTAAATTTTGGGGGAGTGCCGTTGAAGGTTAAGTTCCCCCCTTTAACTGGAGATCTGAACAGTTCTTGAACGTGAAGTATAATTTAAACTCGTATCAGAATTTGGAAGATTCCAAAATAAAACAAAAAAAAATAATAATAATATCGCTGAGTATACATTCCTAAATGGCGACATAATGTCGGAGTAATACATTGAGTACAACTCAAGCACATTATTAAGTACATTGTAATTTTGGTTTATTACAACTATGATTATAATTATCAATTATAATTACCACATTCGCTTATTATCGTTAGTTACAGTTTTCATTAAAGTACATTAATTACATTATATTAAATTATTAAATTTAATTGCAACTAAACAATTAACTATAGTTTGTTTTGTTTACAGTGTTTCATATTTATAGACAATTAGGATGTTAGGAGTATAACAAAGTACATGGGCACATACGGTGTGTGTATATATATTAGGGTGGTCCAAATCCATAGGGGGAAATTTCAAAATTGTCTTAGATAGTCTCCACAAGTGTGGGTTTTGTCCATTTAGTGTCCAGATGGTCTGTGCAAAATTGCAGCGTGATTGGTGAATATTTAGAGGTCGCCCCACTCTGAATATATATATTATATAATGTACTTTTTCTTCCGTAGGTCCGATGGCTCAAACTCGATCAATTCCAAAAGTTTGGCTTCTAGGGATGGCAACTGGAACTTTATCCACGTCAAGGCTCCCTACATGCCTTGACGCCCTCCTCTTGTGGCAATACCACCACATCAATCAAAAGCAAACCACCTCCGACAGTCTGAACCAGGCATGCCAGAGGGTGATTGAAGTCTGGACCCGAGCGCGGATCCCAACTCAACGGATCGACTCCTGTGTCCGTAAGCTTTCAAAGCTTTTAGACCGCTACAAAACACTCAAGAAGCACAGGACCAGGCAACGTGCCAGCGATAGAATGAATGAAGACATCTTCAAAGCGGACATCCAGGAACTGTTTGACATCGCAACCAGTGATGCCATGAGCACAATCGTCAACGTTGAGGACCGAAATTTCCTGTCCATGCAGCGCAAGGACGTCAATTCTTGCAGCATGGCTGGCATTGATAAGGAAACGACTACACAAGAGGACAGAAAGCGATCCAGAATGGAGAAGGAAGCCAAGAGGAAGGCAAGGCATGAAGCAACACAGAAAGATTTGGAAGAAGCAGGAGTGTCATCAATTGATCTTTCCTCTTCTTCTTCCCTTTTTTCGCAAGACGACGACGACTATAGACCATCGGTTCCGATTCCTTCGTCTGAAGCTCCGGCACCAAAGCGTCCCAAGAACAAGGTTACGAACATTTTCCAATCTCCAGAAGTCATTGGAGCAATGGATCGCACCAATCTTTCTGACCGGAATGCTGTTTTCGTAACTGGAGCTGTATTACAGGCCGCGGGGCATGATCTGTCTGGGATGACGTGCTCTCGGAGCTCTATTCATCGCTACAGAGAAAGTGGGCGAGAACAGGCAGCTCGAGAAGACCTAGAATCATTCTCGCTAGAAGACCCTGTCCTTCTCCATTGGGACGGAAAGCTTCTCCCCGGCATTGAAGGGAAGAAGACGAATGTGCATCGGATAGCAATCCTTATAACATTCAATGGACAGGAGAAGCTGCTTGGTGTCCCAAAGATGAAACAAGGAACTGGAGAAGCACAGGCCCAGGCATGCCTTCAAACTATGAAATTATGGAACGTGGAACAGCATGTGAGAGGTCTCGTCTTCGATACCACTGCGTCAAACACGGGTTTACATCGCGGAGCCTGTGTCAGGATTGAAGAAGCATTGGGTCACGAGCTAGTTTGGATCGGTTGTCGACATCATATACTTGAAGTCGTAATTGCTGATGTCTTTGCCTCAATATTTGGCTCAACAGGAAGTCCTGAAACAGGCCTTTTTAAGCGATTTCAAAAGGAATGGCCATCTCTCTCCCACGAAGCATTTGTCTCAGCATCGGACAGCTTGTTCGAGAACCCTCAACTCCAAGAGATGAGAAAAGAGATGCTCACTTACTTACCTAACGCTCTTCAGGCAAGCCAACCTCGTGACGACTACAAGGAGTTCCTTGAACTATCTTTGCTCTTCCTGTGGGGAAAGACTGGTGGTCAACTCTTTATCCGAGCTCCGGGTCCCATGCACCACGCGAGATGGATGGTGAAGGCGATTTATGCGCTCAAAATCTACCTCTTTCACTATCAATTCAAGCTCACAGCACGCGAAGAACGAAACGTGACTCAGCTGGCTTTATTTGTCAGTCTGATTTACGTCAAGTACTGGCATGAAGCGCCAATGGGGACACAAGCTCCTCTCAATGATCTCAAAATGCTGCATCTTCTGGAAAAATATCCACACGGAGGAGCTGCACAAGCGGCGAAGACAGCTCTAAGACGCCACCTGTGGTACTTGTCGGAGCATCTGATTGGACTGGCCTTCTTCGATAATAGGATCGATCCTGATACCAAAAGGAGAATGGTTCAACACCTCCAACATCCCCAAAAGAACGGCTGCCCCCGACGAATCGACATGGCGGAAGCTGGTGTTGAAAATGATGTGGCATCCTTCGTCACGAAAAGGACATTGACCCTCTTTGATGCCTTGAAAGTTGGAGGTAAGGAGGAAGCGCGCCAGTTACTTCAAAAAGATCCACGGGAATGGCCAAATGACAAGAACTACAGGGAACTTAGAGATCGCGCCTTAAAGATGAAAGTCGTCAATGATGCTGCTGAGCGAGGTATTGCTCTCGCACAACGCTACAATGAACTTTGACACGAAACGAGGACCAGAAGCAGTACCTCCTACAACTCGTAGCCGCCCACCGAAAACAGATACCAATACCATCCAAGGCGACTCTGATGCAGAAGAAATAATGAAGATACACCCATTATCATGTCCTATTGTCTTACTGTTTTCTTTCATATTCTTTGAGAACCCAAAAAAAATTTAGTTATTCAGTTGTCTATATATTTTCCCAAATTTTCGAAAAGGGGGCAAGTGGGGCGACCCCTAAATATTAACCGAATAACGTGAAACTTTGCACAAATACTGTCCACACCATGAGGCATAAAACCAACCTTGTGGAGAGAACTTAGTCGATGCTTTAACCTTTTGGACCACCCTAATATATATATATATATATATATATATAAAAAACATAACACATAATAATGTTTTATAAATTAGAAGCAAACAAGAGGAGATTTTCACCTCAGAAGCTCTCGCTTTTGCCTGGTCAGTGGAATTCGAACACTTGCATAAGCATTTATGAGTATTGCAAGAATTTAATTAACTTAAAGAAAAGAAATAAAAAGAACACATGTGAACGTACTTATATGTAAGGTAACTACGTATGTCATCATGATCATTTGCGAACATGTACCTATTGGTAGTCACCTATGGGTAGTCACACAATAGGTAGACAATAGGTAGCTGAATGAATAATAAATAAAATTAACAAAAGATAAAGGTCAAGAAAGGAAATGGACGTATGAATGAACATCCAAATAATAATAGGTTAAAGAATTTACCATATATTGAATACGAAAGTCATCCAAACTTGCATTATGCGAGTTTTGTCCTTATGTAAAAATGAATATTTTAATATAAAAATTATATAGGAATTATTCATTGTTCATTTCTACACATGTGAATGGGTTCGTGAACCTGAATTTTTCTACAGAATGTATTTCTAACACGTCACACTCCTAAGTGGGTCATTTACAAAATATAAATATTTTAGTGATGATCCTTATATTCTACAGTCTTGTTTTTCTCTTCTGCCAGAGAACCGTGAATAACGATGAGATACAACACCCCATCTTCGATATTATAGATAACCCCGAAGACAGTGTAGTTGTGATCACAGACTCCATCCCCACTGCCGAGTCCACATCTGCGACACCTGTAGCACGCGACAATTCAAAGCGGAGGCATGTTGAAGAACCCTCCACGTCAGGTATAAAGCGTTAAAAAGGAAAAATTGTAGACACCGCTGCAGTGTCTCCATCTTCATATAAATCCGGTAAAAATAACTACTCCGACTCCTAGCGGAAAATACTCACTTTTACATGCATGATCCCCAAGCACCACCACCAAAAAGACTAGTAGACGGTTCGTAAGTTTGATGATTGGTTGTCAGTGTAACTGGGCGGTACTAGGCTAAATTTTGTGTACCAATCGTAACACCTATATTACGGGTCCACGCTTTGGACGTCCTGATTGGTCGACTAATGGTGTCTTTACCTTCTCTCCGTAGATTCAATGCTCATATCTCAAGGTGTATGAGCTCACTTGCACGCTCTGTCACGACAATATTTTGCATTAATATTTGCGTCCATGTTATTCTCGGTTTTCCCATTTTGGAACCCACCCCTTCTTGCAATATCCCTCACCCCTTTGCAACATTGATCAAAATTTGCTACTTGCAATCTATACCACGACAATATTTTGGATTATTATTTGCGGTCATACCATTCGACCCTCAATTTTTCCCCATTTTGGATAGGGAGATGGACAATTTGAGCGGCAACAAGTCGTTACAGGAATATCTTCATCAGAGCCCCTGAGCTCAGTACCACAGAAAACAGAATTAGCCCCGCTACTCTTCATAATCTTGACATATATCATTACAAGAGACAGCAAAGTAATATCCGATGACACAAAGATCATTAGAAAATAAGAAATCTCGAAGATCTCTACAAGCAGAATGTTTTTGTAGAGATACAACAGGATTTAGTCATTTTTGTACAAAATGAAGTATAATAAAAAGATTAGTTTCAGAGTTCATCCGGGCTCGAGGCCCGCTGACGGCCGCCAGTGCGCGGTAAACGATCATCCTTCCACACAATTCGTTGGTAGATAAATCGTTAGCCTGGGTGACCTAGTGGTTAAGACGCTGGGGTGCTCGGGTGCTGCTCAGCTTGGGGCTGAATAGTGGTGTCATTGTCTTCTCTCCGTAGATTTAATGTTCACATCTCAAGGTGTATGAGAGAATTGCCTCTTGCAGTCTGTACCACGATGGTTTCAAATATTTGCATATTAATATATGTTTGCGGGCATACTATTCTCAGCTTTCCCAAATATATATATATATATATATATATATATATATATATGTGTGTGTGTGTGTGTGTGTGTGTGTGTGTTTGTATGTATTTTTGTGTACAGCTCTGAGAAATAACACTCTCTCTCTCTCTCTCTCTCTCTCTCTCTCTCTCTCTCTCTCCCCCTCTCTCTCTCTCTCTCTCTCTCTCTCTATCTGTATAAATATAATTGAATTTAAAATTAAGTTTTTAACTTCAGTAGTAATAATAATGATTGGAACAATATATGGAGTCAGCGGTGGAAAATCCGCGTCTTTGAGACGAAATGTGGTCAAACTACATTCCTTTGTAACTTTTTTGGATTTTAGGGTAGCCTCGGACAAATCAGGTGCCGAGTGTTACACGCTTTCTCCCCGACAAAAGTAAATAGACACTGTTAAAATTTTATTCTATGAGAATGTGTATATATATATATATATATATATATATATATATATATATATATATATATATAATTTAGAGTGATTAAAAAAAATCAGTTTTTTTTTTTAATTGTTCAACCTGTATTTTTGTTCCCTATGACAAAAAAGTAGTGTATGCCAAATTTGGTGAATTTTAAATAAAATTTACTATGTGCTACCAGGCGTCAAAGTTTCCCTCTTTTTCAAATTGTTTGTTTTTACAACTTATGATTTTATGTTTAATTGTTTATATTTCAGAATTTTTAATTAATGGTTTATATACTACCTTGCTTTTAATTGTTGCTTGGAACTCGTAATTTTGATACCAATTAATCGATTATGGAAGCTAGGCCTAACTCACCATCACCCAGTTGCTCATTTGGGAGAAGTTCTACAAGAAAAGAAACTGAAGTATGGCTAATTGGGCAGCCCTCTGCAGTACTAAAAACATCCGTATTACCATCAGAGAAGGAAATGATGGCCCTCTTCATGCACTACAGAAATATTAAAAAGCAAGACATTAGAGAATCATGCTGCTCTACTGCAGATGATGTGCTAGCAGTTTGGAAAAAAGCAGGAACACGAGCAAAACAAAGAATACATGTAGTAGATAAAATTCAAGGAATACTGAAGGAATGACAGCTGCTTAAGAAAAACAAAGCAAACAAATTGAAAAGATCACAAAATTTAAATAATAAAGAAGAAAAATGGAAAGATAAACTGGAAAACTTATTTGACATTGCTCATGAGAATGCTATGCAGCTTATAAAAATAGAAGATGATAAGAAATTCTTGAAAATGCAACGTGAGAAAGGACGTCATGGAAAAATGGGTACCATTGATAAGGTTGTTGCTAAAAAATAGCAAAGAGCAGCAGAAAAGCAACAACGTTATGAAAAGAGGAAAGCAGAAGAAAAGATCAAAAGAAAGAAGAATGAAGAATGAAGAGGCTGTCATACTCACCAGTACATCATCAGAATCAGAATCAGAGGAGAGTAAAAGTGATGAATCTGGTTTCTGTGCTGCACAACCTTCAACATGGAAAAGTAAGGTTGGCAAACGTAGAAAATTGTTTGATGATAAATTATTAGGAAGTCTTGATGTTGCAAAATTGAGTGACAGAAATGCGTCTCTTTTTAATGCAAACAATCAGACATCGCTTGAATGGGACATCTGCGAACAAATAAAATGCCTGTGTTTCAATACAACGGCAGCCAATACTGGTCCTAGAAATGGTGCAGCTATTCTTCTAGAACAAAAATTCGACAACGATTTATTGTGGCTGGCATGTCGACACCATATATTTAAAATTATGCTGGAAGCTGTTGTTTCAAAGTCTTTATCACCATCTTCTGGCCCAGATATAGTCCTTTTTAAGAAGTTCAGAGAAAAATGGTCAAGCATTAATAAGGAGGACTACGAGACAGCATTATCAGATCCAGATATCTATGAAAATATTCATGACATCAAAGATGACATAATTATATTTGCAACAAATCAACTAGATACATTAGAACCAAGAGACGATTACCTAGAACTATTGCAGTTAACAATTATTTTTTTGGGAGGTGAACCAAAAGGTGGAATCAAATTTAAACATCCAGCGGGACTTCATCGGGCTAGGTGGATGGCCAAAATTACATTTTCATTAAAAAATTTTATGTTCAAATCTCAGTTCAAAATTTCAGTAAAAGACAAAAAAGGACTAAAAGACATCTGTCTATTTGCTACTCGGTTATATGTAAGGGCATGGTTTACAGCTCCTGTGCCATCTTGCGCTCCTCGTCTTGCTCTGGAATTATTACAGAATCTTGTAGTCTACAAACAAATAAATGACACAATTGCATTTGTTGCTATTAAAAAACTGTTAGGTCACCTCTGGTACCTATCAGAAGAACTGGTAGCCTTGGCCTTTTATGATGATGAAGTGCCTACTGAAACGAAAAACAAAATTGTAAAGGCCTTGCAAAATACAACAGAAACTCTTCCTGCAAAACGGGCTTTTCTAGATCCTGCACTTATTCCAACGAAGAAATTAGAAGATTTTGTCATCAAATACTCAAAGATTCTTTACAATAACAGAATTTAGTTCAAAATTTTTACTCAAAGATGCTAAAGAATGGCATAATGATGAAGAGTATAACTCCGCTAAGAAATCTATCAAACAGTGGAAAGTCGTGAATGATATAGCGGAAAGAGGAGTAAAATTAATGGATGAATATAATAAAATACTAACACATGACGAAGATCAAAAACAATTCTTGCTACAAGTAGTGAAAAACTACAGGGCTGTTTACCCTGATAGAAAGAAAGAAACATTGATGAAGTAAGGACAGCTAATGTCTCAAATATCATGCTAGTTTAATTATGCATGCTTGTGGTTATGGTAGGACCTACGGGGGAGCTTTCCACATTAAAAAAAGCAATGCGCCTTGTACTGTACCCCCTGGGTGGTGTGGAAAAATTTGACAATTTGAGTCGTTCTGTCAATTTTTAATTGCTGGTAGCAAGCCCTAAAAATTAAAAATTTGCTAAAATATTTTAGGATAGTTGTTTTTATGCTGAATGAACCATTTAAAGGGTTGAACACATTAAAGTCTAAAAAAAATTTTTTACCCCCATATTTGAATCACCCTAAATTATATATATATATATATTGTTTAATTATTATATTGCATGCATTTTTCTTTTACGGTTAATTAAATATATACTAGCATGAAAGTACGAAGTAAACAAATGAACTGCGATTCCTCAGTTACTTTGATTTCGTTGAAATTTATTTATAAAAAATAATAGACTTCTCAGTAGACGTGTATATCTGATGCATTTAGTGCACACATACCCACCACAAACATCCCCATATTCTTCGTTCTTATTTCTTATATGCATTTAGAGCACACATACCCACGGCAAACATCCCGATATTCTTCGTTCGTATCGTTCGTATTTCTTATAGGTTTCTAGTACACACATACCCATTACAAACAAACCCATATTCTTCGTTCAAGTCGTGTATAGAATTAACTATTTTATTTGTATTTTTATTTTCTATATATTTTCATGAAATTATATATATATATATATATATAATTTAGACCGTTTCACGATTATATGGTAATTTTTCAAATTGAATTTTGATAAACGCACACACTTTTATTTTTTTATATAAAGGAAGAAAAACAAATAGACAAAATATCATTTTATTTGAATGATAAAAAGGCACCCCTCAGATGGCACTTCTTTTACATTAATGGATAATTAAAGCAAATATAAGACTGAACGAAAAATATGTTTTAAAACAAAGCGACTTAAATTCTATTTAAGACATATATTGATTAAGAATATAGGGATTTCAGTGGCTGAGGGACCTCCTTTCTCTGATTTTCAATGATTTGAAAGGCCAGTTGTCTCTCTTCCTCACTCTTTGTGAGCTTCACATTAAACTCTGTAGCCAGTTTGACTCCTCGTTCAGCACAGTCGTTGATTACTTTGACTGCCATGACCCGATTACGGTGCTCCTCAATGTCTTCAAGTTTCTTGGGAATTTCTATTTTCAAACACTTGAAGAAGTCTTGTGTTTGAGTTGTGACAAAACTGGTAATCTTTAAGTCATTGGGGTTTTGCAACATTCGGGGGTCCACCTTTCTTGCCCTCACTTTTCGAGGAGGCGCGTGGTGAAGGTTGTGGAGCATTAGAACCTTATCATCTTCAGTCACGAGGTTTGAGAAAAAGCCAAATCCTACAAGATCCTCACTCAAGTACCAACCATGGTTCTGAAGTTTTTTGAGGGCTGTAGCACCCACTTCCTTATCAACCTGGATCTTGTAGATATGTAGCATCTTGAGGAGGGCCAAATCATTTGCTGGAGCATCAATTCCAACTGGAGATGTATACCAAGCTTGAAGATAAAGTGTCACTGAAAAGGCGTTTATTCGTATCAGAGCTTGTTTTTCATGAGGGGTGAGAAGGAATTTGTTCCTAAATAAGTAAATTTTTAAGGAATAGATGCCCTTTCCCATCCATCTAGCTCTGCTGTAAGCTCCTGGGTAGTGGAATCTGCTATCAGAGCCTTTATTTGGTTTAGGCATTGGACAACCAAGGAAGATAAGTGCAAGTTCTAAATATTCCCTGTAGTCACCTCGAGTGTGGCCCTCTTGAAGTTTGGAGTTGATGAAAGAAATAAGCTTGTCTCTGTGCTTCAAGATCCAATGATCTAAAGATTCTGAGGTGAGATCATTGGGTTCATAGGGCTTGTAATTCTGCTGATCAATGTTATCCCAACAATCTCTGAATCGATTGAATAAGGGAATTTGTGGACCCGAAGAAGAGAAAAACATGTCGAAAATTGCAGTGGTAAGAAGCTCGTGGATATGGTGGCGGCATGCCAGAAAAAGGAGTGATCTCTGAAGGGCCTTTTGGATGATGGTACAAGCCCCAGCATGGATACCTGTATTGCTTGCAGTAGTATCAAAACAAAGGCCTGCACCCACTCATTTACTTGTTGCCATTGCTTCAAGATATCTAAAACTGCTCTCCCCATTTCTTCTCCCGTTCCAGAAATAAGCTTTGGAATAGACAGTAATTTTTCTAATTCGCCTGCACCAGTCACAACAATGGGCATTACATCAATCTTACCCCCATGCATGGATGGAAGAAGCTTTCCATCAAAATGAATTATTAAAGGGGTATTTGGTTGGAAACTGGCTTTAATGTCTTCTCCCATCTGCATCCGTGTTGATCGCCGAGACCTGTAGATAGAGGATGATGAAAGTGTGATCTCTTCAATTTCCACTCCAGCAGCTGAAAGGGCAGGTGCCACAATGTGCATAGCAGCTCTTGCAGATGTTCCAGTGCGGTCCAGAGCAGCCAAGAACTTTTTATCCCTAACAATTACACCTGGTTCAAGCTTCTCCTTTTTTGAAGATGATGATGAGAGTGCTCTGTAGAACAATTCATCACCAGATGATTCTTCACTTCCTCCTGAACCGGAATTTTCACATTGGTTGAGATCCACAACCTTTGTCAATTGCTTCATTTCTTCCTTTGATTTCCTGCGAAGTTTTTCCATTCTTTCCATGCTTATCTGTCGTGCTTTTGCCTTTCTTGAAAACTCCTTGTCTTCTGGACCCATAATCATTTTCCGATCGTTCCTTTGATCCTTAAGAAAATCTTTATCCTCCTGCAATTTTTTTCTGTTTCCACTTCTAAATGAGCTACATCGAAAAGCTTCTTTAAGCTGGTGACAAATTCTGCTTCATTCTTCTCTTGGGTAGGAGTTCGTCGAGTTCGGTTCTTGACCAGCCCTTCATGCTTATTGTAAAGCCTTTTAAGCTTTGAGACAATATAAGGGTTGTGGGATGTAATTAAGGAGCTTTTTCCCACATAGCAATAACTTCGTTGGCTACAGTTGCGCAAGCTACAGAGACATTTTGCTTTCCCACCTTAATGTGATAAAAAAGACGTTTAAGGACATCACTGTTAGTTGGAAGCTGCTTCTCAGAAAAACCCTCTTCCAGCACTTGTCCGACCAACCAGACTTCACACTTGTTTCTGGTTTTTGCCATAATTCTGAGGGAAAAAGTTTTACCACCTGTTAGTCTTAATAATAATATAATATAATCATTAATCACTCACCTAAATTATATTATGACTTGATTACTGTAAGAAAGTTGTAAAGTAACATGAAGTAACCTTTCTAGAACAGTAAACTTGTGAAAATATCAGTAATTATAGATGAAAAAGCAAATAAAACATCATATAATCCATAAAGGGAAAAAATGGAAATTCTAGAATAGTTATCCTGAAGGAAGAATTTTCTAGAATTCTCTCTAAAGAATATAGAGGGGTTACTGGACCATTCCTGAAAATGACCTACTTATCTTCCAATTTTATTTATGAATTTTATATACCAAATTTAAGAGGACATCACAAAATAAATAAATATATTTGCCAGAAAAATGAAAATTTTCTCATGAGGGGTAAAATAGATATGCATTGAGGGGTGGGATAACAATAAGCTCTTGTCTTAATATTTTGCATGAAGTCTTTATTCATGACATATTACTTTTTTAGTATGTGTGCGTTGAGCCATCATAAATTTCGATTTTTCGAAACGGCCTAATATATAATATATATATATATATATATGTATGAAAATTATTTCACGAAAGTAACACGTGAAAAATATTTATGATGAATAAAACCACGAAGGAAAGGAAACACAAAAAGGTGCTCAAGCGCTTTCGTCTAATGACATCCTCAGGAACACTGAAGTACATAAAAGGTTACGGCCTATATATAGGTTACAGAAAGAAAAAAAAAATAAATAACATACATACACACAAACATATATATATATATACCTACATATCTACACACATACATATATATATATATATATATGCAATAAACGGAGAAGTAAAAATAAAAATTAAAAATTAAAAATTAGAGGATTAACAAAGAGGCATACAGATTTGTAAGGAAAAATATCGATTTTTAGCACAAGATCAAATGAATTATAAAAATACAAATTTATACTGGAAATCTGCCCGGGTTTTAACACTTTGCCTTTTAGAGTCAAGTTTCGATATATATAAAAATAAAATGAAGATTAAAAGTTAATAAAGTAGCATACAAGTTTACCAAAGATTTAGCGTCCTACCCTTTTTATCTAAATTTGTTTTGAAGGAATTCAAAACAACAGGATCGAGTTGAAAAAGACCTTTGCTTATGTTGAAGTTATTTGAAAGTTGGATAATGGCAGACTCAAGAATATTTCTATTGACAATGTTGCTAGAATGAAATAAAACTGAAGCATTATTCCAATCAATACAGCGGGATAACTCTGATAAATGGACAAAAAGAGCATTGGACAACTGTCCTGTTCTAACGGAATATTGATGCTGTTTTATACGTGTGTGCAAATCCTTTCCCGTCTGACCTATGTAAAAGGAATCACATTGTTTACACCCAATTTTATAGATAATGCCTGAATTATTGGTAGGGCTATTTTTAACTATGATATTTTCACAATATTGTTATATGAAAATACTACATTAATATCCAAAAGTTTAAGTACATTAGCAATGCCTATAAAGCCCGGGAAAAATGGAAGTATTAAAATATTTTTTGACAAAGTACGAGCAATGTTCCCTCTAATTTTGTTTAGTCCGTGTGCGCAAGAAATTTTCGTTGTGCATACATTTACATTCATGGTGAAAAATTGTGCAAACTTTTCTGAGCGTTATTATCTTCAAAATGAAATATATATAAATATTAAATACTTGATAAATATTATTTCCATAAGGTGATAGCTTGATCATTACGGTACTATTAAATGGATATTAAAAAACTGTTTACAATATTATATATTCTTAAAAAAGAAAACATTTTATCCATTCTAAAAATATGAATAAAATAAAATTCAACAAAATAAAGAAATAAAATAAAAATAACATTTAGCGATTTAAAATAGACTATCAAGATTAATTCATGATTTTATCCATTCACAAAATAGGAATAAAATAATTTTATTTTTTATTTTTTATGAATTATGAGGTAATTACTATTCGTTTTTATGCAAAAATAAGAAAGCGAAGGTTTATATTCAATGCGTTAATGAATAAGAGAAAAAAAATGCAAATACATAGAGTAAAAAAAATCCGTTTTGCGTAATTGCGCGGGCGAAGTCGTGTGGAAGGGGTTAATTCTTAAAAGAGCGACTATAGAGTATGTTGATGCAAATGGTCAGACCTTGTGTGACGCTAGATTTATGAAATTACTTCATTTACTGTCGTGACTCATGATACGCTTGAGCCTGTGCGCATTTTATTTTGCTGTGTGCGCGGGTTTCACAACACGTGTGCGCGCGCACACGCGCATACCTTAGAGGGAACATTGAGCACGAGTGTTATTATTGACACGATAGAAAGTTCGTTTTGCCTTGTTGAGACAAGATTCCATAAACGCAGATGGGTAACACAGATCACTTCCAATACCGTTGATTTTTTCCAATTCGGCATCGATGTATTCCGGACTGGCGATCCTAAGGGCGCGGAGAAACATTGATGAAAAAATGGCCTTCTTAGTGGGGGTGTCATGTCCCGAGTAAAAGTGTACGTAGGACAAATTGTTTGTTGTTTTCCGATAGATACTAAACTTAAAACCTGGGCTTTCCCTATGTACACGCACATCCAAAAATGGGATTGAATTGTCTTGTTCCACTTCTAAAGTAAACTTAATGGAGGGGACTTGATCATTTAACTGAAGGAGGAAGTTATCCAGGTCACGATTCATGGGCCAGATACACAAAATATCGTCGACGTACCGCAACCAAGGGATGCCAACCCCCAGGATTCTCGGAATGTAAGTAATTTCGAAAAACTCCATATAAATATTGGAGAGGAGGGGCGACAAGGGGTTGCCTATGGCCATCCCAAACACTTGTTGATAATACTCGTTATTGAAAATGAATTTACAGTCTTTGATGCAAAGCTTAATAAGTTCCAAAACAATGTGTGAAGGTAGTGGCAGGTCATACTTATGTAATTCTTGGGAGAGAAAGTCAAGCATATCATCAATCGGCACTTTTGTAAACAATGAACAAACGTCGAAACTGATCAATCTATCGTTAGTTTCAATACGTGCATTATTCAATTTTTCAGTAAGATCCATGGAATTTTTTACATGTTAATCAGAGATAGTTCCGAGAATGGTGGACAAGACTTTGACAAGCCATTTGGAGAGTTTATAAGTAATACAGCTGTAGAGCCCACCGAGCTAATAATAGGGCGCATAGGGTTGCCAGGTTTGTGGGTTTTAATAAGACCGTAAAGGTAGGGCAGAGAGGGTGAAGTGGACATGAAAAGCGGAATTAAGTCCTTATGATCTTTGAGAATGCGTTTCAAGCCACTATTAAATGATTTGATGACGTCATCCTGCGGGTTCTTCCTAAGTTTGCTGTATGTGGCGGGGTCCTGGAGAAGCTCGTTCATCTTTCCGATGTAGTCCACTTTGTCCATAATAACTATGGTGTTAGCCTTGTCTGCTTTAGTAATATGGAGCTCCCCATCTTTTTTTAATTGTGAGAGGCCATCGCGAAAACGTTTAGGAAAGTTATCTTCGTAATTACCATTCGCCGCACTATAAACGAGGCCTTTAACTATGTTAAAAAAATACTGAGGGAGATTACACTGTTTTTCAAAACACGCGAGACTGTAACAAATTTGTAAAGCCGAAGGTTTTTTAACAATAAAAAAGGACATACCATATCCAAGGGCACTTTTTGCATCGTCACTAATGTTTTTCGAAGAAAGGTTCAAAACACACTTTGAGCTTGCTTTTTACTCCACTGACTATTTCGAATGAGACTTTTAATTTTCCGATCCAAAATGTTACGAAGTGAAGTAGTTCTCCGACGCAACTCCTTGTAAATTTCATCAAACAAAGGTTGGATCCACGGTTGGGGAATAACGGTTACAAAATTATGTTTGGCGATGTTTAAATTTTTGAAGGCGGACCATTCATTTTGTCTGGTGACTTCAATATGTTTCTTTAAAATTAATCTGCTGAAGTGTTGAACGGATGGTCGTCAATTTGTCTGAGGCGAATCGGAAGCAGGGATTTGGGAAGAACTTGCTCCTCTAGACAGTTAGTAAGAAACTTTCGTCGGATACGAATTGCATGCCCCTTCATTAATGTAGAAGAAAACACGGACACAAACGGAGACAAGAGAGG
>JAJOZX010006893.1:95000-240889 GCA_023014485.1 Bathynomus jamesi | reverse complement strand
CTAAGAAAATTTAGATCACTACTAACTATAATGCCAATATCTTTTTCCTGACTAACATCCTCTAACCAGTTTCCTTGCACCTCACAACTAAAGTTCTCTTTTTATTTCTGTGAAAAATGGAGGATTTGCAGTTTTGAACACCAAATTCCATCTGCCAATTTACTTGCCCAGGCAATTAATCTATCAAGATCTTTTTACAGCTTGTAAGCATTTTCTAGATTTGTAATTTCAGCAACTATTTTTGTATTACCTACAAATTTACACATGTTACTGCATAAGCCTCCCCAAAATCATTTAGCTATACTGTACAATAAAAAATGATGGACCTAACACTGATCTCCCTATGGTACCCAACTTCACTTTCTGCTACCCAGATTCATGACCATTTAAAACTACTCTGTTCTGTCTTCTAAACACTTTTCTACCCAATTTATAATCAACCTCAATACTCCATGAGCATTTAATTTATATAGAAGTTTCCTCCGTGGAACTTTGTCAGATACCTTACTAAAACCCAAACAAATAATATCTACATCACATCCATTATTTACCTGATCAGTAACAAACTCTAAAAATTCCAAAAGATTAGACAAACAAGAATTTCCTGATCTAAATCTATGTTAGAATTTGAAATAAGATAAAATTATCAAAATGATCTTGAATATTATTCTTTATAGCTAATTCTTTCTAGTATCTTTCATGCCAATGATATTAAACTAACAGGCCTATAGTTTCTTACCTCCTTTTTACTACCTTTTCTAAATGGGTAGCTGCTACATTTGCCTTTTTCCATTCATCAGGCACCTCTGTATAATTAATAGACCCAACAAACAAAATAGTTAGTACCTCAGATAAGCTATCCTCCCCTTCTCAGAATCCTAGCATATATTTTATTAGGACCAGCAGTTTTATTTGGTTTCATTATATTAATTAATTACCTATCATCATCCCTCCTTATAGCCTATGAATCTTATGAAGAATGACAGTATTTAGAGAATCTAAAGAATTAAAATCAGTTATTCAAGTTTTCTTCAGTAAAGACAGAGGCAAAATGATCATTAAAAATAGCTACCAACAATAAATATCCTGATCATTTTCAAACATCCTATCATCATGTTCTATTGGACCAATCCTATTGTTTTTTATTATTGTATTTATAAAAACTAGAGAATTTCTTTAGATCATTATTGCTATTTTGAGGTAGATTTATTTCACTATGCTTTTTGCTCTTCCTAATCAAACTATTTAGCTTATTTCTTAACTGCCTATAATTATCCAAGTCCAAAATACTATCACTGCTTTTAAATTCCCTGAATGCCCTTTTTATATTTTTAATCATTTCAGCTATTTCCCTATTCCACCACAAAGGTTTCCTAATCTTGTTATTCCTAACAGTTCTGAAAGGAATCCATCTACATTGTACATCCTCTAAAATTCTTTGAATCTAGGCATCTCAACAGCATTTTTACTGGCAAATTCTTAACCCACTTTACAAGGCTACTGCAAGGTTATGAGGTGTGCAATGTATGGCAACAAAGTTCAACCCTAACTAGCTTAAAAAGATTGCAATACAGTAAAAGACTTTAAAGGGAATTGGGTGAAGTAAACATAGCCAATTGCCAAAGAACCACAAGTTTTCCATATTGGTCAATTTGAATAAACTTAAATTTAGTTTAACTTACTACTTGACAGAATTTGGTCAATTTTGACTGTGATCCTTAACTAGTTAATTACTGTAAACCAGAGTTACTTCACACTGCCAGGGTAACTTTGTGCATATTTTTCAATTTGGTTTATGACTCATATATGTCATATAGCTAAGCTATTATTATATCAAACAAGAAGTCTCATTTTTATGTTGATATTAGATGACAATATGTCAGCACATAGATAAATTATTTTTTATCTACCTAAAATTACAACCAAAACTTAAATTATTATTATTATTATTATTTTTTTTTTGAAAAATATTTATCTAAATATGTAAGAAGCAAATACCAAGATATTATATTCATTTTGGTAGTATGATGCTACGGTATATTATGAGTGAAGTACAGTTACATTTAGCAACATAGTTGCAATATTACCACATCTTTATAGTATTTATTAATTTTGTTTGATATTTGGGGTTACTTTACATAATATCAATATTTGGTAATTATTCGTTTTAACACGCATCTCGCTAATGAATTGAAAACATGGTTTTCTTATGCAATTTGATGCATACTGTTTGGAAAATAACCTTCATTTCCTTGGAAAATGTGCCATTTTTTCGGAAATTACCTAACCTAACTTAATGAAATCTAATTAAATAACTAGGTTAATTGAATGGCCAGTTGGGTCAACTGTACACTCTTGATGATTGGTTAGGTTAAATTATGATATTTTTGTTAAAACTAACGAAAATATCATGACTTAACCAATCATCAAGGATGTACAGTTGACCTAACCGGGCATTCAATTTACCTAACTAAGCATTCAATTAACCTAACCTGGCATTGAATTGGGTGCTGAGGTCAGGGAGTAAGAAAGAACATTACCCCCAATATTTCGCGAGATACTTATTTAACCAGTTTTATAATGAAGATGAACGCATCTACCATTTTCTCTGATGCATAGCGGAATTATATCTGCATATGATATAGGTCATTTCTGGAAAAATGGCACAAGTCCCAAGGAAATAAAGGTCATTTTCAAACAGTATGTATCAAATTGCATAAGAAAATCATGTTTTCAATTCATTAGCAAGATGCATGTTAAAATGAATAATAACCCAATTTTTATTTAAGAACATAGCAAAAAGAAAAAGAAGCAAATCTGTATAAAATCTGGCAAAAGTATTTTAATGACAGATCTTAATACTCCTGACACATCACCAGTTGACAATGTTTCTTCTGATAATGATGATAAACAAGGGTCAGGCTCAGAGAAGTCCAGTCTTGAAAATAAAAGCAAAGTGCTTTTAAATCCTCAACCTGGGGGAACAGCTGGTGACTGGTTGGTTGTGACCTTTGCCTATGGTGAAAGGTTCAAGCAATTCATAAGACAAGTTTCTGAAATTGTAAGCCAATCACAGACCTACCAACATTGGAAAATAAAAATGCGTATCACTATACAAAGTATACAATAGGGTGGCAATAAAAAATGAAGTCGCAAAATTTAAAATGTGCGGGTGCTCATTTTATTCGGTTTATTGAAAAAACAAATTCTGTCAAATTTCAAGTTCCTAATCTTATTTTAAGTGGTGGTACAAGACACAAAGAACTTTGTGCTCTAGGCTATTGGAAACGAGTGTTCGAGTGAGCTTCAAAGTTATACAAAACAAAAAACTGAAAAGAACGATTCTGATAAGACTCAAACAACCTCAATAGGACTGCAATAGCTTGTAGTGATCTGATAGATTACAATTAGGCTAATTTTTCTGGCTTCGAATGAACGTGGATTTATTGGCATCAGGGAACATCTTCCGGTGCTGCTCCACAACCTGAAGAACGTATTGCTGTTGATCCTCCTGTGTGGTCAGCACAGCGTTAAAATCTTTCATTAGGGCAACTCCTCTTTCTGCGGGATCATTGACAACACTGATGGCAGACGCGCGCGTGTTTCACTTGTTGAAAATCTTCATCTTCCCACTGCTCCAGATCCTTGGAGAGGAAGGATGTGGGAAGCTGGAGCAGGTGGAAGAAGGCCAATGTGTTCTTCGTGACAAAGGCTGCCAAAGAAAGATGTTCAGCATCTCCCACATCAATTGTCACACGAGGCGAAGGACTTCCTTTCTTCATTTTTGAGCGCCTCAACCATGCCTCTTTTCACCACGCTGCTGAGATATTCATCAAAAAGGCCAAAGCAACCAACTTTTCACTTAAGTACCAAAGATGGCTAGTGATCCCTTTCAAAGTGGGCCTCTGCCACGCGTCGGTTAACTTGTCTGTACTGCACCAGCTTTTGTATCAGCTCCAAGTCCAACCACGGAGCATATCTGGCTACCGGGCATTGAACCAAACTTTAACGTAAATCTCTGCAACAAAGAGGCAGAAGTCAGTAACACCCTGGAGCTCCTGGTCTGTGAGTTTTCCCCAAGTTCCGCAACTGGTGACGGTACAAGATCTTAAATGCATAGATGCATTTTGCCATCCACTGTGCCCTGTGGAGGGCACCCGGAGTTTGAATATGATTTCCCCGTGGTAGATTTATTCCGAGAAATAGCAGTACAAGTTCCAGGAACTCTCAGTAATAATCGCGAGGCTGCTGAGATCTCAACTGTTCATGCACAAACTCTGCAACTTTCTCCTTGAATGCGTGCATCCGATCTGCCACCTCACGGTCTCCCTCAGCAGAAAGAAACGAATCCTTTACAATCTTTGGCCACACCTCCGCCAATCTTTGAAAGAGCTTGATCTTTGGTCCCGAAGAGCATGCTACTAAGGCTTCGAAAACTTTTTTCAAGAACTATTTCCACGATGTGGTGACAAGCAAAATTGAGAAGTTTCTTCCCGAGCTTCTGCTCGAGGAATTGACAAGCGCCATTCAAGTGACCGGTGTTACATGATGTCGTGTCAAAAGACATGGCTACGATCCCGGGAGATAACTGCCAGTCTTCTAGCATGTCATGCACTGCTGTTGCCTGCACCAGACCTGTTGATGATGGCAACTTTGGTACCCGCAACAGCTTCATCACACCTTCTCCTGAAACCAGGACTGGAAGGCGATCGACCTTCTCTTTGTTTGTAAGGTCTGGAAGGAGCTTGCCATCCCAATGAACTGTTAATGGTACCATGGGGGAAAAGGACCTTCTCAGCTCGTCCGCGATGTCTTGGCGGAATTTCATTCGAGCTAGTCGGATTGTCTCTCGATTCAATGCGTAGTGCTCCATACTTTGTCCAGCAGCTGCTAAGGTATTGGCCACAACATGGACTGCCCGGCGATTGGATATCTTTGTGCGGTCCAACGCTTGCGCCAGTTCTTGAGTAACAATCTGATTTAACCCTCTTGATCTTTTCCTCTTGAGAGTGGCAGATGACGCGCCTCCTATTCTCCGACATTCACCTCATCTTCCTTGTCAGTATCCTCGTTTGTAGAACTGCTGCTCGACTCCAAAACCACGGACCTGTCCATCTTCTGGAGTTCATTCAGGTTCCTTCATTTCCTTTTCTCTTGCTCATGCTGCCGTGTCATTTTGTTCTCCTCTTGTCTAATATACTTCTGATCAACAAGTCCTATAGTTCCTCGACGACCAGGCTCACGCTGCGCAAGAAGAAACTGCTTGTCTTCTTTATTTTTGATGATTTTGAGCGCAATCGAACAGGCCTTTCAGACCTTCTAGAAAGACCTTCTCCTTGTCCATCTGGGTTTTGGTACGCCTCACTCGTAATTTCTTTAAGCTTCTCCACTCAGAATGGAGGTTCTCCAGCTTGTCTTGTGCCCAGTGCGTAGCTTGAGTCGGAAGACTTGCATTCTTCCACATCTGTTCAACCTCTGTCATCACCAGTCGGCTACTTTCTCTGACAGGGCGAGACTCGGACAGGTGAAAGAACAAGAATCGTTCCAGGACCTGCCACTTGGACGGCAATTTGGCTCCTGTAAGGGCATATGAGTTGGGAGAAGTCTCCAGTAGCCATAAAACAACATACTTTCTTAGAGTAGTCGCCATTTTTCATCTACCTGCAAAGTATACAAAATAGAGAATTAGTAAGTGACAATGGTGGAAACTTTGTTACTCTTGTACCACCCCCTAATGTTTATCAAAAGTCCTAAAAATTTGCCTGAGTGATTTTCTTCAGGAACTGCACCAAACGCGCCACCGCACTCGCTCCTCCAGGCAACTTGGATTTTTACCCCTATTGGCTATTGCCACCCTAGTATACAAGTGCCAAAGGCATGATGCAAATGTAGAGGTTAGGGGGGGGGGGCATGCCACCAGTGAAAAATGTTTAAAATGGATAGACTAATCATGCATTCTTGTACATTTTCAAGTTATTTTTCCGTAAGCAGCAATTCTCATCTTACTTTTTCTCAATATTTTTTCATTTTTTCCTAGTTTCTCAAACTTCTATGCAACACTTAAAACTTTACTACTGTCATAAATCTTACTCATTTCATGGGAGCATAAGAAAGACCCAAAGTATATTGTATATTTATCAATAAAATGTATGAAATTGAAGCATCAATACATTATTCACTATTTTTTTAAATTTATAAGAGCTATCTTAGACCATGACAAAAGATCAATGCAACATCTGTTGTTCAACTTCTGTAATTACTTTTTATATATCATTTGTCAAGAAATGTGTATCCGGACAAAAGAGCACAGATACAGAAGGACACTTATGAGAAAGAGAACAAAGCTATCTAAACAACTGACAAAGCAATTAAGCGATACAAGACATAGTAACATCCGGAATCAGATACTGATGTTAGAACTTAAAATAAAGGAGTCAACCATGAGAGAGAATATTGATAATGAACACAAAGCTATTGCACTATAAAGGAAAATAGCAAATTCTTCTTTAGCTATGCTAAACGCAAAGCAGTTATCAAAATGGGCATTGGCCCATTGCTTGCTAAAGATGGACTAACTCTCACATCTAATACACAGGAAATGGCAAACATTCTACAATCTCAATATGCTTTAAGCTGGAGTACCCCTGTAGTAGCAAAGAAAATAAAAACTACAGCATTTTTTGATAGAGAAGAAAATGACCAAGACAGACCATTATTGGAAGATATACAAATAACCACTAGAGATATACAACAGGCAATAACAGAGCTACCAGGGAGTTCAGCCCCTGGTCCAGATGGAATTGGAGCCAAGATTCTTAAGGAATGCAAACATACTTTATCTCTGCCTTTGAAAATACTGTGGAGATCCTCACTAGACACCAGTAGAATACCACCAATCATGAAACAAGCAAATATTACCCCAATCTACAAAGGAGGCAAAAGAAGGAAGCCAAGAACTATAGACCCATATCTTGACTTCCATATTATTAAAATATTTGAGAAAGTCCTGAAAAGGCACACTGTCAGTTTTATAGAAAATGAACATCTCTTAGAAGACTTTCAACATGGCTTCAGACACAAGAGATCCTGCCTTACTGAACTTATAGACCATTGCAATACAATCCTACAATATTTGGGAGAAAACCACAATGTTGATATCATCTATCTAGACTATGCAAAAGCTTTTGACAAGGTTGACCATAGTATATTATTCCATAAACTAAAAGAACTTGGGTATTTGTGGAAAAATAGGAAAATGGATCCATGCCTTTCTCTCTGACAGAAAACAAATAACAACTGTAAATGGAGCAAGATCTATAGAAAAAGAAGTGATTAGTGGAGTGCCGCAAGGCACAGTACTAGGACCAATTCTATTCATTATAATGCTAAACAATATAAACTGTAACCTAGGAAGCTCTCTCCTATCATTCGCAGATGATACCAGAATACTAAGACCAATTACAGAAAAAGAAGACTGTGTAGAGCTACAAAAAGATCTACAAACTATATATGCATGGGCAGATGCAAACAATATGACCTTCAATGAAGACAAATTTGAACTAATTAAGTATGGACCAAATAAATACCTGAAAGAACAATTCAACTACACTGGACCCACAGGAAAAGATATTGCACAAACTGATCATGTCAGGGATCTAGGGATTATATTATCTGAAGATGCAACATTCAATAGGCACATTGACAAAGTAACCTCATCATGCAAACAACTAATAGGTTATATACTAAGGACATTCAGAACTAGGGACAGTATGACCATGCTTACCCTGAGGAAATCACTTGTCCTTCCACGCATTAACTACTGCTCCCAATTATGGTTTCCCCATAAACAGAATGAATTGCAAAAAATTGAGGGCCTACAAAGAACCTTTACCTCGTATATTAAACAACCTGATGGGCAACAGGTGAGTAAAAACAAATTAAACTACTGGGATAGGCTTAGAGGCCTCAACCTTTATTCCAAGAGAGAAGGTTTGAGAGATACATCCTAATCTACACCTGGAAAATTCTAGAAGGGCTTTTAGTTGCCCCAATACTGAACCAATTGTGCCCACCTTAACAAGAACTGGTAGAATGTGTAAAAAATATCACCTCCCCCAAACAGTCTGAGAAGGATTCAAACTCTTCAATATAATAGTATCTCTAGGCAGGGTTCTCGCCTGTTTAACTCCTTGCCTCAGTACCTTAGAGATATAAGTGCAGTCCCAGTAGATACTTTTAAAAAACACTTGGACATGTTTCTAGCCAACATACCCGACCAACCCACAGTGTCAGGGTATTCCTCTGCCAGACCAGCCCCCACAAATTCAATAGGGGACCAAATCATATGGCAGGAGCAAGAGGAAAGAAGGGTGGCAACCCTGTCGTGGCCCCGCCTCAGGAGGCGGTGAGCGGACTTCGTGGGAGCAGCGCACCCTCGAGGCAGAAGCGCTTTAAGGTAAATTTAAGGTAAATCCACGTATCATCACCCTGAAATGCATAGCAGATGTGCAAAATATGTAACTTTAGTTATTGGCAGGTCTGCAATAAAATTTTCAAGTTAATTTTCTAAAATCTGTTGAAGATGGCAATACTTGTGTGGCCTAAAAAAGATTTTGATGCAGATGCTGGAAAGTTGAAATCTCCAAACATTTTACAATGTAGAGTTGTAGACAGTACCTATATAGCTATTTGAAGAAGCTTTGCATTTCTTCTAACTGAAGTGTGCTAATTGTATTCTTTGTGTGCTTTGTACTTGTACTTGTACTTTTTAAAACATAATTGCAGGGGGAAGTAACCCTGAATACAGGCTTACATGCTTACAGCTGCATTTTCAATGCTTGTGCAAAATTACCCCATTCCCAGGTAACACTGCATTCATTACTTTTAAAAATATAAATACTTTCTGTACAATTCTGTACAATTATATATATTTTCTAAAATGTACTTATAAGTGCCCATATTGAAATATTAGAATCAATGTTTCACACTGCAGTTAATAAAAATAATCTTGAAAATACTAAAAAAAGTGTGCAAAGTAACCCCCGGTTTATGGTACATTACTTTCATACCTTGCAGAAGTTAACGCCATTACTCCCCGTTCAACTTGGCAGAAGCTGAAAACAATAGGTTACATGCCTAGTCTACTAAATTGAAGCTTACTTAGGTCTATTCCTAGCCTATCAACTAAAATTACAATTGCTCAGAGTAAGCTAAAACTAGCTCGGCTCTAACTAATGGAGCCGAGGCTCTTAAACAGGTTACATGCAATGTTTCTGCAATGGACCTTATTTTTAACCTTAAACTTATACACAGTTTAAGAAACACCATACATGCTACTGAACTAGCCCTAATCCCTAATTGGGGGGTGCTGGCTATGTCAGTTCTAGTTGTTGAGGTTGATATTTTCATAGAGCTCTGAACTTATGATAGTATACTACATAGTCTAATATAAATTAGACTAATATATTAGACTATGGTATCCTAGTTTGAGAAAGTGATACAATGGTCATGATTAGAGGCAAATTAGAAAACGAACACTGTTCCCAAAATTTTAATTGAGCCAGTGCCGTTTTTCAGTTATATTATCTCTTCTGACAAATCAAAAATAAATTCAGGAAAAATCTATAATAATAATAAAAGGACGTGTGTGTGTGTGTGTGTGCGTGTGTGTGTGTGTTCCAGCCATAACTCCAAAATAGAAGCAGTTACAAACATGAAACTTCACACACACATTGATTAGGTAGACCCAGGTTGTGCACCTGCGTGTTAATAAACCAAATAATTAAAACTACTGGGCCCGAAGGTCCTAGCACCGCGATTAAACTACAGAAAAGGGTACTGGACCAGACAACATATCTAACATACACCCTGGGCCCACAGGGAATACTAGCTCTCACAAACATCAGCACCTATTCATACCAACACTATATTATTCCTGACATATGGAAACAAGGTAAAATTATTACACTACTCAAACCAAACAAAAATCCAACAGAACCAGCTTCCTATAGACCCATTACTTTACTATGCACACCTTCCAAAGTAATAGAACGACTAATCTTACAAATCAGCAACCCACACATACCACTATCGCCTACTCAACATGGATTCAGACCTCACCACTCAACCACGACATTACTCACTAACCTCTCGCAGCACATCATGGATGGCATCAACTTTAGACGACCAACTCAACGTACACTATTAGCAACATAGACATTAGTAAAGCATATGATGCTATCCCACGCTTCCCTCTCATAAACAAAATACTCAACACAAACATGCACAATAACACTAAAAGATGGCTGAGCAACTATCTTTCAGGAAGATACTCACATGTCACATTTAATGGCAAGTCATCCAAAAACAAGCTTTTTCCGAACGGGGTCCCTCAAGGCTCTGTTCTCTCACCAACACTGTTCAACTTATACACGCATGACATTCCAATACCCATAGATAACAAGCTTACCTTATCATCATATGCAGATGACATCACTCTAACATCCACCCACAACAACATCGACACCGCTACAAATAACCTACAAACATACATAAACAGTATACAAGACTGGCTCACACACAATAGACTCAAAGTAGCGCCCACAAAATCAACCATCACCTTGCTTACAAGCAACACAAAAGAACACCGGGTAACTCCACAGCTTACACTAAACAACACCAACATTCCACACACTCACAGGACCAAAATACTTGGGGTCACATATAACACATCATTATCTTTTGCAAACCACATTCAGCACATGCGCAGATGATAGGAACTATTTCGCACATGCGTTGATTTCAAATTTCTTCCGAGCCAACTAATGACAAATTCGAAATGGAACCCGGTACGTGCTCTGGTTGTGATTTAGCGGCCGTTAAAAAATTACATAACGCTATTTTTGCTAAAACTTGACACTCCAGATCCCCCAGGAACGTTCTGTAACGCTAGATCAGGCACCCCCTTAGATGTTATGTAACACTTCCCCCCCCCCACACGTTACGGAACGTTACAGGGGGTGAGAGTGGGGGGGGTCAGGTTTTAGCAAAAATAGCGTTACGTAATTTTTGAACGGCGCCCTATCGTATTTTGACGTAATTCGCCGGGTGCATACTAATTAGGTTCGGTTTTTCGGATCACCTGAAGATCCGTCACCCCAGCCTTCTTTAGTTAGCTTTCTAAGGCTAAATAATGAAACTATCACGACCTAACCTAACCAATCGTTAGGTCAACTGTACGCCTTTGACGATTGGTTAGGTTAGGTCGTGATATTTCCGTTAGTTAGCCTTATAAAGCTAACTAAAAAAGGCTGGGGTGACGGATCTCCAGGTGATCCGGTTTTTCTGATGTATTTTGGTTCAAAATTCGTTCATTTGCACAAGAAATGAATGTCAGATTTGAATAAAACACACCAAAATGCACCAGAAAAACCTATTCACATATCAAAATCGACCCGCAGGGATAAAACGAATAATAACCATAAATAAATGTTTAAGAATTTAAAGTTTTTCTTATGAAAATGATTCTTTGAAAATTTTACTTCTCATTATCGACTAGTCGTAGTCACGATCTATATTTTCTGAAGTAATAGTGATGCCAATAGTAAACCTAATAAAAATAAAAATAATAATAAATATAAATAGGGAAATTAAAGTAAATGAAGTTAATAAAAATAAAAATAATGAGAATAAATAAGAACATCATTGTTAACTTCCCAGTTAACAATTTTACGTAGATAAGACGTTGTCACATTATGTTACAAGGTTGTATTTTAGCACTGTGACGTAGATACAACGTAAATGTGTGTGGTTTCAGTAGCGTCATCACAACGTTGTGATATTACCTAAACTTTACGTAGATGCAACGTAAATGTGTGTGTGGTTTCAGTTACTTGTTCACAACGTTGTGATATTATGTAAACTTTACGTAGATACAACGTTGTCTCGACGTCTCAAGGATAGAATTTGTCCCAACAAAGGCGCCCTATTTGAAACAGTAGTATACCTAGGGTTGCCAACTCCATGAAGTTTGAATAAAGGCCAAGAACATCAATTCCAGTATACTGTCTACAGGGTCAGGGAAAGAAGTACAATTTTATTTGTAATTTATTACAATTTATACTGCATGCTTTTTTATTGCATATTTTTTTATTGCATATTTTTTTATTGCATATTTTTTAAAGGAAATATTTTTATTGATATACAGATATTGACCCATTGAGTCGTGCATTGACAAAATTTATGGTAACTTGATATTTATTTATTTTTAAATTTATACTTTTCTTGAATTTTTGCAGACTTCAGTAAAAGAGTATCATTTTTTATTTTTTCCGCAAAACCCAAACAATTATCCTTTAAATTGAAATAAACAAAAAGCTCACTTTTTACTAGTTCAACCGAACATGGGTTTCTATCATCACGCCATTTAGCGTTCATCACACTGAAAATTCTTTCGCAATATGCAGATGTTCCAGAAATAGATAAAACTTATAAAATGTTACTCGACTTAAGACTTTATAATTATTTCTTTTTAAACAAAAGTTTTGTTACAGAACTGTTGTTTGGAACAAGATTGTTATCAGAAAAGGACAAATGGCGTCCTTTCTGAACTCAAGGAAGGACAAGGACAAAAATCTACAAAAAAGGACTGTCCTTTTCAAAAAAGGACGGTTGGCAACCCTAAGTATACCGTATGTAACTCCGTTACAATTTTGTAACAAAGAATAATGTAATACGGAACTATATGCTATGGATGTGAAACCTTACGTGCAGACAACGTCTATGCTGCGTACAAAAAAGAAGTCAGAAGTTTACTTGTACTTCACGTGTATAAAACGTCATTATGCAACGTTGTATCAACGTTGCATATAACGTTTAAGTTTTCGTTGTGACTACGTCAGTACAACATCAATTTCTGACATGACCAAGATTCAACCAGGCTACAACGTTGTATTTACGTAGTGTGTTTACTGGGTTGTACCACGAATATATGAATAGTTTTAGCGTGTACCTCTTCATTTTAAACGGAAACTTGCATAATGTTAATTTAATTTTATACTAAATCTTCATGATCTTCAGATATTATGACACTTATCTACGTTATAATGTTAGAGTATATATATATATATATATATATATATATAATATTATATATATATATATACAAAAGCTGGGCACAAACCGTTAATCCGTTAATCGTTAATTAACGAAGTTAACTTTTTCGTTAACGATTTAACTTTTAAGTTAACTTTGAAAATCATTATCGGACTAATTAACTTCCGTTACATTTAACTTCCGTTAACTCAAGTCCGTTAACCCCAAAAATTCATAAATAAACGTTTAAAAGTTTATATTATTTTCAGTGCTGAGCAGGTGCGCAATTAATCCGCCACTGTTAATAGTGATGAACGAATTTCCATTTCCGCAGTGCAAAATCAGGCGGAAAGATTTGCCATTTGAGTTGAATGTTTCAACTTCTTTCAAGAAATATCACGAGCATTTTAAGGCACTTTCAATAATATATATGTAACAATTACAACAAATAACTACATTCGTTTCATTTGCAGTCTGTCTCTTGCGCAACATGTTTGTGCTAGTGAATATTTAAAAATAATCGTTGTCAAGTAAGTCATGTATATTTATAATATGTCTGTGAGTACCTTATTAGTAGTCTCCTTGATACATTTCAAGAACCATAAAACTGATCAGGTAAGATTTCAATTCTTATGTCACTTTGATGACATAAATTAAGTCAATTGATGTCTTACAATGGGAGCGTTTTCACCTTAACCCTTTATGTCCTGGCGGTACTTCTAGGTACCACATCCAACGAAGTGGGCAGCAACAGTGGAGGCAGCAACAACGAGGAGGAGGAGGAGGATGACTTCTTCAGTGCTGTCATCCAGACAAAAGAGAGCAGCAGAAGCCACAGGTCACTCAAGGGCAAGGCCCAGAACTTGGTCAAGACCTGGCTGGAGACCAACTCCAAGGACTTGCTGACAGATGCTGCCTTCTTGGGTGAGCAAGTGTTGGTGGACTTATTCATCAAGTTCAACACAGCCATCCCCTCCAGTGCTGCAGTGGAGCGTTTGTTCTCTATGGGCAAGGACATCCTGAGGGCCAAGAGATCATCCCTGTCTGATGAAAACTTTGATATGCTAATTTTCATGAAGGGCAACATGCATCTCATGGACAAAATGGAGAACGAGAAGAAGAGGGAAAATTAAATTATATATATATATATTGTGTTTTTCATTTTTTTATAATAAAAGTTAATGTTAACGGTTTATCGGTAACTTCCGTTCCATGTTAACGAATTAACGGATTAACGGTTAACGAAGTTAACTTTTTGGTTAACGGATTAGCGGTTAACGAAGTTAACTTTTTGGTTAACGGTGCCCACCACTGTATATAATATAACTAGTTCATTGTGCGCAAAAGTGATGCAAGCGACAAGACGAGAGGCTGTTCTTGTATGAAGTTACTCTCTTGCAACCTACTTAGATCCACGTTACAAAGCTAAGTTATTTTCACCTAGTACATTAGAACGAGTTAAATCATCACTTGGCAAAGCAGTTGAAGAGCTTCAATCTCTTGAATCTGTCGCTTCGCCACCCACCAAAAGAATAAAAGTTTCAGTGACAGAACCACACCTTCAACAAGCAAATCTATCACAGAATCTGTCTCTCAGTTTCTTGAGTCAAGCAGCAATGACGAGACCTACGCGATGTCAAAAGATGTAGTAAAAATGATCGAGAGCTATCACCAAGAAAAACGCCTGGCTGCATGTGACAATCCTATTAGTTGGTGGAAAAATATGCAGAATATCTATCCATACTTGAGTAAACTTGCAAGGAAACATTTAGCCTGTCCTCCAACAAACGTACCAAGCGAGAGATTATTTAGCAGTGCTGGATTAATATATGATGAAAAGAGAAACAGACTGGCAGCAGAAAAGACAGAAAAATTAATGTTCCTTAAGCATAACCTTCCTATAATTAAGTTTGAACATTAAACGATGAACATCTTAGTTTACTTTATTTTAATTACTCATTTATAAATATGCCTAATAAACTTTAAACTTAATATAAATAGTTATCAAGCTAATTAAAGATCTCTTTCTATAAGGGTGGAGGTTGGGGAAAGAGGTCGGTGGGGTGCATTTGAGTTGGGTTCACGTCCCGCATCCTGGTAACACAATTATGGTTTCTAATTGTGGCTGAAACTCAACAAAATATAACGAATTTATTTGCAGACGAATTCACTAATTGATTTCTATATTAGTTAGATGCTTGATATTATTTTATATGTTCAGAGAAAAGTACAGCAATTATTGTACAATTAATCAATTATACTACATTATAGCTACAGCTCTCTCTATATAATAACTTATTATATACGTTAAACACAACAAATCTCGAATATATCCTAAAAAATAACGAAAATGTAGACATCCGCATCCGCATCCGCATCCGCGGATGTTGAAATCAAACATCCTCATCCGCATCCGCATCCGCGGATGTGAAAAAAATGACATCCGCTACATCACTAATATATATATATATATATATCTTATTAGTTAGTTTTCTCCTTTAATCGCTCTAATAAGTCCCTGTACCTAGCCAGCAGTTCTTCCGATCTAGAATTTAAAACGTTATTAGTACCGACATGAATAACATACGTTGTGTCCTCGGCGGTACTGTCTGTAAAATGGTCAACATTATTAGTTATATCCTCCACCCTTGCACCCGGGTAGCAGTAACGGCGCCTACGACGAGGGTTTCTCCCACAGAATTCCTCGAGCTGCCCTCGAACAATGGAATCACCAACGAGTCGTATTTCCGGTTCATCAGTATCTTCGAACCTTAAAACAGAAAACTTATTGCTTGTTATTACTGGTAGACAAGGCTTTGCTTTTCTCAATGGGGCTCAAGTCATAATAGACTACTATCCACAATGTTACACTCTATATCTATTTATAACGGACATGCAAATATATCAGATCCAAAGAATCCAGTCAATTTCATTACGGTATCCATCAAGTCACGGTCCATATCGATTGCGGACCAAGTCAAAATTTACAACCATATACATTACAATATATACACTTACAAGGAAAAAGTGTAGGTGTGGCTGTAAAGACTGTACAGTAATGTAGAAATGTGTGTGCACCCATTATGGGTCTCCCATTTAAAGGTGTTTGTGGGGCAAGTAAAGATCATGAGTTTTTCAATACCTCACAGTACTATGGGGGGCACCGCTCGGCAGAGGAATCTCTTTAAATGGGGTGTGTAAGGACAGAGAGTATCCCCTAACCTAAGACGCTGCCTCCCTATATCCCACAACACTTGTGTTGAGCTGTGGGATCTATCCCCACAAAGCCTTAATTTTACTACCTTAAACTATACCCTTTCTATCAACATGCGCGTCTAATCGATTTTTAAACATGTTTATAGACGTGCTACTAATTACTTCTACCGGCAAACTATTCCAGTTATTTACTATTCTATGCGTAAAAAAGTTTTTCGCAACTGCTGTCTCGAACCTTCTACTTGTCAATTTACACCCGTTATTTCTAGTCTTATTATATTGAGATATTTCGAAAAAGCTATCTCTATCTACGTTATCAAACCCATTCATAATTTTGAAAACCTGGATTAGATCACCCCTTAACCTCCTAGTCTCGAGTGTAGTCAATTTTAACTCTTTAAGCCTATCCTCGTACGACTTTGACCTAAGAGACGGAATCATCTTAGTTGCTCGTCTTTGACCTCTTTCGATTTTGTCTATATCTTTGCGCATATGCGGATTCCAAAATTGGACCGCGTACTCCAAATGGGGTCTAACTAATGATTTATAAAGAGGAACTATAATATCGCGCGATTTGTACTCAAAATTTCGAGCTATAAAACCTAACACTTTGTTCGCCTTACTGACCGCCGCTGTACTTTGTTTCGCTACTTTTAAATCACCAGTGACTATAACTCCTAAATCTTTTTCCTGCTCTACGCTTGTTAAATCTTTCCCTGACATACTATACGCAAAATTACCGTTACGCGAACCTATATGCATAATTTTGCACTTATCCACGTTAAATCTCATTTGCCATGTGACTGACCAATCAACGATTTTATTCAGATCTTCCTGAATTTTACCTCTATCTTCGTCATTAATCGCCCTACCACCCAGCTTCGTGTCATCCGCAAACTTTGAAACTGTACTGACTAGGCCGACATCTAAATCGTTAATATATATAAGAAAAAGCAAGGGGCCCAATACAGAACCTGAGGAACGCCACTCGCTACATTAGCCCAACACGACTCCGCTCCATCAACGACCACCCTCTGTTTCCTGCCTCGCAACCATTCTTCTAGCCAATTTATTACTACACCCCTGATTCCATGAGCCTTAGTTTTTTCAATGAGTCTTTTGTGCGGCACGGTGTCAAACGCTTTTTGAAAATCTAAATACACTACATCAACCGCCCGATGTCTATCGTAAACGTCAACCACGCTTTGGAAAAATTCTAAAAGATTAGTTAAGCAAGATTGTTTCACTAAAACCGTGTTGCGTATTTCTAACCAGATTATGCACTTCTAAGTGTTCGACTATACGATCCCTAATTATTGATTCCAGTAGCTTACCTACAACAGACGTTAAACTGATTGGCCTATAATTTCCCGCCGCACCTTTATCGCCTTTCTTAAAGATAGGTGTTACGTTTGCTAACTTGAAATTATCTGGTATATATATATATCTCATATAATAGGACTAGAAATAACGGGTGTAAGTTGACAAGTAGAAGGTTCGAGACAGCAGTTGCGAAAAACTTTTTTACGCATAGAATAGTAAATAGCTGGAATAGTTTGCCGGTAGAAGTAATTAGTAGCACGTCTATAAACATGTTTAAGAATCGATTGGACGCGCATGTTGATAGAAAGGGTATAGTTTAAGGTAGTAAAATTAAGGCTTTGTGGGGATAGATCCCACAGCTCAACACAAGTGTTGTGGATATAGGGAGGCAGCGTCTTGGGTTAGGGGATACTCTCTGTCCTTACACACCCCATTTAAAGAGATTCCTCTGCCGAGCGGTGCCCCCCATAGTACTGTGAGGTATTGAAAAACTCATGCTACACTTTTCCTCGTATGTGTATACACAATACACGATTACGAACACAGTTAGGTAGACCAGCCATGAGTGGATCCTAGGGTCTTTGTTGGTCTGAAACATTATAACATTATAACATTATATATATATATATATATATATATATATATATATATATATATATATATATATATATATAATCTCCTTATATATATATATATATATAATATATATATATATATATATAATATATATATAATCTCCTTATATATATATATATATATATATATATATATATATATATATATATATATATATATATATATATATATATATAATATATTGTAGACACCATTCGACCAGGGAAGTGCTCTGGGGGATGGGGGGGGGGGCAGACGTTAGGAAGTGTTGGAACTCCCGTTCCTCCTATCACTGCCCTCCTTAGCTGATCCTTTTCTGTGTTTCATCTACCCTGTGAGCAGTCCAGCAGGCTCTCAAACACACGCTTCTCCCTCTATTCTTCATTACATATACATGCATCTGACACACTACAAATTCTTTTAAAAATTTAAAAAAATATTAGTTTTTAACCACCTTGGAGACCTTAATTTCGGATTTCGGCTCTCTCCTTTTCCATCTATTGTGGGTGGCATTTTTTTCGGGCGTCCACCCTTGGCCTCTCCTTCCTGCATAATAATTAGTGATGCAGCGGAGCTCCGGTTCCGGCTCCGGCCGAGCAGGAGTTCCGGCCATTTTAGAAAACCTCCTGCTCCGGCCGGAGGTCTCACTAAACTACACCAAGTACACCAAACTCAGTTCTGACAACTTTTAGCTTTAATTCTATAAAACTATAAAACCTCATTTCTGCACCTATCCGAATATTTCAGTTCTCAGTGACTGTAATAATAATTTATTTTATGAGTGATCAGTGATTGTATTAATAATTGATTGATATAGGCTACTTTACTCAGCATTCAGCAAGACATCATAAGTTTCATAACCTGAGGATATTCTGTTCAATGGGAATTTTTAGAGAAATTAGCACACACAAAGCATAGAAAGTTGACTTTTATAAAGTTTAAGTTATTAAAGACTTAATAATTTAAAATAGCAGGACTATAATATATAAAACCCTAAATAGATGAGACGATGGACCACACACACACACACATATAAATCTGAAATAAATCAATTGGCCGGAATCTCCGGCCTCGGGCCTGAGGAAAAAACACTAAGCCGGAGGTTCCGACCCTCCGGCCTCCGACCAAAATCTGCCTCCGGTGCATCACTAATAATAATATATATCAACCGAATTGATAATTAGATGATTTCACTGAGCCCACCGCCGAAGACTCTATTGAAGTTTTTTCGAGGACCCTCTGTGGCAGTGACTCTACCGAACAGTTTTTAGAGCCCCCGGGTCGTAGTTTGTTTACTCCTGTAGTAGTGATTTGTGAGCAAAAAACCCTCTGCTTCGTGAATTTGTTTACCCCTGTAGGACGATAAGAGGTCGCACTGACCTAAGACTCTGAAACAGGGTGCGTGGGGAAAATCCGGCTGAGAAACTCTGGCCTAGACTAATTAGTTTTGTTCGCAGTTACGTTAAGAATAGTGTTAAGGAGCGTAGAAATGGGAATAATAGGTTTAAGGGCAACACAGAACCAAGTATAAGTAGAGAGACTTCATCTAACGTTCTACCAGAGTTTGCGTTCGCAAACGAGGATAAGAATGACCTTGAATAGGCTGATCCTTGTGAATTTTCGAATAATTCATTTAAGGATTTTAAAGTTAGCGCGAATGAATCTTTGTATTTTTTGGAATCTGTGTTGAGAATTAGGGAATATCATAACTTTAGAGATCCTAAAATTTCGTTGAAGATTAGGAGTCTTCCGAGCAGGGCCGTAACTACCTATGAGGTCACCGAGGTCCGGACCTCGGTAATTATTTCCTAAAAAAAAAAAAAAGAGACTGAACAGTTCTCCGTGTATGAAACGCATATTACCGCTTTTCTTTTGAAAAGAGGGAGCGTCGAGCGTTTTGTGTTTTGTGTTTAGTGTATAGCTTGGGTTGTGTTTGTAGATGCCATTTTGGTCTGAATTTTGCTCGTCCCGCTGCGCTCGAAAAAAATCTGGACCTCACTAATTTCTAAACCCTAGTTACGGCCCTGCTTCCGAGTCTTCCTATGGAAGAACTCATTGACTCAGGTAGCTAAGTGACTTTGATTAAGTCCTCCAGTTTTAAGAAGTTATCTGAAGTCTCTCCTAGAAATTTAAAGGTAAAACATAAGAGATTGGTTCTGCAAGGTGCAACTGGTGATGCTCTTCCTACTCAAGTTCCGCACTGACGTTTTGATAGGAATTGATTTTTTGTGTATCCATGATTAGGGTATTTTCCAGAGATTATTGTTGTTAAAGAAAATGTACTGTATCCTTTAATGATTTGAAAGCTACTTTGGGTAAGTTTACCTTTTATAGGGTAAACGCAGGTTCTTCGGGAACCAGTTCTTTTAGTGACGACATTTCGGTACGGATACCGATTTATCTTCTGTTTCTGATGTTCACGAGGATGTGAAATCACTTGGTCTAAGTTCTGGTTCAGATAGAATTCATACTGATGAAGAGTTTTATTTGTTTCCAAGTAGGAATTTCGTTATTCCCCCTCGTACACAAGTTCATTTTAGTGCTACAGTTACCACTGTGGAAAGAAATCCTGTATCTTTGCCAGTAACTTTAGTTAATGAGAGGGGAAACCCTCGAACAAATGTTCTGTTAGCTCGAACAACTGATGTGACTCAAAACACCAAAGTTCTTGTTATGTTCCTTAATTTAGGTAAGAATCCTGTTCGGGTTCAAACCAATAGGCAAATAGATAAGGCTTATTTAGCCATATCAGAGCCATTTTATTCCGAAGAAACTCGTGCGGTTAGAACCGTTTCCGACTCATCACGGCTTTCAGACGAAGAAATTCGCTCCAGATACCAGGAGTTTTTCATCTACTCTTAGCTCATAACCATTAAAGGAAGCGGACGAATTGACTGAAAAATTGTTCGATTTCTTAGTTAAGAACAGGGAAATAACTGCTCTCAAGGGTGACCCTTTAGGACACATCAATTTGACTCCATTTACCATAAATTTAGTACCAGGTGCCAAACCAGTGTACGTACCAACATATACGATTCCGCATTCACAACAATCCGTGACTGATGAACACATCAGGGAAATGTTGGAACTGGGAGTGACCGCCCCATCCTCCAGCCCTAGGTCGTCTCCACTAATCTTAGTTTCTAAGAAAGATGGTAGTTCGAGACCATGTATTGACTTTCTGAAGCTTAACCAACTATCGATCCTGGATCGTTACTCGCTTCCAAACTTGCAGGAAACGGTGCAAAATGTCGGTAAAGCAAGATTTTTTTACATCTTCGGATCTTGCTTCTGGCTATTGGCAAATGGAGATAGAACCAAGCTCTTGGCCCTTTGTACAGCTTTGACTACCAACCAGGGGTTTTACCATTTCGAAGTTTTGCCTTTTGGGTGTAGGAATGGGCCAGCAAATTTTTCTCGACTTACGAACTTAGTATTATTGGGCTACCAAGCAAAGAAGCCCTTGGTTACCTTGATATAATAGCGTCTTCAGCATGTTTTCGATCGTCTCTAAGGGAAGCTAATCTCAGACTAAAACTCTCTGAGTGTAATTTCTTTCAACATTTGACGGAAGTACCACCTAGTATATCATACCTCCGTTACCACTAAAAGAGCGTCCTGCTCTACCGGTCAAACAACGTGATGTAAAACCCCCAGGAGAATTATACGCTGCAACGGGATCACAAAGCTCTGAAAAATCCACATTCGACTTTGAATCACCGTCCTCACTTTCTCCGTTTGACGATGAATGGGCAGACCCTACTTTCCGTGCCCGAATACCACAGCCAAGACCCATAGCGTCTGCATTAGGTCATGTGCCTGATGAGAGGCGACAAAAACGCGGTCGTCCCCCTAGATCAAGGATTCTACCAAAGTTGGCCTTTTTTCTTCGTCTTTACTCCTTGCGATCGAGTAAAACTAAGTCTGCTAAATCAGATAGATCTCAGCCATCGTAAATAGTAGATCCTGTAAGTAGCTTGTACTCGCGAAAGGTTTAGGCATATTCGTGTGAAAATGCTTGCTTAAACAGTTTTATTGTGCTTTGATATAGTGAGCCCTAGCCTAGGCATTTTCTTTGCTCCCCCCTTTACCAATCCACATTCAAGTTTATAAACATAAAACTAAAACCATGTGCTGAGAATTTGGGCATACTAGCCCCTAGTCTAGACATTTTTAAGTCCCCCGCCTTTAACTTTCTCCGTAATACGAGAAAAAATAAGGGACTTAAAATTTAGGGGTATTGTGTGTCCATTAGAAATTTTATTTGCATCAACCCTTTTTTATTTATTTAATTTTTTAGCTACAACTCAAGGATCACCTGAAGGCTAAAGCCCCCAGTGTGATATTTTCGTTAAAATTACTGAAAATATTACGACTTAACCTAATCAATCGTCAAGGGTGTACAGTTGACCTAACAGGGCATTCAATTTAATAATTTATATATTTGGTACTGTAAAGCAAAAAAACAAGAATACATGGGGGCTCTAGTCTTCAGGTGATCCCAACTCAAATATGTATTTGGGCAAACTGTCATGAAGCCACAAACTTGACAATCCAGGTTACTAAAATAGGTATTATCCATTAATGGGAATAAGTATCAGCGTAAATAAGTTTACAAATGCGGATATAATCACTTTCAGAAAGAAATAATGCAGTAATTTGTTCACTTACCGTTTGTTCAAAGCACTGTTCATAAATTTGCGAATGTCCATCGTCGTTGTAAGCTATGATATTTAGTGTATGTTTATTAAGAAGAGAAGCATGATGGATTGTAAACAAACAATTTTCATAACTTTTTACAACTCAACACGAAAGCACAAAGAAATATAATTGAAAAAGGCATTTTTTTTTACAGTTAATTTGTATCATAGCATTTACATCAAGTTGTACTAGATCAGTAGTTCCTAACGTGGAAACCACCGTCCGCCCAGGGGGCGTTTGAGAATCTTAGGTGGGCTAGGAAACTGTAAAATTGTTACCTTCTATTAATAAATCACTTATCACTTATCCCTTATCCTTATTATCTTTATGAGGGGGCACCAGCAAATATTGATGGACATAAGTGGGCGTTGGCCTAAAAAAGGTTGGGAACCACTGTTAAATTAGATTATACCATATTTCTGCCATAGTAACTTGGATTATGAGCAGGGCCGGATTAAGGCCAACTGATGCCCTAAGCACAGCCCAACAATGGTTCCCCCTCGACCCTTCCATTGTCTAACTGACAAGACATTAAGACTCAATAAGTGCTGAATGTGAAATAATAGATTAAAATTCAGTTTTCTTCCAGGCCATCCCCCAGGCCAGACCCCACAACTATATTAAATATAACCTGTTTTTTAATTTTATTTATTAATTTTATTTTATTAAAACTCTGTGGTGCCCCCTTCCCTTGGTGCCCTAAGCACGTGCTTATTTTGCTTAATGGTTAATCCAGGCCTGATTATGAGTAACAGAAGCATTTACAACGGGGTTTACGTGACGTCATATTCCATGGCAAACATTTCTGGAGTCATGCGATTACAACTTCAAATGGCGCGGGAAATTTCAACTGTTACAAATTTTTTTTTTAAGTCGGCACTGCGGGGTAGGAGGGGATACGTGCCCCTTGGCGCCCCCTTCCCCTGGATTCGCCCCAGAAGTTAAGTTTCAGATCAAATACAATCCAGTATATAAAAAAAATGTTGATTTCATTTCGTTGGTTCTTCCTTTTCTTTTGATGTTCATACTAAAAATGTAGTTGCGTCAGCAAAAGTTATTCTGAAGTAAATAGCGGTTATCACCATTCACTTTAACCCTCTAACGCCGACTGGGTCGAATACATACCGTTTCAAATACACGTATTCAGACTGAACCCTACAAAAACGTTCGGCGTTAAAGGGTTAAAAGTATAATTCAAGTAGTTCAAAGTAAGACTAGAATAGTAATTAAAATACTACTATCTTGAAATGAAATCTCCAACGGACCTTCAAAAATCACTGCACGCTCAGCTAAACTTTATACCAACCAAGTATACATCAGAAATATACATTTTAACCCTTAGCTACTATCATTATTTCCCATGATAAAATAAACAAATGTACTCAGGGTCAGAATTAACCCAACGATAGTAGCTGAGGGTTAATGTATGTAGCACCACTGCCATTGTTACTCGACTTAGTGCATGACATATATATATATATTTTGCAGGAAGGAGGGGCCAAGAGCAATGCCTACAAAAGGTTACGTACACCTTGGTTAACCTTGGTTTTTGCTTCCGCCCAAATTGTTTATTTTGACGAAGGTCAAGCTTGTCAATTCACCGTAGACCTGCATTTTAACATGGAATCTGAACCACGACCCAAAGTCTTAACCACTAGGCTACTCAGGGTACCCATTTATCTACCAACCAAATTTTCTTTTATTGTGTGGAAGGATGAACAGTTGGGTTTTGCTGCGCGCCGTCTGCCGTCACCGGGTCTCGATCCCGGGGCTGATGGATTCGTAGTCAGCGACGCTAACCACTACACACACCACTATAGTATATATATATATATATATATATATATATATATATATATACACAGAGCACAGTATGGTATTGGATAGGCGGGGATATGTTGTCATACAGAAGCATAATTTTTACTTGAAAATTTCCATTACTTAATTTCAAAACGTAAGTTTTCAAAATATTAACTTAATTTTATATAAATTAACAATATTTTGAAATATTGTTACATTTACATCATGTTTCAATTTCAATTTCTGTATAAATATTTATTCTGATTAACTGATGTTAATCGTCTATTCTTTTTTTATTAATTTATCGTGCTTATTTTCGTATTTTTATGACTATCTCACGTACAGGGTGTTCAAAAAGAAACACAACCCGAAACAGAAAGAAAAGGGGTTAGGTTATAATGATATACGCATTCTCCAATGGGTTGCGTTTCTTTTTTTGAACACCCTGTACAACTTCATACTGTAATAACTCCTTATTTTTAGAAGAATAAACAAATTCCTTTTTTGAGGAGGAAGGGAGCGGTTTCTTGTTTGTACTTTGTAGTGGAGTTGTTGGCTGACTACGATTATCGCAACTCCTTCACTCCTTTTATTAGATAAGAACTATCCAACAAGAGCTAAGTGATTAACAACTTAATATTTACGAGTATTTATTGTTCAGTTAGCGGGGTTTACTGTATTATTATTATTATTATTATTATTATTATTATCATCAGTGTCATTTCTTTCATGAATGTCAATTCTTATTACGTGTTTGAATGCAGCTCTCTTGCCATCGTTAAATTATTTTCATAACTAAAATTAATATTGTATCGTCAATAAAATTAAAATCGTAAATAAAATTAAAATAGTAAATTAAAATCGCAAATAAAAATAAAATCGTAAATTAAAATAGTAAATAACATTAAAATCGTAAATAAAAAAAAATCGTAAATGAATTAAAATTATATAGTATCATTTCGGCTTATTAACGCTTGGCCTTGATTAGACTGAAATCTAATTTTTATTACACTGATGTCAGTTTAATAGGGTAATATAATAAAAAAATTGGCATTTTAAACCTTTTGTTTTGTACCTTATGTTTGCAATACCCCCCTCCCCTCTCTCTTTTCTCTCTCTCTCTCTCTCTCTCTCTCTTCTCTCTCTAAAAGCTTTAAACATAAACATCAATAAAGCGAAAGTATTTTGCTAGAAGGCCGAGTTCAGTAAGGCTTGATTAAAAAACTTAAAGCGTTTCAGTTGCATTTTCCTTTTTAGGTAATTGCAAAACTCTTAATTAATCCTTCTAGAAGCTAAAAATTGTGTAGTTTCATTAAGTATTAAGTAATTTACAGCACATTTGTCACCCTTCGAAGTAAATCGATTTGTACATAGTTTTTTTTTTACATTAATTTAAATTATTTGAAACAAGGACGTATTTAAGGGGGGAGGGGGAAGGTTTATGGGGGTGAAAACCTCCCGAACGGGAAAAATTATGTTTTTTGATTCGAGGAATATTATTTTTTTCCGTATATAATAAAAGCTTTCAAGGAACTTGTCATTTACCTAAAACACCTTGTATTAACCTTAAATTCCACAGTTTTCGGGGTTGTGGTAAAGAGTATTTTGAGACAGAGACGTCTCTGGGCTCTTAGAGCCTTTGATCATCTCCCGATGAATACGGGCCTTGAATACGGGCCTGATTTGAAACTGTCCTGTTAAAGATTTTGTAAGAATTTATGGAGATGCATTCCAATCTTTTTAATGTGCTTCGTATTATGATAATTATGATGATAATTATCATCATTGTCATCATCAGTGTCATCATTATAAGGAGTACATCAAGATGATTAGAATATATCTGCATAAATTCTTATAAAATCTTATATAGGAAAGGTTAAAAGTTATAAATTTTATCGAAAAAACCTATAGCAGTGGTTCTTAACCTTTTTACTCAGGCTGCGACCCAAATTCTGGTTGCGGGGCTAGCTGGGCGACCCATGCCTTCAAATAGGTCACTCATAATAGATAATAAAATAAATAAGTAATGATAAAATGGTTAATGATAACGTAAATAAATGATAAATGACAATTTAATGACCCAACCAAAATGGCTCCCCCCCCCTCCCCAATTTTGAGTCGCGACCCAGAAGTTATGAACCACTGACCTCTTGTTTTGTTTTATTTGATTAAAAAACCAATTGTTTGGGTTTTAAACAAATGAAGTACTATATTCAAAATTATCAGGCCTAGTTTTGTTAGAACTGAATGACGTAAATGATGTTGGTTAAAATAAATTTGGCCTAGACTAAATCCATGAAGTTTTTATTTTTTTTTATTAATTATTTTCAAATGTACAACATAAATTTATTATTTTGAAGTAACATCATTAATTTAGCTATTTATTTTCATTATTACAACACATATACTGTATGCAACTGTAAACTGCCTTCAGCACGTGGACGCACGCCTTTGCAAGCTGAATTCTATTGTTTAGATATATTTACCAAATTTTTATATGAAAAGTTCGAGTCCAAGAGAGACCAAAACATATTAATTTCAAACATTAAATTTTAATACTTAGACTTGGAAGGAATTTTCACTGTAGTAGATCGTTACGTATTCGTGAATTTCGTCTTTCAGTCTTTGTACTCTTAAATTTGGCAGTAGATCATTTCGGTGCTACTATAGTACGCGGTCTACCTACGATTCGGCAGTCTACCTTTTAATTATAGCTTCTTATCTTGTTTACTAATTGCTTGTTTACATCCCAACGTCAATCGCCTTTGACGATTGGTTAGGTTTAGTTATGATATTTTCGTTAGTTTTAACGAAAATATCATGGCTTAACTTAACCAATCGTAGGTAGACCGCATAATATAGTAGCACTATCATTTCTATATGGATGTTAAGTTCCATTATAGCAGTTTTGCCAACCGCCATACCACGCTGAAAACACAGCTTCTCGTTATTATAAACGTATGTCTGTGTAATATATATTAACGAGGAAAAGGCAAATGTACGAATTACAGTATTTCGTGTATACAGTACAACTGAGTACATATATACAGAATTTACGTGTACAGTTGCGAAGGGAAGTTCGTCGGCGTCCTTATATGGCGATGTATGATATGTATGTACATGTCGAAAGCTCATTGGTGAAGTTTTGGATGCTGATCGGTGAAAGATTTAAAGCCATATGATTGGGTGAAAGTAAAAAGTAATGTTTTTCACAGGGTCTTATCCTTCATTTTTACGTATTATATGTGAAATAAAAAATACTGTACGTAAATGGTAGTGTTCTCGTAATAATTATTTCAATGAGGATGGAAAATACATATTTTAGCATATATATACACAGGTATGCCTCATTTTACGCCAGAGTTACGTTCCATGGAAACAACGGCGTTAGCTGAAGCGGCGCAAAATGAGGAAGAATTATAATGTATTTAAATGAGATAGGTTCCTACATGACAAAAAGTGACCCCCTATTTATTAATGTAAATACATAAAATAAAATAATAATTAAGTAAATAATCAAGTGAATAAGTGGTTTTCGTTGAAGTGTAAAAAAAAAAGTGTTCCGTGCATTCTTAACTAAATTACTTCGTGCTACTAATCATTCATTAACAAATATATTTCATTTATTGACGTTATTCAGTACTATATTATTGGATCAAACCAAGGCTACAGAACGTGGCTTGCCTTGTTTGGTTTTCAAATCAATCGTAAAACGTGCAGTCATAAGGTTGAAATTCCCTTGGTTTGTTTTTTGTTGTTTTTCAAATCTATCAGAAACGTGGTTTTTTTAAGGTTCAGATTTCCTTCACACACTACCTGACCTCCAAAAGGGTCACCTACCGTGGGAAAAAAAGGATTAAGTCAGTAAACAACGACCAGATAAGTTCCATTTAATACTTTTTCTTTAACATTTCTTTCGTCGGTAGCTTAATTCTATATTAATTTAGTAATAAATTTGTGTTACAAGATCCTGTTTCTGCGTTTTCAAGAACGCGGTGGACCTACGTTGTAATTATTAATTTCCAAACGCTCGTTTTTTGTTTTTTCTTTTTGTTTTTTGTTGTTTAACTAATTAAAAGCATGGCACCCCCGTCAAGTACTTGCAGTCGCTGTGAAGGGAAATTTGCTGCTTATGCGTTTACAAATGGCTAATAATAATGATCAGTTAGTTTGCAGGTGGTGCTCAAGCATGGAAGTGCTGAGGAACGAATTAGACCGTGAGAGGCAGGCCAGGGTGAGACTTGAAGAAAGCGTGATGCTCCTGACGGCAAAATTAGAATCCCTTGAGACTCCAGTTACGACCCCTCCTGCCTCAGTTTCTATTAATAATATAAATAGTACTAATAGCCCTCTCTCTTCCCCTAGTTCCCAACCCTTCGTTCGAGTGCGAAATGGAGCCCCATTGAGAAAACCTAAGACTTGTCTACCAGTAATAAAAGCAATAAGTTTTCTGTTTTAGGTTCGAAGATGCTGATGAAACGGAAATACGACTCGTTGGATTCCATTGTCGAGGGCAGCTCGAGGAATTCTGTGGGAGAAACCCTCGTCGTAGGCGCCGTTACTGCTACCCTGGTGCAAGGGTGGAGGATATAACTAATAGTGTTGACCATTTTACAGACGGTACCACCGAGGACACAATGTATGTTATTCATGTCGGTACTAATAACGTTTTAAATTCTAGATCGGAAGAACTGCTGGCTAGGTACAGGGACTTACTAGAGCGATAAAGGAGAAAACTAATAAGATTGTTTAACAGGTATAATTCCTCGAATTATCCAACGTAACGATTTCTACAGCAAGGCGATATATTAACAATAACCTAAAGTCTCTTTGCCAACAGGAAGGAGTGCATTTTGAGAATTTTTGGACAGTTTCTACGGCAGGAGGGACTTGTTCCTCGAAGATGGACTTCTTCTTAATGAAGTTGGAGCTGCGCGTTTAGGAAGACTATTTCATAATACTGTCTCTTCTTTTCAGGCTGCCGTAAGCCGAACGGTCCCAGCGTAAATTCCACAAATTTCCCCCGCGCTCGCGAAGGTGTCGCAATTACAAACAATTTGAAGGTTCTATCCTTAAATGCTCGTAGCCTACGAAATAAAATAAACGAATTTTTTTCTTTAATTGCTTGTAAAGACTATGATTTAATTGCGATAAATGAATCGTGGCTTAGCACTGAAACACGTGACTTTGTAGGGGAGTATCAAATTAAAGGTTATAGACTTTTTGTTAAAAACAGAATAGGTAGGCGAGGAGGCGGTGTTATGTTGTATATCAAAGATAATATTGCGAACGTTATACAGGGTGGGCCGTAATTTCCATACATAGGAAAAATAAACATTTTTTTATGGACAACCATTTGTATTTATATAATATGCTCTACATGGTTGCCATTGTTTTGAAAACATTTCAATACGTGTTCCCCACTGTTGATGAACACGCATTAGCACAGTTGACGTTATGCTTGTAATGGCGTTGGTGATACGTTCCTTTAGATGATTTATGTCTCGTATCTTTTCCTGATACACCATGGCCTTCAAGTGCCCCCAAAGATAGAAATCAAGGGGGGTGAGATCTGGGGATCTGGGAGGCCACTCCACAGGACCACGCCGACCAATCAAGCATCCGGAAACTGCTGATCCAAATACCGACGCACGTGAAGACCATAATGAGGTGGAGCTCCATCTTGCTGGAAGTAAACTGGAAGTTACCTTCCTCGTTTAGCAGGGATGGGAAAATCTCTTCTTGCAACATGTTAAGATACCTTTCGGCATTAAGATTTCCACTGACAAAAATTGGTCCAATAATTCTGTCACCCCATATCCCGGCCCACACCATCACTTTACCGGCACCTTGCATCTTCGTCGGACTCAGCCAGTTAGGGTTAGCATTACTCCAATAACGTATGTTTTGCCGATTAACCTCTCCATTGACGTAAAAATTTGCTTCATCAGTAAACAAGATCTTACAACGCATATTCTTAGGGTATCTGAAACATAAAAACAAACGTTTAAATTTTCCTATGTATGGAAACTTACGGCCCACCCTGTAGAAGTAAAGCACTCAATTCCAGAACCGATAGATTCGACTATAGCAGAACTTAAATTGAACGATTTCAAACTTCTTGTTGCGGTTATATATAGGCCCCCAAATCAAACAGCTGCTACGGACGAAGCGTTATATCATGAACTAAAGAGAATAATCGGTAGTGAGCAGGCTTTAGTTATGGGTGACTTTAATTGCGCCAACGTGAATTACGATACAATGCAGGGAGACGCGGAAGGTAATCGTTTAGTTAATTTTCTCGAGGATAGCTTTCTTATTCAAAAGGTTGGGGAACCTACGAGATTGGACAGTATTTTAGATTTAGTAATAACTACGGATGATAGGCTAATTACTGATCTTCAAGTAATAGAACCGTTAAGCCATAGCGATCACAATATGGTAGAGTTTGTCCTCTCAGTAAGTCACTCGAAACCAACTAACTCGACTAAAATTCCTAACTTCCAGCACGCAGACTTTAGTAAATTTCGAAATAAATTTTCACACGTCAATTGGGAAAACGTAATGGGGAACTCCAACGCAAACCTAATGTGGGAATCGTTCGTAACGGTATTTAGGACTATAAATGAGGAATGTGTACCGTACAAAATTAAGCGTGCGAAAGTAAACAACAAGCCCTTGTGGTTTACTTCTAGAGTAGGAGACATTATAAAGAGTAGAGAGGGCTTATAGGCTATACAAGTGCGATAAAGATAATCTGTTGTTACGAAACAACTACATATCTCTAAGGCGTGAAGCTAAAAGTGTAATAAAAAAGTCAAAACGCGAATTTGAAATCTCCATAGCTCGTGACGGTAAAGAAAACCCCAAGCGATTCTTTCAATACGTCAATAATAGAAATCCAGTAAAAAGTGTCTTAGGTCCATTAAAAAATGTAAATGGAGATGTAGTCTCTGAAAACAAGGAAATGGCTACCTTGCTAAACGAATTTTTTACGTCAGTTTTTACTATAGAAGATGTAACGAATATCCCTACGGTCATAGACATAATACCTTTTGATAATGGTAATATTGTAATATTGTCGTTAGTGAAGGGGAAGTAATGCGCTATATTGATAAAATGAAAACGCGTAAATCACCGGTCCGGATTCCATATATCCCATACAACTAAAGAATTAAAAGATAGCATTGTTGTGCCGCTAACAAGATTTTTAATGCGTCTATTTCTGAGGGGTGCGTACCAGATAATTTCAAGTTAGCAAACGTAACACCTATCTTTAAGAAAGGCGATAAAGGTGCGGCGGGAAATTATAGGCCAATCAGTTTAACGTCTGTTGTAGGTAAGCTACTGGAATCAATAATTAGGGATCGTATAGTCGAACACTTAGAAGTGCATAATCTGGTTAGAAATACCCAGCACGGTTTAGGCGAAACAACCTTGCTTAACTAATCTTTTAGAATTTTTCCAAAGCGTGGTTAACGTTTACGATAGACATCGGGCGGTTGATGTAGTGTATTTAGATTTTCAAAAAGCGTTTGACACCGTGCCGCACAAAAGACTGATTGAAAAAACTAAGGCTCATGGAATCAGGGGTGTAGTAATAAATTGGCTAGAAGAATGGTTGCGAGGCAGGAAACAGAGGGTGGTCGTTGATGGAGCGGAGTCGTGTTGGGCTAATGTAGCGAGTGGCGTTCCTCAGGGTTCTGTATTGGGCCCCTTGCTTTTTCTTATATATATTAACGATTTAGATGTCGGCCTAGTCAGTACAGTTTCAAAGTTTGCGGATGACACGAAGCTGGGTGGTAGGGCGATTAATGACGAAGATAGAGGTAAAATTCAGGAAGATCTGAATAAAATCGTTGATTGGTCAGTCACATGGCAAATGAGATTTAACGTGGATAAGTGCAAAATTATGCATATAGGTTCGTGTACGGTAATTTTGCGTACAGTATGTCAGGGAAAGATTTAACAAGCGTAGAGCAGGAAAAAGATTTAGGAGTTATAGTCACGGGTGATTAAAAGTAGCGAAACAAAGTACAGCGGCGGTCAATAAGGCGAACAAAGTGTTAGGTTTTATAGCTCGAAATTTTGAGTACAAATCGCGCGATATTATAGTTCCTCTTATAAATCATTAGTTAGACCCCATTTGGAGTACGCGGTCCAATTTTGGAATCCGCATATGCGCAAAGATATAGACAAAATCGAAGAGTTCAAAGACGAGCAACTAAGATGATTCCGTCTCTTAGGTCAAAGTCGTACGAGGATAGGCTTAAAGAGTTAAAATTGACTACACTCGAGACTAGGAGGTTAAGGGTGATCTAATCCAGGTTTTCAAATTAATGAATGGGTTTGATAACGTAGATAGAGATAGCTTTTTCGAAATATCTCAATATAATAGGACTAGAAATAACGGTGTAAGTTGACAAGTAGAAGGTTCGAGACAGCAGTTGCGAAAAACTTTTTTACTCATAGAATAGTAAATAGCTGGAATAGTTTGCCGGTAGAAGTAATTAGTAGCACGTCTATAACATGTTTAAGAATCGATTGGACGCGCATGTTGATAGAAAGGGTATAGTTTAAGGTAGTAAAATTAAGGCTTTGTGGGATAGATCCCACAGCTCAACACAGTGTTGTGGGATATAGGGAGGCAGCGTCTTGGGTTAGGGGATACTCTCTGTCCTTACACACCCCATTTAAAGAGATTCCTCTGCCGAGCGGTGCCCCCCTAGTACTGTGAGGTATTGAAAAACTCATGATCTTCACTTGCCCCACAAACACCTTTAAATGGGAGACCATAATGGGTGCACACTCATTTCTACATTACTGTACAGTCTTTACAGCCACACCTACACTTTTCCTCGTAAGTGTATATATTGTAATGTATTTGGTTGTAAATTTGACTTGGTCCGCAATCGATATGAACCGTGACTTGATGGATACCGTAATGAAATTGACTGGATTCTTTGGATCTGATATATTTGCATGTCCGTTATATAATAGATATAGAGTGTAACAATTGTGGATATAGTCTATTAGACTTGATCCTCTGGATCGAGTGATTCTATCTTTAGTTTTAAATCGATAATTAATTATTTTTAAATTGATAATGTATATGGTTGTAATTTTGACTTGGTCCGCAATCGATATGGACCGTGACTTGATGGATACCGTAATGAAATTGACTGGATTCTTTGGATCTGATATATTTGCATGTCCGTTATAAATAGATATAGAATGTAACATATTTGTGGATAGTAGTCTATTATGACTTGCTCCTCTGGACCGAGAGATTCTATCTTTAGTTTTAAAACCGATAATTAATTATTTTTAAATTGATAATTATTTAGTTCGTAAAAATTGGTCGTTGCCAATTTACCGGCAGTTTTTAAATAAGTTTCTTATGTTCTTGTGGTTCGGAACCCACGTAAAATTGTAGGTCCCCTCCGCCACCACGGAGGACATACACAATACACGATTACGAACACAGTTAGGTAGACCAGCCATGAGTGGATCCTAGGGTCTTTGTTGGTCTGAAACATTATAACATTATAACATTATAACTACTAATAAAATAAATATTTTATTTACGTTGGTTCTTTGGAGCCACGGCTGGAGTGATAACGCCACTGTCTGGCCCCTTCATTGATGTTCTTCGACAGTGGCTTGATGGGGCATCATTAATGAGATGGGCCTGGTTGAGGATCGTCTGGGTCGACGTCCTCTGTCGTTTCTTTCTCCTTGTCCTCTGTCGGTTCTTTCTCCTTCTTTTTGAAGAATTGCAGCAATGACGTCTGGCGTGACATTCGTTTCCTCTCCTCCAAGATGTTGTAGTACGGCTTCAACATTCTTGTCACTCCTCTCTGAACAGTTGAGCTGCGCTCCCAGTCAGGATCATTATCACAAAGAGTTTGGCAACAGCTGCTAATTGTTGCCAAGACATCTTGAATTGTTTTTGTTGTGAGAGTCCTGATTGGCACAAGTTCCTGGATTTCTTCCTCCTCCTCACTCACCTGTTGAGCCAGTTGTTGAGCCAGTTCTTCAAGATCTTCCTTCGAGAGTGGCTCCCCATGACTCTGTAGCAGCTCACCAATGTCCTCCTCCTCGACGTTGTCAAGTCCAACATCTTTGCCATCCTGGTGATGTCATCATTCACTCATTCAACAGGCTCAGATCCAGAAAAGTCGGAAATGCAATCAGGCCACAACTTACGCCAGACGCCATGCATGCAGGACTGCGAAACTTCATCCCAGGCTGCAGCAATGTTTGAAATCCCCTTCAGGATATTGTAGGACTTCCAGTAGTCCCTCACCGACACAGAATCAGATGCCTGCACTGCCTCGACAATTCCCCTGAAGGTTGTGCGTAGGTAATACGCCTTGAATGTAGCAACGACACCCTGGTCCATTGTGCGCTGTTTAGACGCACGAAACACTCAGGGATGGGCAGTGAGTGAACAAAAGACTGTTGTGTTGCGCGTCGCGTCGCGCCGTATTTTCTTTGTATTTTTTTTTGTATTTTTAATTTTTTTAAGGTTGATTTTGCAAACTGGCGCTATTCTGAAACAACGTAAAATGAAGCGTCGTAAAATGAGGCATACCTATATATATATATATTATATATATATATATAGACACACACACACACACACACACACCACACACATACTTTCATATATATATATATATTATATATGAAAATTATTTCACGAAAGTAACACGTGAAAAATATTTATGATGAATAAAACCACGAAGGAAAGGAAACACAGAATGGTGCTCAAGCGCTTTCGTCTAATGACATCCTCAGGAACACTGAAGTAAATAAAGAGTTCGAGACTATATATAGGTTACAAAAAAAATATATATAGAAATAAAACTTATGGGAGGAGCATACAAATTTATAAGGGAAAACTACCAAAGTTTTAGCACTCTGCCCTTCTTGTCTAAATCCGTTCTGAACGAATTCAAAACAACAGGATCAAGTTGAAAAAGACCTTGGCTCATGTTAAAGTTATTTGTAAGTTGGATAATGGCAGACTCAAGAATATTTCTATTAACAATGTTGCTAGAGTGAAACAAAACTGAAGCATTATTCCAATCAATACAGTGGGATAACTGACAAATGGACAAAAAGGCTGGACGACTGTCCCGTTCTAACGGAATATTGATGCTATTTTACACGCGTGTGCAAATCCTTTCCCGTCTAACCAATGTAAAGGGAATTACATTGTTTACAACCAATTTTATAGATAATGCCTGAATTATTGGTAGGGCTATTTTTTACTATGATATTTTTTCCACAATATTGTTATATGAAAATACTACAGGGTGTCCCATAAGTCCGGCATCATAGGAGAAATTCATATTTTTCTATTTCTACAAACCATAATTCATATTTTTCTCTTTCTACAGGCCATAATGTCTGTGACCAAGGAAGAACGAATCCAGATAATTCTACTCATAGGAAATCGGAGTCAAAGAGAGGCCGCTGCTGAATTTAACAGACTGCATCCAGACCGCGAGCCAATACACAGAGTTGTGTTAGCAGACTTGTTGCAAAGTTTAAGGAAACAGGATCCATAGAAGATAAACCACGGAGTGGACCTTCAAGGAGGTCTACTGACGATGATACAGCGACTGCTATCCTGGCTCATTTTAACAGAAGTCCCAATAAGTCTCTTCGGCGATTGTCCGCCGAGACAGGAGTGTCGAAAAGTAGCATCCATCGCATTCTTCAGGCTCACAAATGGCATCCATATAAACTTCAGATCCTACAGAAATTAAGCGAAGATGATCCCGACCGGCGGATGGAATTTTGTAAATGGGCTGCGGAACAATACATATTGAGCACGTTCTGTAAATAAAAGCTTTTGTTTTGCCTTTTTATATTATTTTTCCTATGATGCCGGACTTATGGGACACCCTGTACATTAATATCCAAAAGTTTAAGTACATTAGCAATGCCTAAAAAGCCCGGGAAAAATGGAAGTACTGAAATATTCTTTGACAAAGTGCGAGTGTTATTATTCACACAATAGAAAGTTCGTTTTGCCTTGTTAAGACAAGATTTCATAAACGCAGGTGGGTAGCACAGATCACTTCCAATACCGCTGATTTTTTCCAATTCGGCATCGATGTATTCCGGACTGGCGATCCTAAGAGCGCGGAGGAACATTGAAGAAAATATGGCCTTCTTAATGGGGGTGTCATGTCCAGAGTAAAAGTGTACGTAGGACAAATTGTTTGTTTTTTCCGATCGATACTAAACTTAAAACCTGGGCTTTCCCTATGTACACGCACATCCAAAAACGGGATTGAGTTGTCTTGTTCCACTTTTAAAGTAAACTTAATGGAGGGGACTTGATCATTTAACTGAAGGAAGAAGTCATCCAGGTCACGATTCATGGGCTAGATACACAAAATATCGTCGACGTACCGAACCATGGGATGCCAACCCCCAGGATTCTCGGAATATAAGTAATTTCAAAGAACTCCATATAAATATTGGAGAGGAGGGGCGACAAGGGGTTGCCCATGGCCATCCCAAAAACCTGTTGATAATACTCGCTATTGAAAGTGAATTTACAGTTTTTGATGCAAAGCTTAATAAGTTCCAAAACGATGTGTGCAGGTAGTGGCAGGTCGTACTTACGTAATTCTCGGGAGTCAAAGTCAAGCATATCGTCAATCGGCACTTTTGTAAACAATAAACAAACGTCAAAACTGATCAATCTATCGTTGGTTTCAGTGCGTACATTATTCAATTTTTCAGTAAGATCCATGGAATTGTTTACACGTGAATCAGAGATAGTTCCGAGAATGGGGGACAAGACTTTGACAAGCCATTTGGAGAGTTTATAGGTAATAGAGCCCACCGAGCTAATAATTAATAAGGCGCATAGGGTTACCAGGTTTGTGGGTTTTAATAAGACCGTAAAGGTAGGGAAGAGAAGGTGAAGTGGACGTGAAAAGCGGAATTAAGTCCTTATGATCTTTGAGAATGCGTTTCAAGCCACTATTGAATGATTTGATGACGTCATCCTGCGGGTTCTTCCTAAGTTTTCTGTGTGTGGCGGGGTCCTGGAGAAGCTCGTTCATCTTAATAGAAATATTCTTGAGTCTGCTATTATCCAACTTAAAAATAACTTTAACATGAGGCAAGGTCTTTTTCAACTTGATTCTGTTGTTTTGAATTCGTTCAGAACGGATTTAGACAAGAAGGGCACAGTGCTAAAACTTTGGTAGTTTTCCCTTATAAATTTGTATGCTCCTCTTACAATTTTTATTTTTCAATTTATTTTTATATTTTTTTTATTTTTTGTGACCTATATATCATTCAGGCATTATCTATAAAATTGGTTGTAAACAATCCATTTGATCTTGTGTTGAATTCGTTCAGAACGGATTTAGACAAGAAGGGCAAAGTGCTAAAACTTTGGTAGTTTTCCTTACAAATTTGTATGCTCCTCCCACAATTTTTATTCCTATATTTATTATATATATATATATTTTGTAACCTATATATAGTCTCGAACTCTTTATTTACTTCAGTGTTCCTGAGGATGTCATTAGACGAAAGCGCTTGAGCACCATTCTGTGTTTCCTTTCCTTCGTGGTTTTATTCATCATATACGTATATAGATATACAGTATATATGATGCAAACCTACAAGGAAAAAGAAAAGTGATTCCAAGGCCTTTCGTGTATTCAGAAGTACACCTCGTCATTCCCTGACGAGGTGTACTTCTGAATACACGAAAGGCCTTGGAATCATTTCTCTTTTTCCTTGTGGATTTGCATCATTCATTCATTCCACGTGTCTAATTGTGAAATTCATCCCATATATATATATATATATATATATATATATATAAACTATGTATTTATTGTATCTAAGTTCAGACTAAAAGATGTTTTCTGAATGATACTCGAAATATGAATTAAATATGAATTGTGTATGTTGTGATACATTGAAAACTTGAGTTGGTTTATGTAATATTCTATCAATTGAATAATACTTAATTTTAATTTTATTTATTACATAATTGTATTTCTATAAATTTATTTTTGATAAATTAATTTTCATCACACATATTTTCATAAATTTATTATTATTATATGTCAAAAATCACAAACAAAATTCATTGTTGTAGGCATTTGACGCGAGATACTTGCTACGGGGGAGATGAAGCGATGGTTCATTATATTACAGTATATTGAACTTTGCCTGTTTTTTTCCCTATTAAAATTGACAATTTTAAGCCACTAATTCAGTGAGGAACAGTGAAAAATTTTCAGCTCCACCAAGGGCCCCGGTCATCTGTCGCACCTGAGCCTCTTGTTAGGTTGTTACGCCACTGTGCACCTGGATTTGAGCCTGGGGCCAGTGAATTTGTAGTTAGCGACGCTACACTCAGAAAACATTATTGTTAATTTGACAAAGATATTACAGGATAATCTTTAACAAGGGTGACATGGTTATATATCAGCTGACAAAGCCATCTTTGTCAATTCTCTTACAAATAAATGCAAACAACTTCACTTTTTTCTACGTGAAGGTCAAAATATGAAAATAAAAACCCACTCTAATAGACAGAGTTTATTTCCACAACAGTTTCGATGCCCACTGGCATCCTCCTCGGGGGAGGATGCCAGTGGGCATCGAAACTGTTGTGGAAATAAACTCTGTCTATTAGAGTGGGTTTTTATTTTCATCTTTTACAAATGTTCATCTGTTGATATAAGACTGAAGGTTTTGTTGGCCTCATATTTCCTTCGAGCAAAATTTATAACGTCTGCATTGTTAAAATTAATTATTTGCATGATTAACAAAACGAGGTTTGTTAAAAATACAGTTTATATTAGTGAATGAGTGGCGCCAACTATTGGAGGAAATTTCAGTTATATTCCACTTCAGTTCATTTTCATTAACAGAGCGTAATTACATGCAAGTTTATAATTTTATGTCAATACAGAAAACATATTACACAACAACGTAAATTTTAACATTAAGTATATAAGAAATAAATTTTCTTTACCGTTGCAAGGTTAGAACGTTTATCATAGAAGACACGAAATCTCGGAGCCGCCGTGTTATTCATTCGGCTATTTAACGCTGATGTAAAAAGGAAGAGCTTTGCATACTCTTTCGGACTTACCTTAATTCTCACTCTCTCTCGCTTTCTCTCTCCACACACACACACACACACACACACACACAATATATATATATATATATATATATATATATATAATAATTTAGTAGTGGACCGGATGTCAGTTTTTCAACATCATCTGCGGATGCGGATCTTTAATTTCAATATCCGCGGATGCGGATATTTAGTTAATCTATCAATATAATATAGAATTATGAATATATGACATAATTTTTTCAAATTTCGTGATATTACTATTATGGCAGGCAATGTATAAGAATTAAAATTAATATTAATGTTTTCATTATGATAAAAATAATAACTTTCTCAAGAGTTTCAGCCACAGAAAATTCAATGAAACAAGTTTCATTCAATTTTCTGTGTTATAATGTTATAATGTTATAATGTTTCAGACCAACAAAGACCCTAGGATCCACTCGTGGCTGGTCTACCTAACTGTGTTCGTAATTGTGTATTGTGTATGTCCTCCGTGGTGGCGGAGGGGACCTACAATTTTACGTGGGTTCCAAACCAAGAACATAAGAAATTTATGTAACAACTGCCTGTACATTCGCAACGACCAATTTTTGCAAAACTAAATAATTATCAATTAAAAACTAATTAATTATCGATTTAAAACTAAAGATAGAATCTCTGGATCCAGAGGATCAAGTCATAATAGACTACTATCCACAAATATGTTACACTCTATATCTATTTATAACTGACATGCAATATATCAGATCCAAAGAATCCAGTCAATTTCATTACGGTATCCATCAATACTAGTACCTTGCCCACGAAAAATAAGTCACGGTCCATATCGATTGCGGACCAAGTCAAATTTACAACCGTATACATTACAATATACATACTTGGAGGAAAAGTGTAGGTGTGGCTGTAAAGACTGTACAGTAATGTAGAAATGTGTGTGCACCCATTTTGGGTCTCCCATTTAAAGGTGTTTGTGGGGCAAGTGAAGATCATGAGTTTTTCAATACCTCACAGTACTATGGGGGGCACCGCTCGGCAGAGGAATCTCTTTAAATGGGGTGTGTAAGGACAGAGAGTATCCCCTAATCCAAGATGCTGCCTCCCTATATCCCACAACACTTGTGTTGAGCTGTGGGATCTATCACCACAAAGCCTTAATTTTACTACCTTAAACTATACCCAATCTATCAACATATGCGTCTAATCGATTTTTAAACATGTTTATAGACGTGCTACTAATTACTTCTACCGGCAAACTATTCCACCTATTTACTATTCTATGCGTAAAAAAGTTTTTCGCAACTGCTGTCTCGAACCTTCTACTCGTCAACTTACACCCGTTATTTCTAGTCCTATTATATTGAGATATTTCGAAAAAGCTATCTCTATCTACGTTATCGAACCCATTCATAATTTTGAAAACCTGGATTAGATCACCCCTTTGCCTCCTAGTCTCGAGTGTTGTTAATTTTAACTCCTTAAGCCTATCCTCGTACGACTTTGACCTAAGCGACGGAATCATCTTAGTTGCTCTCTTTGAACTCTTTCGATTTTGTCTATATCTTTGCGCATATGCGGATTCCAAAATTGGATCGCGTACTCCAAATGGGGTCTAACTAATGATTTATAAAGAGGAACTATAATATCGCGCGATTTGTACTCAAAATTTCGAGCTATAAAACCTAACACTTTGTTCGCCTTATTGACCGCTGCTGTACTTTGTTTCGCTACTTTTAAATCACCAGTGACTATAACTCCTAAATCTTTTTCCTGCTCTACGCTTGTTAAATATTTCCCTGACATACTATACGCAACATTACCGTTACGCGAACCTATATGCAAAATTTTGCACTTATCAACGTTAAATCTCATTTGCCATCTGACTGACCAATCAACGATTTTATTCAGATCTTCCTGGATTTTACCTCTATCTTCGTCATTAATCGCCCTACCACCCAGCTTCGTGTCATCCGCAAACTTTGAAACTGTACTGACTAGGCCGACATCTAAATCGTTAATATATATAAGAAAAAGCAAGGGGCCCAATACAGAACCCTGAGGAACGCCACTCGCTACATTAGCCCAACACGACTCCGCTCCATCAACGACCACCCTCTGTTTCCTACCTCGCAACCACTCTTCTAGCCAATTTATTACTACACCCCTGATTCCATGAGCCTTAGTTTTTTCAATGAGTCTTTTGTGCGGCACGGTGTCAAGCGCTTTTTGAAAATCTAAATACACTACATCAACCGCCCGATGTCTATCGTAAACGTCAACCACGCTTTGGAAAAATTCTAAAAGATTAGTTAAGCAAGATTTGTTTCGCCTAAAACCGTGCTGCGTATTTCTAACTAGTTTATGCACTTCTAAGTGTTCGACTATACGATCCCTAATTATTGATTCCAGTAGTTTACCTACAATAGACGTTAAACTGATTGGCCTATAATTTCCCGCCGCACCTTTATCGCCTTTCTTAAAGATAGGTGTTACGTTTGCTAACTTGAAATTATCTGGTACGGACCCCTCAGAAATAGACGCATTAAAATCTTTGTTAGCGGCACAACAATGCTATCTTTTAATTCTTTTAGTTGTATGGGATATATGGAATCCGGCCCCGGTGATTTACGCGTTTTCATTTTATCAATATAGCGCATTACCTCCCCCTCACTAACCACTATATTATCCAAAATATTACCATTATCAAAAGGTATTATGTCTATGACCGTAGGGATATTCGTTACATTTTCTATAGTAAAAACTGACGTAAAAAATTCGTTTAGCAAGGTAGCCATTTCCTTGTTTTCAGAAACTAGATCTCCGTTAACATTTTTCAAAGGCCCCAAGACACTTTTTACTGGATTTCTATTGGTGACGTATTGAAAGAATCGCTTGGGGTTTTCTTTACCGTCACGAGCTATGGAGATTTCAAATTCGCGCTTCGACTTTTTTATTACACTTTTAGCTTCACGCCTTAGAGATATGTAGTTGTTTCGTAACAACAGATTATCTTTATCGCACTTATATAGCCTATAAGCCCTATCTCTACTCTTTATAATGTCTCCTACTCTAGAAGTAAACCACAAGGGCTTGTTGTTTACTTTCGCACGCTTAATTTTGTACGGTACACATTCCTCATTTATAGTCCTAAATACCGTTTCGAACGATTCCCACATTAGTTTTGCGTTGGAGTTCCCCATTACGTTTTCCCAATTGACGTGTGAAAATTTATTTCGAAATTTACTAAAGTCTGCGTGCTGGAAGTTAGGAATTTTAGTCGAGTTAGTTGGTATCGAGTGACTTACTGAGAGGACAAACTCTACCATATTGTGATCGCTATTGCTTAACGGTTCTATTACTTGAAGATCAGTAATTAGCCTATCATCCGTAGTTATTACTAAATCTAAAATACTCTCCAACCTCGTAGGTTCCCCAACCTTTTGAATAAGAAAGCTATCCTCGAGAAAATTAACTAAACGATTACCTTCCGCGTCTCCCTGCATTGTATCGTAATTCACGTTGGCGCAATTAAAGTCACCCATAACTAAAGCCTGCTCACTACCGATTATTCTCTTTAGTTCACGTCGCTTCGTCCGTATCAGCTGTTTGATTAGGGGGCTTATATATAACCGCAACAAGAAGTTTGAAATCGTTTAATTTAAGTTCTGCTATAGTCGAATCTATCGGTTCTGGAATTGAGTGCTTTACTTCTATAACGTTCGCAATATTATCTTTGATATACAACATAACACCGCCTCCTCGCCTACCTATTCTGTTTTTAACAAAAAGTCTATAACCTTTAATTTAATACTCCCCTACAAAGTCACGTGTTTCAGTGCTAAGCCACGATTCATTTATCGCAATTAAATCAGTCTTTAGAAGCAATTAAAGAAAAAAATTCGTTTATTTTATTTCGTAGGCTACGAACATTTAAGGATAGAACCTTCAAATTGTTTGTAATTGCGACACCTTCGCGAGCGCAGGAGAAATTTGTGGAATTTACGCTGGGACCGTTCGGGTTGCGGCAGCCTGAAAAGAAGAGACAGCATTATGAAATAGTCTTCCTAAACGCGCAGCTCCAACGTCATTAAAATGAAGTCCATCTTCGAGGAACAAGTCCCTCCTGCCGTAGAAACTATTCCAAAAATTTGCAAAATGCACTCCTTCCTGTTGGCAATGAGACTTTAGGTTATTGTTAATATAGGTCGCCTTGCTGTAGAAATCGTTTCGTTGGATGATTCGAGGAAGTATACCTGTTAAAACAATCTTATTAGTTTTCTCCTTTAGTCGCTCTAATAAGTCCCTGTACCGAGCCAGCAGTTCTTCCGATCTAGAATTTAAAACGTTATTAGTACCGACATGAATAACATACGTTGTGTCCTCGGCGGTACCGTCTGTAAAATGGTCAACACTATTAGTTATATCCTCCACCCTTGCACCAGGGTAGCAGTAACGGCGCCTACGACGAGGGTTTCTCCCACAGAATTCCTCGAGCTGCCCTCGAACAATGAAATCGCCAACGAGTCGTATTTCCGGTTCATCAGCATCTTCGAAACCTAAAACAGAAAACTTATTGCTTGTTATTACTGGTAGACAAGTCTTTGCTTTTCTCAATGGGGCTCCATTTCGTACTCGAACGAAGGGTTGGGAACTAGGGGAAGAGAGAGAGCTATTAGTACTATTTATATTATTAGTAGAAACTGAGGCAGGAGGGGTCGTAACTGGAGTCTCAAGGGATTCTAATTTTGCCGTCAGGAGCATCACGCTTTCTTCAAGTCTCACCCTGGCCTCCCTCTCACGTTCTAACTCGTTCCTCAGCACTTCCATGCTTGAGCACCACCTGCAAACTAACTGTTCATTATTATTATTAGCCATTGTAAACGCGTAAGCAGCAAATTTCCCTTCACAGCGACTGCAAGTACTGGACGGGGGTGCCATGCTTTTAATTAGTTGAACAACAAAAAAACGGAAAACGAGCGTTTGGAAATTAATAAATTACAACGTAAGTCTACCGCGTTCTTGAAACGCAGAAACAGGTTCTTGTAACACAAATTTATACTAAATGAATACAGAATTAAGCTACCGACAAAAGATCTGTAAAAGAAGAGTATTTATAACACTTATCTGTCCGCGATTCGACCCGACTTTTTTCCTTTTTTTCACACGCTTTGTGACCCACTCTACCTGACCTCTCGAAGCACGGAAAAATGAACCTTATGACTTCACGTTTTCTGATAGATTTTAAAAACAAACAAGGCAAGCCACGTGCAGTAGCCTTGGTTTGATCAAATAATATAGTACTGAATAACGTCAATAAATGAAATATATTCGTTAATGAATGATTAGTAGCACGAAGTAATTTAGTTATGAATGCACCGAACACTATTTTTTTTTAAAACACTCCAACGAAAACCACTTATTCAATTGATAACACTGGACACTCGATAAAACACGTATTTATATTTTGACGTTTATATATTTGTTTGTTCATTAATAACACTGGTCTGCGTGATTTTAAAGGTCAAGGATATGTTTGTTGTTCTTAGGTCAGTTTCTCACGCTGATTCCGAAAATCGCATCCATTTTTCTCAATCAGGTCAACTTTTCGAAATATAAACACTTTCTAGAAATTCTCATTTCCCGTTTTATTGGTAGGTGAGCGATACATGTAGTAGCATATGTCGACTGGTATATACATACAAGCTTTACAGGCTGTTCTTATAGATCTCAAGAAGGGTACAGCACACTATAATAGGCTAATCAGGGATGAATGGCCTCTTCGGGGACTTCCGCTTGTGCCGGGCAGACACCACATCCCTCTTCAGGCACCAGCAGTAGTCGGCCAGCATATCTAAAAAACCTGACCTGATTGAGAAGAATGGATTACATTTCTGAATTCAGCATGCGAAACTGATCCTAAATCAGTTGAAAAACCTCTGACCTTTGAAAAAAGATTTGAAACGCAGGCCAGTGTAATTAATACTTTACATGAAATGTGCATGATTGGGCCCTTATAAGCTACTTTATAAGCTAATTTAATTGTTAATTGCATAATTTACTAGAGGTAATATCCGCATAACATCCGCAGTCAGAAATGCGGATGCGGATGTTAAAAATGATGCGGATGCGGATATCCGGTCCACCACTAGTATATATATATATACACACACACACACAGTATATACACGTATATATATATATATATATATATATATATATATATATATATATATATATATATATATATACATATACAGTGTGTCCGTAAAGTCATGGTGGGATTTTAAATAGCTATATTATTGCAACGAAACATGATAATGAGATGAAACAATGCCAAATTTAAGAACAACTCTCAAAGTTGTATCTTGTAGTTAGTCAGGCTAAGCTTAACCTTTATCTCGTAGTTAGTCTAGGCTGTCCACATGCCTATGTTGAACATGAGCGTAATAGCCCGAAAGTTAATGTGTGGTGTGCTCTAGCACGAGATCGAGTGATTGGCCCATTTTTCTTCGCGGAACCCACTGTGACGTCACACAACTACCTCGTATGTTGGAACATTTTGCAGTACCCCAATTTATTGACAATAATGTCATCTTTCAGCAAGATGGTGCTCCTCCGCACTATGCCAACGTTGTTCGAGAATTCCTTAATGAAAAATTTCCACAGAGATGGATAGGAAGAGGAGGATGGAAGCCATGGCCTCCACGCTCTCCGGACCTGACACCTTTGGACTTTTATTTGTGGAGTTACGTCAAGCAAAGCGTGTACAGTGTACCCATTAGGGATATTCATCACTTGCACGAGCGAATCACGGAAGCTATCGCATCCGTCACTCTGATGTTCTTGGGCGTGTGTGGCTGGAATTGAATCACCGCCTAGATGTCTGCAGGGCTACCAGAGGAGCCCATATCGAACTACGTTAAATAAAGTTATTCTTTTAGAGTTGTTCTTCAATTTGCCTTTTTTTCATCTCATTATCATGTTTCGTTGCAATAATATAGCTATTTAAAATCCCACCATGACTTTACGGACACACTGTATATATATATATACGAGGTGTGTTCAAAAAGTTCCAGGACTGATCCCACAAAAACTTTCTGGTAACACTTACGATCTAATTGATGTTGTCCCCTTCAAAGTAGTCTCCTTGTGCAGCTGTACATCGCTCCCAACGGCGTTTCCATTTTTGAAAGCGTTCGTGGTAGGCCATATTCCCGACCGCCTTCAGTTCGTTTGGTGCATTTTGAATAATTTCTTCCACACTTCGAAATCTTCGACGTTTCAGTGCAAATTTAAGTTTGGGGAAAAAAAAGTCTGTCGGGGACAGATCTGGAGAATACGGGGGTTGGCTTTGGGAACGACTACGACGTTGTGCTTCGCCAAGTACTGCTGAATTGACAATGCTATGTGTGCGGGCGCATTGTCATGGTGCAACATCCACGTTCCTGCGTTCCAACTTTCAGGCCGTTTTCTCCTTACTGCGTCTCGCACGCGCTTCACTATTTCAAAATAAAACTGTTGGTTAACTGTTTGACCTCTAGGGACGAATTCGTAATGAATGAATTCGTAGTAATCGAAAAAAAACGACCAGCATTGCCTTCACACTCGATCAGACTTGCCGTGCTTTATTCGGTCTCGGGGACGTTGCGCACTTCCATTGCGATGACTGCTGTTTTGTTTCAACGCCATACCCGTACACTCACCTCTCGTTACCCGTAACGATGTTTCTGAGAAAATTTTCATCAAGATTGGCACGTTGAAGGAGGTCTTGAGACGCAACAACACGTTGCTCTTTCTGCTCGGCAGTCAATAGTCGTGGCACAAATTTGGCTGACACACGACGCATCCCCAAATTCTCTCTGAGTATCGTGTGGCATGATCTTATCGAAATGACCATTTCGTCCGCGACTTTCCTGACTGTCAGTCTACGGTTCCCTCGAATCATTTCACGATCACAAGCAACAGTGTCATTAGTTCTTGAAGTGGAAGGTCGTCCCACCCTTGCATCATCCCCCGTCTACGTTCGGCCTTTCTTAAAGCGCTTGCGCCACTCACAAATGGTTGTCCGACTTAAGTCATCATTGCCAAATGCTGTGTTCAGCATGGCATGGGTTTCAAAAGCAGTCTTGCCTAGCTTAACGCAAAGTTATATGCACACACGTTGTTCTTCAACAGTAGCCATTATTCAAATGCACAAAATGCGACAAAACACGCAAAACGATTTCACAAAACAGCAAATATCGAGAGAACAAAATACGATATCAACAAGCGGTAACCGTCTTTGAACACAGACTGAGTCGCATTACAACATGCATCACACGACGCGCATACGCGCGCAGCATAACCAGTTCGGGAACTTTTTGAACATACCTCGTGTATATACTCTATATATATATAAATAATAAAATTCTTTAAAGTTAAAAGAAATGAAACACCAAAAACCGCGAAGCTTTTCAAGTGAAACTACCACAGTATATGTTAAACTAACAGTCGGAGTCTGTAGGAGTAAAAATTTTCAAGATAAATACTATAAACGTCATGCTTCAGACAATTCAAACAGTCGTAAAATGTTTAGCAAAACGGAAGATTTTAAGAGCCAAAAATTAGTCATAAGATGAAGCGAGAAAGTTCGATGTTATATATTAAAATTGTCGGTATTTTTTATAATAATAATAAAGGATTCGACAAGATTGCGTTTATCGTTATTATCCTCGACGTTCAAGTTATTATAACTCCTAATAATAGGTCGCTTTTGCCGTTTTTAGAAAGACCGCCTATTCTAACATTTATGTCCATTACACAGGTGGATCTACGGAAAGGGTGGGGCGATGGAGGCCTCCTCCCCCAACTTAATTCAAAGAAAGTTTATTTTTTAATTTATCTTTAAAAATCAAAATGCTTTGGACTCAAGCTTACGAGTGAATGTGAATTTGTTGAAAATAAATTAACGAGTTTAAAGCAATTCAATTAAATGAATCCAATGTGGTGCCTACCGTAAAAGCGTTCCAAAAAGAGTGCCAAATATCTTAACAAACTGATTATATACTCATTATTTCAAATAAAGAATACAAAAGTTCAAATAATTGGGTCACAGTCAGCTGCGAAATACCCCCAGTGTTGTACGATAAGTTTAAACAATACGGAAAGCATATGGCACGAGTGCCAGCGACCAATCTCTTTCTAGCTACCGTGCTAATCAGATTTCATTGTTTACGTTCATCAAATTCCAATATCTTATCTCGCGTTTATCACGATTGCATTTATTATTACTGTATCGGACAATGTCCTTCCTTCCAACCTTTCAAATGTTCCGTGCGATGATTCCTCATTTCACGAAGGTCAAGCTTGTCACCCCTCCTCTCGAGTTGGCCTGGTAAAGTAGAGAGTTGGTTTCTTGTGCTCTCCACCTCACATAGCCAGGTACGCCTGGCTCATCTGGGATTGTTCTGAGCCAGGCGTCTGATATAAGAAGATCTTAAATGTTTATTTACAAGATTCCAGCCGTTCATATTAACAACATATTATATTAACATTGTTAACATTACTTACTTAATACAATCTTTCCCTAGTGAAATTTCATTCTCTTAGCAACCATTCGAATTTGACTTGATTTAATTCAGAACCAAAAGATTCTATAAACTATAAATGTATGTCTTAAAAACTAAAAGCCTTAGCTTAAAACGGATTTTAAATACTAAATACGCTACATCACTACTGTCATCCAATAAAGTTCTACAGATCTACAGAAGCTAAGGCTAACAAAGACCCTAGACCCTAGACTAATACTTTGACTTATACTGATAAGCCAGAGTTCCGACTCTGCTGTCATTCAGAACTGAACTATATTCACATCAATATTCATTTCCAAGTGAATATCGAACTAATACCTAATATTGCCGTCTCGTGAATCACAAGCCTATTCGCATCAAACATTTTATTTAAATTATAACCATATAACCATATAGGGTATCCAGATTTGTGCTTGGAAAAACCAGGACAGGGGCGGATCTATGCTCTATAGCCTATAGGCTTATTTTGAAAACACTTTTTAACAGAGTAAATGAATACTAAATATAATAATACACATCTTATAGTTTCACATTCACATAGTATATAATTAATAACTTTTAAAATATGGAAAACCGGGACGTATGGACACCCTAATATAAGGCCAACTTCATCAGGGTTCTTTATATATAAAATATTTACATATTAATTCTGACTTCGAGCCTATTTTTAACATCGAGGGAAGTGATAACGGTTAAAGCCTAATACCATCGAAGCTCTTTTTCGTTTAATGTCAGCTTAGTTAATTTATGTGGTTGCTAGGTTCTGACTCCCTAGTATAATTAGATTGGCCTACGTTGCGACGACTTAGATTATATCAACATCCGGCAAACCGGATGCGCTTCAAATCTGTATCACACTACTTCATATATTCGGCACTCTTCCCGTAAGCAATGCGTCATCGGAAAGATAATTTTCTAAACCACGCTTGTTAAAAACTAACATTCGTACTACTATGGGTTGGTCAAGAGCGGCTAAACGGCCTTGCGCTGGCTTTCGTTCACAGAAATCGAATTTTGATTGTTTCAAAGTTTTATATTCCTTCTTTAGAGAAGCGCTAGTGTTTTGTTGTTGTCTCTCTGTCAATCAGTAACTTGTTTGTTTGAGAAGCTTGGAAGTGACAGTAATAATTCTCTCTCTTACACCTTTACTTCACATATTCAGAAATTCAGATGCATGTATATATTCATACTATTTTTTTCATCCTGCGCCTACGATAATATCACATCGATGTTGGTCAAGTTTTTTTCGTTTCCTTTTCCTCTTTTTCGGGGCTCGAAATTTAGGTGACCCGCAGCTCGTTTGGCCGGCTCTCTCTAATTAAATATCCTAGATCTGCCATTGCACTGTTACCATTTAGTTGCCTGGCTACTTTTCTTTCCTTGGCCTTAGGGGTTCGAATAACAATATGGTGTTCACAACAAAGCCAATTTATTAAGAGATTCCATGCAATTTAGGTTCACTAACGAAAACACACGATAATAAGTTAAATATACTAAAACTAACATACATCCTACCTAATTACCTTAAGCTGATAACGTACACAAAACTGCGCTTGTGTTAACCTGAAAGCTGTACAAACAGATTAGGTTCTACCCTAGTTTAAGTAACGTTATAATCATATTGATTTATCACTTTCACTTTGAAAACTGCACCAAAAATATTTTCACTTTGGACCAGATGTAGATGTCCAGGTCGCCACCATAAGAAGCACCGTGGATAAACAGGAAAGGAGGTAGGCTTCACTTTCAGTCCTGACTACAGTTTCCCTCAAATTTACCGCCGAAAATCAGCCTCGGGATTGGAACCTCAAAACGTTCCGACCATTCACATTCAATCCCGGCTGGACGAAATCGAATTGCGATTAAGCCGGGAGTTGGCTTTTCACTCGAAACAGGGCGATGTCTCAAATTCCAAATCTGATGCCTCATATAGAGGCTTCAACACTTGTCCTATAGACACTGTTCAAAATCACCACTGTTTTAGCCCTGAATTTTCTGAACTTTTTCACAAATATAAATTTAAATCTTCGTGCTCAGCCCTTGTCGTCGAAAACCCCGACAAAACTTCTTTGACTACCTTCCACCTGGTTTACTTCCAAATCATTCGCACCATGCTCTAGTCACACACTCCATTTATCGTTCACATTCTACTTCCACAATGAACCTACTATACAATACTCTCTCTTACAGCACTTAAGCATGGTAGCCTATGAGAATTTTCATTTCAATTCTCATATGGTATTTTCATTTCCTGTATTCTTTTTCTGTTTCTTTCCAAGCTTTCCCTCCCTTGGACTAGCCTACAGTGGATCTCATAGTCTTTGTTAGACTGTAACTTTTGTAACGTTTACGGAATTCATCACCACCACCGATGGCATAATAACGCGACCACGGCCTCCAGTTGGTGTCAGTACTTCAATGTTCCAAACCATTTGGTTTCCACTCGTCTCAATGACCCTTCATGATTAAAGAGCGTCAGAAGGGGTTTGTTTTCTTCATTATCACACTCATACAATTAATACACCTTTTGATTATCTTTGAAAATAAAACAATTAATTGATGTTGCTAGTAATATTTATTAAGCTATTCCTTTAGGTGAACTTTAAAACAAAAAATGTGTTGAATACATTTTGGTGCTCACTGATTGTTCGCGGTAAGTAGAAATTCATCTCGGGATGATAATCGAAATCAGAATTTTTCACCGACTTTGTGCATGTGATCCTCGTGTCAGCTTATCACAGGTTGCATAGTTGTGCCTTTTCATATACACTTTTGCGAGCTAAAATAATTAACAATTAAAGAAAAAAACGAATTATTATAAAAAATATGAAATCATTAAAAAACGTACGATAACAAGTGGAATATTTTATCTAACGTAATTACATAAGAAAATGATAATGGAAACGGTTGAAGTGATTATTATAAGGCTACAAGAACCTACGGTTTCGTTCATCAGCATTTGCCTAGTCGATGCTCTTCTTATAGTTTGGAAAGAAACGTGCAAGGCACACTATTTCCAAGAAGATGACGATTAGCGACATCATATATCCAATTCCAAGAATAAACCAAGCAGCCTATAAGGAAATAAATAATTCAGATATTTTTCAGTGGTTAACATGCTAGGATGCTAACCTGGAGGTCGCGCGATCGAGTTCTGGCTGGGACTTTGTGATTTCAGATATCCTTCGCGGGGTGCAGTTCGGATTTCTAACTAAATTACAAGTTCAAGGTAGGGCGACAATTTTGACCTTCGTCAGAATGCGCAGTTCGGACGGAAGCGCCACCAGAGTTCACTGGGATTATATATATATATATATATATATATATGCACTAAATCACAGAATAACGCGTGATCTTATTAATAAGCAAACAACCACAGGGAAAAGGAAACACGAAGTCCGAGCGCTTTCGTGATATATTCACATTATCAAGGAGATAATGTGAATATATCACGAAAGCGCTCGGACTTCGTGTTTCCTTTTCCCTGTGGTTGTTTTGCTTATATATATATATATATATATGAGATTGAACTCAGAATGGTCCCATGAGGTTTTTTATGATACACACAGACCGTGCATAGAACAAGGAACTCTTCTGGAAAAATTAAATCCACTATAGTCCGAATAAGTAATAGTAAATGACAAACACTATAGTTTTTTCTTTTTCATGATGTCAGCCCGACGTGGGCAACGGGTCACTCGCAAAGAGGCCCCAAAATATAGCTTCCCTCACCAGCTCTCTGCAAAGCAGATAGGATCCAGCTTTAGGACAGGATCTAGGGTGTATCATATATACACACTGTATATGATGAAAATAACCACGAATGAAAAGGAAACACAGAATGGTGCTCAAGCGCTTTCGTCTAATGACATCCTCAGGAACAATGAGACGAAAGCGCTTGAGCATCATTCTGTTTCCTTTGTGGTTATTTTCATCATAAATATTACTCACGTGTTACTTGCGTGAAATAATTTTCATATATATATATATATATATATATATATATATGCACCTCGGTGATGTAGTGGTTAACATCGCTGACTCCGAATCCATCGGCTCTGGGATCGAGACTCGGTGACGGCAGGCAGCGCACAGCAAAACCCAGCTGTTCATCTTTTCACACAATAAAAAAAAATTGGTTGGTAGATAAATGGGTACCCTGGGTAGCCTAGTGGTTAAGACGCTGAGTTGCTGGTGGGGCGTGGTTCGGATTCCACGTTAAACTGTAGGTCTAAGGTGGAGTGACAAGCTTGACTTTTGTCAGAATGAACAGTTCGGGTGGAAGAAAGTTAACCAAAGTTTTATATATGTATATATACATATTGTAACATGTCAAAATAGGTGCAGTGCGTGAAAAGTAGATCTGGTGAAGTTTGGTATGAAATCTGGTGTTAGCAAACCCAAACCAACACCGCTTCAACACAAGCCGAGTACTTGCATCAGAAAACCAAATTATCCTCTCGACCAGTGGTTCTTAAAGTTTTTGTTCCTCTCTTCCCCCCCTACCCGTACGAGTTGATTTCTGACCCATCGCCCGACCCCTCCTGATGTTCAAAGACACTGACTAATATTACAGTTCATTAAATTTATTTGGTATAAAAAAACCGAAACACAGATATCTTCCCTTTACAATTTTATTATCCCCCCCGGAAATATTCTCGCGCCCCATTTGGGGGGCGTGCCCCCAGTTTAAGAACCCCTGCTCTAGACTGCGCAACAAGATCTTTATGTTCCACTGGACCTAGCCTATGCAACGGCCTCGATCAAGAGCCAAAAGAAACTTGGATGCTAAAATCTTTTCAGAGAAAACCGAAAGAGAAATTCAGCAACATCACACAACCATAGTGTCCTTTTTCCTATTGCCATTCTAATCTTTTTCCTTCTCCCTCTTTCACTTTCTTCCACACACCAATTACGTTAATGATAAATAATTTTATTCCTGTATAGCGCCCCTCCCCCCCCCGACAATAAAAAAACCCATTCAAAAGAAAATAAAAATTTGTAAGGTCAAGGTAATTATTATTAATATTATACATAGATTCTGTATTCCAAAAAGAAAGTGTAATCATAGTTTAAATGTATATGTATATATACAAGCAGAGCCTTCGGCTCCCTGCCCTATGGGCAGGGTTTGTGCTTCGCAAACTCGCCTACGGCGAGGGCACGTTAGGGTTACCCCTTTGGAGGAGGTCATTCTCCTTCTCCCCCAACCCTCTCCCCCCTTTATGCAACTTAGGGGGCTAATCCCCCACCTACCCCTTGTTGCATATCCCCTCCCCCTCCCAAACAGATAACAGTTGCTCCTTTCGTTGATTCAATAAAACTATAGAAAAGAACGCAGCCATGAAAATCTTAAGCTTCACAAAGCTTGACACAATGTGAAGCTCAAGATTTTTATGACTGCGTTCTTTTCTATAGTTTTATTGCGGTGCTGGGGCGTGCGGGTCCAGTAATTACAACGCTAGAACCACCTCTCCTCCCTTCATGGGGGGGGAGGGGGCTGGCACCTTGCAACAATTGATCAACATTGCAATTGTATAATTGCACTCGAACATTTTGCATTCATACTACTAATACTACCTTGGAAGATTATGTAGTACTGTTTCATAGTTAAGGATACATAAATGCACTCAACAATTCTTCACCAACACACGACTCAATCGTTTCTTCTTCTTCTTCTTTTGACATTCTTGGAGTTTCCTTTTCTCGTGATCTTTTATGGCAATATCGCATATACTTTCTCTCTAAAACAGCTTCTAAGAGGTTAGGGGTGTTATACCGGCTCCGCAGTTTCTTCACCCCCGACTCAGTTGCTCTCATTTTATAGGGGTTTTGTCCTCCCCTGTATGGAGTACGCTTGTCATGTGTGAGGTGGCTCAACCTCCCCACCCCCTACCCGCAGCTCTACTTGACCGGGTGGAATCAAAGACGTTTCGTCATGGCATGCCTTCACCTCTAAGGAGAGGACGCAGTACCAGACTTTCGACATATTCTCATTCCTTTTCTGTCCAACTCTCTAACGCAAGGGTTAATCGGTATTCTCAATCTTTCATCTACTCATCCTGTCAAATCTGGAACAACCTTCCTCAATCCATCTTTCCACCTATCTATGACCTTCCATCTTTCAAACGCAGAGTGTCCAGGCATCTCGAAAACTTTGGATCTTGATTTTGACTCTCTCTTTCTTCTATGGGGGAGGGAAGAGTTTTTGTGAGCATTCTCCCTTGACCCCTCCTTCCTAAATCTCCAATTACATGTCTTAAACTTACTTCAGATAATCTCTATGTCTCTTTGTCTTCAGAATTACTGTAAATAAGCACAGTGCTCTGCATTATCTAAAAAGATTTGTTTAATAATTACATTCTGCCAACAGAGCATAAAATTTGCTTGCAAATGACACAATGTTTTGATTTGTGTGCATTGGAAAGCATTAATTGCCTCATATACATACTGTATATATGTATTCCAAGAAGGAAGTGTAATCATAGTTTAAATCCACAGGGTGTTCCATAAGTCTGGAACCATAGGGTAAAATAAGTAATTCACGTTTTTCCGTTTATGCAAGTGCCCATGATGTCTTTGAGTAAGGAAGATTGCATCCGGACCGCGCGCCGATAACACACAGCTGTGTCGGCAAACTTGTAGTAAAGTTCAGGGAAACGGGATCCATAGGAGATAAACCACGCAGTGGACCTCCGCGGACATCCACCGACGATGACACAGCCGCTACCATCCTCGCTCATTTCACAAACAGTCCCCAAAAGTCTCTTCGGCGATTTTATTGCCGTTTTTATCATTTTGCCTTATGGTTCCAGACTTACGGGACACCCTGTATATATATATATATATATATATATAGGGTGGCACAAAAGTAGGTATACAGTCCAGCAGTTCCCAACCTGGGAGGCGCGTCCCCCAGGGGGGGGGGGTTTGAGATTCCTAGGGGGGACGTGAGGTAGTCAATGGTCAACAAATGCCATTGAAATATATAGTATATTCCCAAAAATATATATGGGTAATTTACTTCGTTAGGGAAAACTTGACATCCGTCATCTCATAAACACATGAGCTTTGATGTTTTATATTATTAATCCTAAATTATCTGGATTCTAGACATCCATATGGAACTGATGAAAACTTTCGCCCGTTGGGTATGGGGGGCACCATGGATACAAGGTTGACCAAAGGGGGGCGCAGTGCCAAAAAGGTTAGGAACCCCTGGTATATACTATACAGTTAGCTATTTATTTTATTATTACTACTCTATACCTACTTTTGCATCACCCTGTATATACTGTATATATACACTACTTGTTACATCCAATGTATGTCCTGTACATGTATAGAAATAGAACAGTAAATTGTATTGTACTGTAAATTGCATTATTCATAACTATTTGTTTTTCTGCATTTTATAATATTTAATCTACAACGGAGTTGGAAATTCAAAGAAAAAAAATACTATAAATATACAGGGTGGCCCCCCCCCCCCCCCCCCCCCCCCCCCCCCCCCCCCCGAAAAAAAAGAAGTTTAGAATGCGTCGGGGCAACAGATTTTTGGACCACCCTATACAATCTCACGGACCGAAAGTTCATTAAATCTGAATTACAAAATTAAATATATAAGCTTTTTAACAAAAATTCGCGAGTGTCTGCTTTAAATACCATTTTTCTTCAATGAAAATCCACTGCACATTATATGACTTACAGGCGTGGTGGATACATGGAGCGGGAATTCAGGATTTGTCATGTCGGTGTCATGTAAATATTGCCAGCCCAATATTATTACATACTGTATTATACAATAATATTAAAAATGATTAATTATTAAAATACGCGATGTCATTCAGGTTAAAGCTAGAGGAGTTAAGCCTCCCCCTTGCCCCACCTCCTGTATCCGCGCCTGGACTAAAGTGACTATTAACTGAATAGGTGTACATGATGCAAATTTCGAACGGAAAATTCCTTAATATTCAGAGTGATATTTGTTGCAAAGTTGCAATCAACACGAGTGCCCCTCAAACGCAGGAATTTTAACGTAATATAAAGTTGGAAGTTTGGAACTTACTTCAAGGTTGCTAATTGCCAAAGCTCCTGATGAACGTTCTTCGGTCTCCTTTGAATTTCGGTTTTGGCTCGAATATAGAATATCTCTAAACCATTTTCTGACCTGTAACACTCTTAAAAGTTAGCCTCGAAACGAAATTACCAGAGTACGTAATTTATTTGGCTACGAAATCATAACTGGTACTTTTTCGTTATACTCCCACAGTTTCTTCTTTCCCGGGTAGGTTAACTGTACGCCCTTGACAATTGGTTAGGTTAAGTCGTAATATTTTCGTTAAAATATTCGTTAGTATTTCGTTAAAATATACGTTAGTTTTAACGAAAATATCACGACTTAACCTAACCAATTGTCAATATAGTTGACCTAACCGGGTAAAAAAGAAATTACTCTCATCTAAATATTATAATGGTTACTCATTGATTTAGAGTATCATTTGATACTTTTCCGTTTAAAGATAAATATTCTGCTGAACTCAAACCGGCAAATAATGACCAGAAGATATTTTTCTGGTCAATTTTGATGTTCTTTGAAAGAGTCTGACATCCGTTTCTTGGGATCACCTGAAAATCAGGGCCCCCCAAGCCTTCTTTAGTTAGCTTTATAATAAGGCTAATTAACGAAAATATCACGACCTGACCTAACCAATCGTCAAGGGCGTACAGTTGACTTAACGATTGGTTAGGTTAGGTCGTGATATTTTCGTTAGTTAGCCTAACTAAAGAAGGCTGGGGGCCCTGATCTTCAAGTAATCCGTTTCTTGAGCAAATGAGCAGTTTTCGAGACATTTTCAGTTTTCGTATTTGAAGAATCACAAATTTAGAAACGAAACGGAGGTCAAATTCCTTCAAAATACATGAAAATTAATCAGAAAAATATTTACTGGCGAGGTCAGAACGTAACCTAACCACACGTAACCTAACTTTCTCACCCTAACCTAACCGGACCTAACAACGCTAACCTCTAACCTAACCTAACCTATCCTAACCTAATCATTTGCACACTGTATAAAACATTGCTTTCAACGTTATATTTCGTAACGATTCATATGACATGTTAAGGCAGTGGTTCCCAAACTTTTATGGTGGCGACCCTGAATACAATATTGTCCTGGCCTGGCGACCCCCCTAAACGCTGGTACATGCAGTTGTTAATGACCAATCATTTTGATACTTTGTGTTTATATTCATATAGTTTGATTGAATTAATTACCAACACATAATGAATTTCAAAGAGTTTTTAATTGGACAAAATGAAAAACAAATTTACATGAAAATGAGACTTTATTACACAATCAAAGATTCTCTCAGTGGCTACCATGATACTGCTTCATTTTGTGGGTAAGCTCCTTTAAGTTTGGTTTTATGTTGATGGACAGAGCACAACGCGAGTCATGCTGAGGATCCACGCGGTTCCTTGCTTTAGTCTTGATTGCAACAAGACCTGAAAATCCTTGTTTACAGAGATATATTGTTGGAAAAGGGAGAAGAGCTTTTTCAGCCTCCCGAGTCAGAATGGGCTTATCTTTAAGTTGGGTCCAAAATTTCGAATACGGGAGGTTTTCAAAGCGACCCTCAGGAACACCTTCGCGACCCTCATTTGGGTCGCGACCATGGGTTTGGGAACCACTGTGTTAAGGTGTTGGTTTGAGCTCAGCGGAATATTAACCAAAATTAATCAGTGATTGGTTTTTGGCTTTGTAATTTCATTAGTCACCAAAAACGAACATATCCAAAGAAAAACACAGTATTTACGATTAGTAATTTTTGCTGATTTTTTTTTTTATAGGCCAACTTTTTTCCGGAACTGTAAATGGGGATACATAAATAGTTAGCCTAAGATGGAATGTGAGTACAGGATTAAATTATCGTTTCAAATACTACAATACTACTTAAATACTACTTAAATACTACTGAAATACTAATTAAAAATTTAAAATGTCTTAAATAAACGTCACTAATTACCAGTCCGGCTTCAACCACTTTTGTAACAATACGATCGAAATTAGGCTTGTAAGGAGCGCTTTTGGGCATCGCCATGCCAATCCTATTAAAAAAATAAAAAACAAATAAAAAATGACAATTTGTCATAGAACTTAAATGAGTAATTCATAGCTTGATCTAACTTTTTAAATATGTAGTATGACGTTGTTAATGGGCATCAATTAGAGTACAATTGAGTAGCTCCGAGCCATAGTGACTAACAGACCACCTTCGGTCAATTGCCTTTTTTTTTTCCACCAGACGGCACTTCAAGGCCTTCTCTGTTAAGTGTGTCATGGATTATAGACTTTATGTAGAACTTTGACTAATATCCATGACACACGTGATGGAGAAAGCCTTAAACTGCCGTCTGGTGGAAAAAAAGGGAATTGACCGAAGGTGGTCTGTTAGTTATTCTGGCTCGGAACTACTTAGTTACTCTTTGTATGTTCATAAAGACTTTTACTTTGTTGTTAATTAGTAAATCACCTTTCAATAAACAAACTAAAGTAAAGCATTGTTCTGACTCTCATTTTAAAACCACTATGGCTTAACTGAACACTACAACAAATCTTAACTTTAATCTTTTAATGCCGATCATTGCCTTATGGCAACTTGAACTTGACAATCGATTTTGAGCCTTACGATCTGAGTATTAAAGGTTATTCTGGCTTGAACAGGAATTTTTTTTTAAATAATTCCATAATTCAGGTATGAAATAGTTAAACAAACTAATAGTAACATTAAATAAGAAAGTCCCCTTATACTATGAACTATTTGAATTACTTTCCTGAACTACTTTTAAGAAAAGTAATTTAAATAATTGTTTATTAAGATGATATAAATTACCTGAAAGGTAGAAAACATTCCTTCATTACCTGAAAGGTAGAAAACATTCCTTCATTACCTGAAAGGTAGGAAACATTCCTTCATTACCTGAAAGGTAGGAAACATTCTTTACCTGAAAGGTAGGAAACATTCCTTCATTACCTGAAAGGTAACAAACATTCCTTCATTACCTGAAAGGTAACAAACATTCCTTCATTACCTGAAAGGTAGAAAACATTCCTTCATTACCTGAAAGGTAGGAAACATTCCTTTATTACCTGAAAGGTAGGAAACATTCCTTCATTACCTGAAAGGTAACAAACATTCCTTCATTACCTGAAAGGTAGAAAACATTCCTTCATTACCTGAAAGGTAGAAAACATTCCTTCATTACCTGAAAGGTAGGAAACATTCCTTCATTACCTGAAAGGTAGGAAACATTCCTTCATTACCTGAAAGGTAGGAAACATTCCTTCATTACCTGAAAGGTAGGAAACATTCCTTCATTACCTGAAAGGTAGGAAACATTCCTTCATTACCTGAAAGGTAACAAACATTCCTTCATTACCTGAAAGGTAACAAACATTCCTTCATTACCTGAAAGGTAACAAACATTCCTTCATTACCTGAAAGGTAGAAAACATTCCTTCATTACCTGAAAGGTAGAAAACATTCCTTCATTACCTGAAAGGTAGGAAACATTCCTTCATTACCTGAAAGGTAGGAAACATTCCTTCATTACCTGAAAGGTAGGAAACATTCCTTCATTACCTGAAAGGTAACAAACATTCCTTCATTACCTGAAAGGTAGAAAACATTCCTTCATTACCTGAAAGGTAGAAAACATTCCTTCATTACCTGAAAGGTAGGAAACATTCCTTCATTACCTGAAAGGTAGGAAACATTCTTTCATTACCTGAAAGGTAGGAAACATTCCTTCATTACCTGAGAGGTAACAAACATTCCTTCATTACCTGAAAGGTAGGAAACATTCCTTCATTACCTGAAAGGTAACAAACATTCCTTCATTACCTGAAAGGTAACAAACATTCCTTCATTACCTGAAAGGTAGAAAACATTCCTTCATTACCTGAAAGGTAGAAAACATTCCTTCATTACCTGAAAGGTAGAAAACATTCCTTCATTACCTGAAAGGTAGGAAACATTCTTTCATTACCTGAAAGGTAGGAAACATTCCTTCATTACCTGAGAGGTAACAAACATTCCTTCATTACCTGAAAGGTAGGAAACATTCCTTCATTACCTGAAAGGTAGAAAACATTCCTTCATTACCTGAAAGGTAGAAAACATTCCTTCATTACCTGAAAGGTAGAAAACATACCCTTCATTACCTGAAAGGTAGAAAACATTCCTTCATTACCTGAAAGGTAGAAAACATTCCTTCATTACATGTAAAGTTTCTTCGCCGTAGTTGTTGGTGAAGTTTGTCGCAATCGTGTATTCCAAAAACTGACGATTTTCCATCATTGCGTATCTGAAGACGTTAAAAATTATATTTATTATTTTTTCTGTACAACCGAATGCCAAAGAGATCGTCTTTTGTTTTAATCACTTTTATAGTTCGTTTTCAATTTTCAAATCAGGGTAATTTTTTTTTCCTAATGTAAGAAAGAAGGGGCAAAGCCGAGCGCCCGCAAAAACGCCCCCACCCCATCCATCCTATATAAGAAGGAGAGAGCCAAAATTAAGGTCTTTGAGGCACACGATACCATTTTATTTACTGTTTTTTTTATATAAATTTTGAAACGATTGTGTAGTGTGTAAAATGCATACGTATGTGTAGCGAAGACTAGAGGGAGAAGCGTGGTGTGTTTGAGAGCATGCTGGATTACTCGAAGGGTAGATGAGAAACAGAAAAAGATCAGCTGAAGAGGACAGTGACAAGAAGCGAGAGTTTCAGCACTCCTTGTCTTCTGCCTCACGTCTCCCCCCCCCTCCCCCTGGAGTACTTCCCTGGTCGATTGGTGTCTACAATCTCCTCCTTGAATATTTAGTGTTCATAGTTTATTAAAACACTTATAAAATGGAAAGTGAACGAGATTGTTACCATATTATGGCAACTATTGCCATATTATGCCATATTATGGCAACTTTGTATCATCTACATAAATGCATTAGGCTAAATGGCAAAAGAAACAAATATTCGGATTAATACTATAGGATTAGGGAGTCTATTGCGTTCCTTTTAAAAGAAAAGAGACGAGGGGTTTCCCTAATGAATTATATATATATATATATTCCATTCATTAGTGTTTTATTCTTTTAACATTGGGGATTTTAATTGTTATATATACACGTATATATACGGTACAGAATTTAGTATTGGGTACGCAGGGTATACGAAGATGTGTAGATTTTACCTTGAAAATTTCTATGATTTCCTTTCAAAACCTAAACTTTCATAATATTTATTTAAGTTTATACTAAATTTCAAACATCTTCAAATATTATTACGCTTACCAATGTTTCCTACTAAAGTCCAGTATAAATTTTACATAAAATTTTACATAAAATGTTACATAAAATTTTACATAAAATGTTACATAAAATTTTACATAAAATTTATATTGATTAATTGACTGTTTTATTCTTTAACCTTTATCCTGGTTAATTTCATTCTTTTATGAACATCTCACGTACAGCTTCGTATTGTCATACTTTCTTCTTGTATATATATACAGGGTGTCCATAAATGATTACCCTGATTAAAGCATGCTATAACTTTTAAATAAACACTCGTATTCAAACACAGTTTTAATCATAAGTAGATAAACATACAAAATTTTGATACATAGTTAATGAACTTAATAAGCTTCCACATGTGCACCCCTAGTGGCACGTAAAATGTCTAAACGGTATTCACACTCACGCCACACATTTTTCAATATTTGTGGGTTAACTGTTGGAATTGCATCCGTAATGCGTTCTCGCAATGTCCTGATATCTGGAACAATTGTTGCATAAACCAAATCTTTAACATGACCCCAGAGAAAGAAATCCAGAGGGGTAATGTCTGGTGATCTTGGGGGCCATGGAATTGGCTCGTCCCTGCCAATCCATCGATTTGGAAATGTTGCGTCTAGAGTTTCACGAACAACATGCGCCCAATGAGGCGGTGCCCCATCTTGTTGGAAGATGACAGTTGACTGCCTGTCCTGCAGCTGGGGGATGGCGTAATTGGTACACAGTTGCGGAAACAGTGTTCTCAGCGAAGAAGAAAGGACCAATTATCTGGTCATGCATTAGTCCACACCAGACATTGATCTTCGGACTGCCCCGAATATGCTCCCTTACGGCACGTGGGTTTTCCGATCCCCAAATACGCACTTTGTGTCTGTTGACTCTACCACTAAGATGAAACGTAGCCTCGTCTGAAAAGCAGACACGTAACAAGAAGTTATTATCCTCGTCAATGCTGTTCAAAATGTCAATAGCGAATTGTTCACGTTTTGGACGGTCATCAGGCTTCAGTTCTTGAACAATTTGTACCTTGTAGACGTGTAACTTTAAACGTTTGCGTAACACCTTGTGCACCGTAGACTTCGGTATCTTTAGTTGGCATGAAGCTTGCCTCACCGATTTCCTTGGTGACCGTGTGAAAGCAGTTTGAATGTTTTCCACCGTCCCATCGGAAACTGATGGTCTACCACTGTATTACAGTCCCGTAGCCAAGACTTCTTAAGAATCGAGGTGGGGGGATCGAAATTGTATAGGGTGTTCGAAAAGTCCCGTCACCCCAACAAAATGTACATATTGTAACACAATTTTATTTTTGTGTGATTAATTGTATTTATATGTGGTAGGTGTAATTTAAGAGACAAGTCACTAGCAACAATTACTTTAATTACAGTAAATACAGTTACTAATTACAGTTTCGGCATGGCTGTATCGCTTAATTTATTAACATATGACGGGCGGTATGGTTTCATGCCGAGATCTTTTGTCATGTGATTTCTCATTGTGGACATGGGGACTGCGAGTTCTTGTGATCGTTTCAGAAGTGATTGATTTTTTTCGGTGAACGAGCCACCGATGCAATCACACCTTCACATTGTTCCGCTCGCGTTGTTGGTCTTCCCGACCGTGGTCTGTCCTTGATGGAGCCAGTTTCAAACAGCTTTTTCTCCCATCGTAATACCGTCTTGTTTGGTGGTGCAGCCTTAATGAATCTTGTTGAAATCATTCTGGATATCATGCATCGTTTTGCCAGTATGTGACCTTTCATGAGCCCATGTGCTCATCACTATCCTTTCCTCCAGAGTGTAAGTGGACTAGTCTGCCATTGTTCACATAACTCTAATACCTGGAAAGCAAAAAACATGTCAATAAATCACATATAAATTCAATTAATCACACAAAAATAAAATTGGTATTACAATATGTACATTTTGTAGGGGGGTGACGGGACTTTTCGAACACCCTGTAGAAAGGCGGACCTTTTGGTGCAACGACCATGCGGAGAGGGTTTAAAGTAGTTAAGTTTAGAGTAGTTTACAAAAGTGGACCTTTCCTGTCAACGGGGGGGGGGTCGTTCGCCCCCGCCCCCCCTGGCTGTATTATAGTGTTTCAAAATAAAGTTTTTTGTTTATATTTTTTTTGTCAATATGTAATGGAAAATAACTTTCTGCAAGTTGTAAAGACAAAAAAAATATTTTGTATTTACAGGGTGAACGAAAAGTCCCTGTGCATCTGCAAGAAATGTAGTGAACCTGTACCTGCACTGTGTTGGAAGTGGAAAGTGCACCACATGGACTTTTCGCTCACCCTGTATAATTTAAATATTAAAATATTTTTTTAATTAAATAGGCTATAAGCTACATTCTAAACTTAAGAATTATTTCTAGCTTCTTTTATATTTCAAATTAAAAAAATAGCTAAGTATACAGCTAATGAAATAGTTGCTAGATGTTATAAAAATAAGATGAAATATCTAGCAAGCACGTAAAAATTAGAAAAGATTTTATATTAATTAATATTAGGTCCTCTCTAGATGTTTCTGTAGCGTCAACATTTTAATTTATGAGCTAAAACGTGTTATTTTTACATATTTGGTTAGTTGGTTAGTTGGTTACATATTTGGGTTAGTTTAGTTAGTTGGTTAGTTGGGACATTTTACTTCTCTGTTAGTAAAGTTTAGGTTAGATTAGGTGAATTAGTTGAGCTCTCATGTGGCTTCATAAAATCTGAGAACTTACCATAATCGAAAGGTATGGCACTCGTAATTTCTACTCGAAGTTCAGAGTTCGAATCCTGGTTGGGGGTATTTTTGTTTTATAAAAAAAAAAAAAAAAAAGAGTGCCCATACGTGTTATTCCATATTATAAATAGGCCAAACTGATCAATTGCGATGCCAGTTTAGGACAAAAACATAAGTCTACATTTAGCGTGTATTAATGTCATATATTTTATATTATCCTTCATTTGACTAAATATATACGTACTCTTTTGGCAGTCAGTTTAATCCCTTCTTCAGCTCCTTTTACAGGTTGGTTTAGTGCAAGTTGCTGAACCATTGGGTCGGGGTTTTTCAGAAAGCATTTTCTTGAAAGTAAGCCCAGTTGCACCCCATGCAGGAAGTGATGACGCTATCAGCTGATAATAAAAGAAACGTAATGGACACTGATACATATAATTCAAGTAAATAATTATATACGTATGAAACAAAAATTTCATTACTTATTATCTTTGATATGAAATAATATTTAACGCAGGTTAGGAAATTGTATAGGTAATTCGGTTGAACTGAAATTGGTATACTAATTTTTAGTACAAATGGCAGAGAAACGAGAGATATTAATGATTTTTAAAGTGCAGACAAAATTTTCACTGCCAAGCCAAAATATTGGGAAAATTCTGTTTCCAAGCAGTAAATTAACTAGTCACGTGAGCAAGTGGAGCTTGGTTTTGGCTCTCTTCTTCTTCTATGTGGATGGCGTCTATGCGGGCATTCGTCCTTGGCCTATCCTTCATGCATAAAAGAAAGTGGCGTTGAGGTTCTAACCTGTTCCTTATTAATGTAATGGTATCGTGTTTGTACAATTTGTGGTAAGCTGTCTTATTGCACTGTGTTCGCTATTTCTTTATCTTGTTTGTTGTTTTTATAACAAGATATTCACAGTAAGGTTTTGAGTAAATCAAACAGTGTTAATTAAAACCCTATACGAAGAAAAAGTTAGTCCTGAGCCAAATTATCAAGGATTGTTTTTGTCGCGTTTGGAAATGTTTTGTAGAGTACTTGGTTGCAAAGATAAAGTCTACGAGTTGTACTTGTAAGATACCCTGGTAGTGTCCAGCCACGATTTGCTCGCACGGTAGAAAATATCAGTGTTGTCAGTGAGCTTGTCTACAGCCAATAAAATGCACCGGGAAAAAACATGGGTACCCCACGAGTCTCCAGGCTTCTTATACGGGCATCTCACAGCGATCCACACAACTTAAGATGTTCGTGAGAGTAAGAGTGAATAGAGTAATAGACTGATGGTAGCAATGAAGTAAACATGTGTGGACTGTTGTCAAAGCAGGTTGAAACGTTTTTGCACCAAACCGTTCCTCAACAAAACTTAGTTTCTTGAAAAAATCGTTTTACTGTGGAGAAAAACAAAACATTCACTAATGAAATTAGACAAGAAAGCAGAAACAGCGTTTGTGCAGATTTCAATGACAGATTTTGTACATTTCAGTGACTCTGTGATGTATTGCTGTTACCCTTTCTTTGTCGGCAAAACTGACCTCCTATTCGTTGAAGGAGGCATAAAAATCAATTCAGAATGTTACTATGAAGACATTTTGTCCTGCATGTTGCTTCGCATTGAAAATCAGGTACCAAACTTCACTTTCATGCAAACTGGGACACCAGCACACCGTTCTCAAGTCACCATTAATTTTCTAAGGGCAAACTGCGAAGACTCTATTGAACCCAATCATTAGCCACAAGAATTCAGCTTTAAATCCTGTTAATTATTCAGTTTGGGGAAACACGCAGGAAACAGTGTACCATGGAATCAAAATTAATAATATTCAACATGCTAGACGCAGTTCAGTCAGTGCTCCATTCAAATTGCAGTTTGCTGTTGTTGAACCTTGGTGGATATATTGAATCTTATGACACCTATTAACCGTTCTCAACACATCATTTAAACTGCGAGTCAAAATAAGAGGTGTAACTTTCCCCTACAACAGATCGTTAGCGGCAGCGAATTTTCTGTATGTACGTTAGAAAAATCTTAGTATTTTGTGTTTCTTTACAAATACTTTTAAAATATAAATAATATACCAACGTGAAGTAGTTAAATTATCTACCCAATCATCTTAACTGCATTTGAGATATAGTTTTTCGTCCATGAAGACAGCAACAATAAAAAACTTGCCAAGGTTTTTGCGGACCTTTTATGTATTTGGTGAAAAATTTTTAAAATGATTTTTTGCGTTTTATTAATGAACTACTCAATAAACAATAATGAACTTGTTTTTGCGTTTTATTAATGAACTACTTAGTAAACAATAATGAACTTGTTATTTATGAACATAGTACACATTTCATTAAGTTTTTGTTTCAAAGTTTTAAAAGCATATTAATTGCAATGCCATTTTAGGGCAAAATACATTAATATATTTAGCGTGTATTAATGTCATATATTTTACATTATCCTTCATTGTTGTACCTGTTCCAGAGTGTCAATCGGAGGCTGAGTCAATGGGATGGTCAGAAAGGCAGTCAGAGCAGAGCGGTAAACTACAGTTATCAGAAATCCAAACCATACCCACATAAGATAATAACTTCGTGTCACGTTGGCAGTAGGGCTCTACAAATATTAATTTCTTAATTAAGCAAACGCCGATGATTACAATAAACTATATATATATATATAAGTGACGTCAGGCACGTGCAGAGGGGGTAGGGGGGCTACAGGGGCTTGAGCCCTCCCATTTACCCCTTCATGCCTCAGAAGTGCCCTTTAAAAAAAATAAATAAATGCTGTGAAGAGACTTATTATTTTTGAAGGGGGAGGAGATGGTGCCCTTTTTGTTAACTTTCAGCCCCCACCCCCATCTGAAGTGTCCTGTGCACGGGCCTGAGTGAAGTAACAGGCAACAATGAGCAATTTTTGGAATGTTGTGAGACCCTCCCCTTAGAGCAGGGGTTCCCAAATTGTGTTCCGCGGAACACTTCTCACGGTATACAAGTGTTCCGCGGAACACCAATTTGGGAACCCCTGCCTTAGAGGATAATACCTCCCTTTAAGTAGGGGAAATCTGGGAGCCAGGGGGCGTGGCTGGGGAACTCAGTGCCATATGGAGAAACTTCAACATCATTTAGCGACCCTAACCTTTAATAGTTTGAGCTTAAATTGGGTATTGAGAGTTTCCTTCCTAAAAGGAGTCTAATGCCGGGTGAGCACTTGAACATTTTTGAGAAAAAGTATTTTTAAACCATTCTAGATAAATAATAGTTCGTGTTTGAACCATAAAAACATGTATTTTACATTCCTTACCGTAGCGATGCCAATACCAAAGAACGTGGCTGTCGTGTAATACACTGTCATGCCGAAAGAATTCAACCATGCTTGATTTTTGATATTTAGAGAACGGTTCATCGCAGAAACTATAAACAGGCAAACGGGCCCCACAATTAAACTCACGAGTGAAACTATCCATACCTGCGTAAGTAAATAATGTTATAAACGTTACAACAAAACATAAAAAATAATAATATTTCAAATACTCATCGAGTTACAAACCTTAAAGCGACAAAATATACAGGGATAAAACATCTATGGATTTTATGAAACTCTTGTTGTATATTCGGCATTTAAAGCGACATAAAACCGCTATTTTTATTTATTATAATATTTTTAAAGTATTAAATGACTTTCCGGCTCATAAAGACGTGTTGTGGGACCCCCCACAACGTTGCTCGACAGCAAATGTTGTAGTTTAGTTTCTCTATCAAGTTCATCTATCAAGAAAAGGTGTCGCATGACGAGATTGTCTTGTATTTTGGAAGAATTTTGCTAAAAAGATCACTTAACCCTTCAGAATATAATGTTATTTAGAATTTGCTGCTATCTGAACTAGTAATATATAATTAAGATTTGTTTTTGGTATATTCATTTTGGGATACCCTGTATTAAATATAAATAACTGTCAAGAAAATTCAAGATCTCTTATTCACACGTTTTTTTTTTAAATTGTTTTGATACCTGTAAAAATAATATACTGTATATATATATATATATATATATATATATATATATATATATATATATATATATATACACACCGGGTGAGTCAAAAGTCCCCATACATAGGCAAAATGGTCATGATAAATAAATGATTATTTATTTTTTAGTTTTTTGCAGGTGATGTGCTGAGATGCCTTTGTAGGTGCCATCCGTATGTGCATTCAGTGTAATGGTGCCCACATAGAGCATATTTTGTGACTTACAAGTGATTGCATAATAAAGTGATCAGTTTGCCTATGTATGGAGACTTTTGACTCACCTGTATATATATATATATATATATATATATATGCTTGACCTAACTAAAAACTAATTCTCATATTGGAATGATATACATAAACACAAATATTTTAACACCGTATAATACAGACAAATGTATAGGAGCCATAGAATATCTTTTAAACAACATTTACATTACAATATTAACTTGAAACAGAGAAGGGAATTGTAATGGGGACAAACAACAGTACTTATATAGCAGAAGTATATATCATACAGAAAATTCTGTTTTGTGGAAAAGCGATAATAGAATATTTAACAGCAATGGGCGATATTATAGACGATATCTGTACGACGAAATATTTTTTGAAGACTTTGCGAGACAAATTTACTCGCTTGAATTAATTATAATGATAAAGAAACAATGCCACAATGACAGTAAAAACAAAGAAAATTTTCTAGATTTGAGTATACAGATTACAAGTGTGAAATCTAATTACATGCAGTGTTTATAATAAAAAGGACAATTACCAGTTTCATGTAATAACATCCCTCTTTTAACTCTCGTCAAGAACTTTCAATTTACTTATATTGTTGGAACCATGAGATGTATATGACCCTAAGCCTAAAATCTTACAAAATGATGCTATAAAAAGCCTGTAATGAAATAATCACATAAATGAAACATTTTGACCGCCATATTGGTTCTTGATGAGGGTTAAGGATAGCTTAATTACGAGTAATTTTGCTGTAATAAGTTTTTTACTCACAAGCAATTAGATAAGTAAGGATACGGTGTAACGGTTTAAACCAAGAGTAAAATACATAATTAATATTCAATGCGATAGACCTTGGTTCTCAACCGGTAGGGCATGGCCTACTTGCTTGTCTTTTAGTATTATGTTAATAAATGTTAATAACAAAAATTTGCTTATTAAACCTTACATTAACATAATAACCAGCTTAGCAACATGGGAGGTGGGCCATGAGTTATTCGAATCAGCTCTAGCAAGCCATGGATAAAAATATACTGATTCACAGATTTAAAAGTTAACGTGCGAAATGCTAAATATATTCAACATATTCAACTACATAAAAAATGGTGAATTCATTAATAATTTATATATATATATATATATATATATATATATATCATGCATGCATCGTACGTTTGTGGGTTGTACCTTTCAACCTTTCAAATGTTCCGTGCGATGATTCCTCATTTCACGAAGGTCAAGCTTGTCGCCCCTCTTCTCCCCCATATATATATATATATATGTGTGTGTGTGTGTGTGTGTGTGTCACAACATGCAATCTACCATTCCCATGTTTGGACGGTATCCATGTTTGTGCCAGTGGCGTGCATTCAGGGTAAGCTAGGTAAGCGCCGTCTACCCTAATAAAAATCTTATTAAAGATATAAAAGACTACCTTATTTTTCAGAATAGTCTACAGTACGTTAGGAAGTTTATCATTAGCTACTATAATTACTATAATTATATAATATGTACATTGTACATATAGTGCGTGTGCTCGCACGCAATACCGCTTACTCTGTAGACGTACCCACCGCACGCCACTGGACTTTGTGCCATTAGAAGTTCGCTCAAAGAAGCGAATGTCCCTTATTTTATTCCCATGCACGTAGTTTATTAAGTACTATTGTATATATATATATATATATATATATATATATACACACTGTTTCACTTACTCTTGTACCAGAGAAAGTAAACTTCTTATTAGCGTGTTTACGTAGCCAATGTCGTAACACCGCTTCACGTTGATCAGCGAAGTTAAGCGACATTGGGTCTGGGTATTAATTGGATGGGAGACCGTCCTCCGCGTTCAGATTATGTAGCGACCCGTGATTCGGATCCCACGTAAAGCTAAATTAGTAGGTCCCCTCCGTCATATGATCTTAGATGTTGCGAAGGAGGTTAAACATCTCCCATCATTATTATTTCTCTTTACCTTCATCATTTGTTAATTTCAGTTACATACGTAAATTATTCTTCATATTATCTGTAATTATTCTTGAATTATTGTTGAATTTATTTAGTCCATCTAATTATCTACCTGTGGCTTATCAATCTATTAGTCCGTGTCTACTCGTGTTTATCCAGCTTACCTACACAACATGGAAGTATATGTATATTTTGTTTGCATACATCTGTGTGACTGTTCATGACTTTGTACGTAATGTCCTTACATGTAATTCGGTTCATATATGTAAATATTGCATTGTTCGACCAATTCTTGTCCACTCACAAGATCCTCATTACCAATTTAACTATTTGTACTCAGAGATGGGCAAGATACTTGGAAATTGTATCTGAGATACAGATACAAGATACCCAACAAAACTGTATCTGAGATACAGATACAAGATACTCGAAAAAACTGTATCTTCAAGATACAGATACAAGATACATTTTTAAGATACAAGATACTTTTGAAAAAATAATTATTTGAGTTTAGTTTCACCTGGTGAGCCATGAGCGCACGAGTTGTCTCATTCAATTGTTTATTATTATATTTTCTGGATATAAATAAATGCCAAATCAATGGTACTTCATATCTCAGTATTCATATAGTGATATAACTAAAAGGAAAGCACAAAGTAAATATGTATAAATAATCCTGAAAATTTTTAGGTATGGAAAAATAAAATAAACCACACTTTTTCAATTTATGTATTTCAAATAAATTGTTAATACAGGTATGCTCAGTTACCTACTCACGAAGAAAAAATAAAGTTTTCCTCATAATAAATATATTTGCAGGAATAAGCAAATATGTGTATAATTCCTGATTTTTAATCATGTTAAAACATGTTAAAACCGCGGGATACAAGATGAAACCTGAGTACGTCTGTGCCGAGACTGTGCGCGCAGCGCAACGGTAGTATTCATGTACAAACATGTAACAGCAATCGCCGGCCTGCTTCAACGTGCGTCAGATATGATCATATTTCATGAATAGTTATTAGCGTCTCTATTTGAAAAGTATCTTATGAAAGTATCTTTGAAAGTGTATCCCGGGATACAAGCTACATGACAAAATGTATCTTAGATACTTCTCAAGATCCTCCAAAAATAAAGTACCTAAGATACGTATCTCAGATACGTATCTTGTATCTTAAGATACTTTTTGTATCTTAAGATACAAGATACTGCCCATCTCTGTTTGTACCCTAGCTCATATTCATACCGAAGGTATTTACTGATATTTTTCTTCGTGACTTGCAAATTATTTTCTGCTATCAAATTTATTATTTGATAGTATATATGCATAGCATGGTTAAGATTTCATATGACCAGCGTTACACAGAAAGGAATGGATCAAGGACTCCATCTTGAATTTTGTTTGTAATTCTGAAATAAAAGTTTACAACGTGGTATAATAACATAAACTGCGCAAACTACACAGATATTTGATAACCCTCTTGGCCATGATCCAAAACATAAACACCCGATAACTAACAAACAAAATACACTCAGAGAACAAGGGATGAAAAACAGTTGTACCAATTCAAACACCCCCCACGCAAGACCTTGCAGTGATGGTGTAAAGTCTTTATCTAATTTGTGGTGTACCTGAATTACTATTAATTAGTGGTGCACCGATTAATCTGTATCGGCAATGCAAGGTATTTTCCTAATATCGGCATGCCAGGTGCCGATACCGATTAATCGGTGCACCACTACAGTATTAATACATAATAATAATCCCTCAAGATAGATTACAATGCGTAAACAAACCGCACAAATGAATGATTCCAAGACCGAAATGAGGTTGAGGCGCGGTTAATTTTTATCCCTTCGTTCAAGGACATCAATCGAATAAGGGGTTAAAATAACTGCCTTTTGAATTTTAAGAGCTTTAACGGTTAAGAATTATTATTGTCTTCTGTAAGTGATGCATAAAGGTCATATTTATAACAGAAATTGTCTTCAAAAGATAAGTTGGGTACTTTTCCGTTATACCCCGGCAAATAGTAAGTTTTACTATATGAATACTATATGAATACTATATGAATACAATATAGTTTTGTTTGGGACACCCTGTATATATATATATATATAACGGGGTATAACGGAAAACACCTGACGACTAAAGCCCCCAATGTCAATCGCCCTTGACGATTGGTTAGGTTTAGTCGTAATATTTTCGTTAAATTAACGAAAATATTACGACTAAACCTAACCAATCGTCAAGGGCAATTAACATTGGGGCTTATTAAAATTGCGGGGGTATAACGGAAAAGTACCGAAAGCTGTTCCGCATATTTCAGTATGGATAAAATTAACCCTTTAAGGACGATAGGTACAAATTGATAGCGTTTGAAATACACACATTCATAACTTAAAACAGTGGTTCCCAACGTGGGCGCCACCGCCCACACGCAGTGGGCGGATGAAAATCTTAGAGGGGCGCTTGGAAACTGTAAAATTGTTAACTTCTATTAATAAATCCCTTATCACTTATCCCTTATCCTTATCTTCTATTAATAAATCACTTATCACTTATCCTGTTATATTCTTATCTTTATGAGGGGGGGGGGGCACCAGCAAATATTGATGGACATAAGGGGGCGTTGGCCTAAAAAAGGTCGGGAACGACTGAAGTCTTAAACTAACAAAAAATGTGACCTTAAAGGGTCAGTATGAAATGTGATAATGTGTAGTTTTCTCAGTTATGTTTGCTTTAAACGTATAGGGTGAGCGAAAAGTCCGTGTGCACCTGTCCACTTCCAACACAGTGCAGGTACAGGTTCACTACATTTCTTGCGGGTGCACAGGGACTTTTCGCTTACCCTGTAGATGTCGTGAATGTTGTAGAGGTCGTATTGTATTTTTCACATTTTGATTAAGTTTCATTTAAAATATCTGGAAGTTTTACACTATCAGGATTAAGCTATTTGATATATTAAAAGGTTAAAATTCCTATACTCTAAGTTAGTACATGGGATCACCTGAAGATCAGGGCCTCCAGCCTTCGTTAGTTAGCCTTATAATAAGGCTAACTAACGAAAATATCACGACTTAACCTAACCAATCGTTATATGAACTGTACGCCCTTGACGATTAGTTAGGTTAAGTCGTGATATTTTCGTTAGTTAGCCTTATAAGGCTAACTAACGAAGGCTGGGGGCCCTAATCTTCAGGTGATCCCAAATATTTACTGGAGAAAAGCTTTACTAAAACTAAGAGAATTATGGGAGCAATCCAAGAATAAGCACCCCAAATCAATTTAGGGTGCTTTTTCTTGGATTGGGGTCGAACGTGGATGCTTATTCTTGGATTGCTCTAAAATGGAGTTAAAATAGAGTTAATTGCTTTAAAATGGTTAATTGAATGCCCGGTTAGGTTAATTGTACGCCCTTGACGATTGGAAGGTTAAGTCGTGATATTTTCGTTAATTTTAACGAAAATATCATGACTTAATCTAACCAATCGTCAAAGACGTACAGTTGACTTAACCTGGCATTCAATTAACCTAACCGGGCATTCAATAATTTTATCGTATCAAACTGAAGTGTAACCATTATTGATTGAAGATCCATTGCCAGTAATAAATTGGAGTAAGGGAAAAAAATCTTGTTAAAAAAGTGATGCTGTGTGCTAAGTGCGATCAAGCAATGACCTGGACAAAGTTTTCGGGGAATGTTGATGTTAAAATCCTTTAATTTGGATTGACGTCGAAGCCGGGTGCTGTTTCTTGGATTGGGGACTTTGGGGTGCTTATTCTTGGATTGTTCCGAATTATCTATATATACACATATATATATATATATATATATATATATATATATCGGATGGGCAAAAAAAAAGGGAGACCTCGAACTTTGGCCGTAAAATCCAAAGTTATGGTCAGATTTCAATATTTTTTTCACACCCCACAACTAAGTAAATTTCCTATACGGTGAGCGAATTTCAAAGAAAACTAATGAAAATTATGGATTTATTGAACATTTCTTTATGCCACTGGAAATTCTCCATTACAGTACATTGTCGGGTCGGCAAAAAAAAAAGGGAGACCTTTAAAATTCTTCATATCTCGGCAAATACGGACATAGAACCATGAAATTTTAGTATGTTAGTACTAGGTAATTTTATGGTTTATATGCCATCTTTTAGCATCTCCTGTTTTATCCATTTTCTTGAGAAGCTTGTCCAAACCTCCCGCAGTTGGCTTACGTTAATTAAAATCGCTTTAATTATCGCAATATTTTTCTGGAATATTCGCCATAAATCCAATTTCTCAGCTAAAATGCTAAAAGATGGCATACAAACCATAAAATTACGTAGTACTAACATACTAAAATTCCATGGTTCTATGTACCGTATTTGCCGAGATATCAAGGATTTAAAAGGTCTCCCTTTTTTTTTGCTGACCCGACAATGCAGTAGTAGTGTAAATGGAGAATTTCCAGTGGCATAAAGAAATGTTCAATAAATCCGTAATTTTCATTAGTTTTCTTTAAAATTCGCTCACCGTATAGGAAATTTACTTAGTTGTGGGATGTGAAAAACATATTGAAATCTGACCATAACTTTGGATTTTACAGCCAAAGTTCGAGGTCTCCCATTTTTTGGCCCATTTTCCTGAGCAAACGTGACCTCAGTAGAATTTATTGTGCAGCGAGATAAGTAATCTACGAAGCTGATGCGATAAGTTAAAGGACATAATTACTTCGCTACTGAATGGAAAATACAAGGCCATCCACTGGGGAAGAGGTTCTGGCAAGGGAGTGATGAAGCATCCGCTCTCCATGTCGTAAGCGGTAGTCATGTCAACCACCTGTATCCGGAGGGAAAAAGAATGAATCTTTGACTAACGCCATTATAAGTTCAAATTGACCAGCAATAGAGATTAACATTTTTACCCAAGTCTTAAAGTTACATAAACCTTATTATTATTATTATTATTATTATTATTATTAAAACAGAAAAAATAGAAAAATTAAGTGCCAAACACTTTAAGTATTGTTCAGTTTGAAATATTAACGATTTGGCAGCATCAAAGCTGCTCTTATCAAGACTGAATGAATACTTTCCTCTCGATAACGTTGTAAACGAGAACATAAATTTACTCAACACTTTACATCACTTGATTACGAAGATGCATTTTCATCAAAGTATAAAATATAGCAAAATGTAAATAAAATTAATTATCACCTGCCTTATCCACGTTATAAAGAGTATTTTCGGATCAATGAAAGAAAGCCACCGCCAGCCTTCTTTAGTTAGCTTTATAAGACTAACTAAAGAAAATATCACGACCTAACCTAACCTATCGTTAGGTCAACTGTACGCCCTTGACGATTGGTTAGGTTAGGTCGTTATATTTTCGTTAGTTAGCCTTATAAAGCTAACTAAAGAAGGCTGGGGATGGCTTTCTTTCATTGATCCGTATTTTCTATGATGCGTAAAAACCAGTGGCGTGCATTCAGGGTAAGCTAGGTAAGCGCCGCCTACCCTAATAAAAATCTTATTAAAGATATCGTTGAAATAAGAATTAAGTAAGATTTTACGCTGAATTAATATAATTGTAATATCTTGTGTTACAAATGCTACAGTAATCGAAAACTAGTATAAAGCTATGATATTTTTTTTTGTAGCTACCCCTTACCCTATGGACATATCCACCGCACGCCGCTCGTAAAAACCTAAATTTTAACCTCGGTTTATAAACGCGAACAGGCAAGTCACAGCCTAAAAAGAAAAGGACTTTAAAGACCCAATTTGTAGGCTTTCTCAGGAACATAGTACGTGTGATGCGTGTCATTTATAAGCCTTTATAATTAATAATGGAACTCAACGACCTTCCTTCCATACTTTTATATAATGATTTATTGTTTCAGTGGAGAGAAGATCGACATGATTTGATCTTCAAGTAGTATGTGTGCAAAAGTGTTGAGGGGGTGGGGGATGCCAATGCCACTGAGGAGAAAAGAGGGAAAAAGGGTGAGGAGAAAAAAGGAAAAGCAAAATTTTAATCTCTCAAAGGGGGGTGGGGGTTGATAAGATAAGCTTGATCAGATAAGGGGGTGGGAAGTACCAAGGGGTAGCCTACTAAGAATTTTTTTTTGTATATATATGCGTGTGAATCTTACATCATGCGGTAAACTTTAGCGGCCTTGTCTTGTCAACCCCCTCTGAGAGATTAAAATGTTGCTCTTTTCCTCTTTCTCACTCTTTTTCACTCACTCCTTTCCTCTCTTTACCCCTCACTGACACTGGCAAGCCCCACCCTCGTCATTTTTGCACACATACTACTCTTCATATTATACATTGTAGAGCAACAGGTCAGATAACAAATTCTGAGAAAGAATTTGAATGTTGAGCTTAATTAGATTTCACACAAAGACCCACGAATAATTAACAATAAATTTTATCACCAGTTTTAAGGAGGATACGCCGTAACCAATGTCGTAACATCGCTTCTCGTTGATCAGCAAAGTTAAGCGACATTGGGTGGGATAGAAATTGAATAGGAGACCGTCCTCCGCGTTCAGACTATGTAGCGACCCGTGATTCCACGTAAAGCTATAATGCCCTTCCGTTATATGACCGTAGATATTGCGAAGGGGGGCTAAACAACCCCATCACTCATTTTAAAACTTTTAAGGAACTGTGGATAAAACTGAAAGGTAATTTATTGTGAAGTGAATGGTCTCTTATTAGAAAATGCTTTCATGCATTCAGAAAGCTTAAGTATAAAGATATTCCGAAGGATGTTATTATTATTATTAGTATTATTATTATTATCAGTAGTATCAGTAGTAGTAGTAGTATCAGTATCAGTAGTAGTAGTAGCATAACCTATTAAGCATGTGATAACATTTTGTATAATGAACTTATGGTGAAATTTTTTATTGAACTCCAGCCCCTGTTCAACACTGCTGAAATCTCAAAATATCATTTTCAACTTAATTCAAAATCAAATTTCAGTGTGAGTTTATCACTTTATTTAATATGTTTAACTCTATTACATACTTTATACTTTGATAGAGTTGAACAAATTAAGTATAAAGTGATAAATATAAGTATAAAGTGATAAATATATTATTTCAGACATAAATTTCTAAGTGACCAAATTTTAGTAACTAAACTAAACAACATGCATCACATGACGCGCATGCGCAGCATAACCAGTTCGGGAACTTTTTGAACACATCTCGTATATACTAAAATTTGGTCACTGGTTATTTGTGTCTGAAATAATATATACCAAAACATGTTCCCTTGACTTAGAAAATATGGATCACCTGAAGATCAGGGCCCCCAGCCTTCTTTAGTTAGCTTTATAAGGCTAACTAATGCAAATATCACGATCTAACCTAACCATTCGTCAAGGGCGTACAGTTGACCTAACGATTGGTTAGGTTAGGTCGTGATATTTTCGTTAGTTAGCCTTATAAAGCTAACTAAAAAAGGCTGGGGTGACGGATCTTCAGGTGATCCGAAAATATTTTTATTTGAAATACTGTACATGTTTGTTACGAGTTACACATACTCTACAAAGGTTACATGAAGGTACTGACAAAAAAAACTATGGTACCGTTACCGGACAAAGTTACGTTAAGTTACACGTAAGTTACGTCAGAGTTACTGGCAAAAAAATACAGAATTGTTAAGCGGGAATTAGGCGTAACAGTGATTAGAATGGTTGAAACTCACTTCATCAAAAGTTTCATCTTGATAAGTTCATTGTGTAGAACTTTACATGATGTTTAATAGGTTGTGCAAATAAAAAAAAAAATGTCTACAAGTTATGCATTCAGACTAGAAATTAAATATTTTTTGTGAAGTATTGAATTTGAAGACGATTGTCACAAAAGCTAATTCACAAACGTCACGAACTCTCTGTACAAAAGAGAACAACAGAATTATGCGTGAGTTTTATGATGGTGTTTGAAACACAGACTTAGATGGAATAGAGTGGACACCGCTTTATTTAAATATTTGTTTGAATGGAAGATATTTCTACCATGTTCTGAAAATCGAATGAACTGAAAAAATTAACTTAAGTGGGGAAAAATTTGTGGAAAGCAGGAATGTTTAGATATTTTTAGTCAAAATAAAATTGTAATTATTTGTGAATATAAATTTCCACATTCTGAATATGTTGAGAGTATACCTAAATAATTTAATTATATCTTTCTGAACACATAAAAAGGATTAAAAGTTTGTGTAATTTCGGCCAACAGTTGCCAAATACTGAAAATTAGAAACTTCCTATACATATAGTACAATAGGGTCTCTACAAAAATGAATTGCCACATACCTCAATTTTGCACAATTAAAAATATTGTTACACTATTTTTTATCGTAAACATTTATTAAACAAAAATTTACAAATGAAATAAGAAATAATAAGAAATAAGAAATAATAATAATACTAATAATAATAATAATAATAATAATAATAAATGTTTTACATTTTAAAGTTATAAATATATTATAATCATTACGGTTTGGGTGAAGCATAAAACCCAAGTCTAAAATTCCACGATTTAGGGCTCAATAGCTGCAGGTCAATCCTACATACATCTGTGGTCTGAAGTAGGTGTAAATCCTATATGTAAAGGAAAGTGAACGCTCATAGCTCCCTATATTACATATATCACTTATAAAATGATACTAACCTCCAAGTAATGGACGTGAATAAACAAGTTAGCTACTCCCATATGCGCTTTCCTCTGGGTTAAGTCCCCGGTGAGGCCTGACCAAGATCCGTTTTCCATTGGAGAGCCCCATTTGTCTCCGTCAGAAGGGTTCTGTATTTTCAGTTTGAAGTTCAGAGCTTCCGAAAGGATATGCAGAAGGCGAATATCAATTCCTATTCATGAAGAAAGTTAAATATATATAAGCAGAGTGATGGATATACACTGCACATAAGCAGTGGCGGATTATCACTGAGGCTATTGAGGCTGAAGCCTCAGGCTCCCATGCTTGAGGGGGGTCCACCAATCAATTGAGTTTCGATGATATAATTCGAGATTTCGCAAATTTCTTTGATTAAATATGACAGCGTACACAAACTGACAAATTCCCTGTTTTATTTTGTTTTATAGGCCCTAAAGTAAAGTTTGTTTAATACTGTTTGGTTTTGGCAAACGACAAAATACACTGTGTTAAGGTTCTTTTAAGTTTGTTTCTCAATTAGCCTGAGCACCGTACATATAATTCGTGTAAATGTACTAGGGTATGTACTGTACATGTACGTGTATTGTTAATAAAAAGTTATAGAAAAGGGCCCCCATATTCTTCATTGCCCAGGGACCCCGAGGTGTCTTAATCCGCCTCTATACATAAGTATAGATACACATTGTAAGGCATTATGGGTATAAACAGTGAAAGAAAACTAGCCAAAGCTGTCTTTTCTCAGTATATTTACATTAATGACTTACAGTTTGTCTAAATTAACTTCATAATAAACTCCATTTTAACTCCATTTTAACCCCATATTAAAACTCCATATTAAAACTCCATTTTAATTCCATTTTAACTCCATATTAAAACTCCATTTGGGACTAGTATGTTTCATGGACTGCTCTCGATTTTCCTACGAAATTGTAAACAAGGGCAGTCGATGACCCTGATTTTGTTTCTGCAATCGGTTTTCTTGAGAAATGATAAAGAAAAATGTTAATGGATATTGAATAAATTTATTTACTGAAACGACGCAATACACTCCAACATCTTTTTGAATAAGTCCGAGCTGGTGTGGCGCTTACGCCATACAAATTCACAAAAAATGACAAGAATTAGTGCGATATCTTGCAAAAAAACAATAGTATAAGAAACTCGATTAGGTCAGGTTAGGTTAGGTTAGGTCAGGTTAGGTTAGGTCAGGTTAGGTTAGGTTTCTCAAGAAAACCGATTGCAGAAACAAAATCAGGGTCATCGACTGCCCTTGTTTGCAATTTCGTAGGAAAATCGAGAGCAGTCCATGAAACATACTAGGTCCCTCCATTTTAACTCCATTTTAAAAAGTCCAAAAGTGCAAACAATTTATCTTTTTGAAAAATGTTCCATTTTTGTTTAAATATAAACAAATCATAGCATGAAATAACAATAAACAAATGCAGAATTTTATGGAATGCAAAATTGAAAAAATATTTAGTATTGTTTCACACCGTCATAATGGTGACTACCGCCTCCCGAATTGTGAAGTTCGACGATAGATGGCGCATGCTCAAAAGTGACTGCTTTAAGTGTGTTGCCATGAAAATTGTTTAATTTTTCTGTAAACAAATTAACTCCATTTTGAAGCTTTCCATTGGTCCAACGATCAATTATGTGAAGCACATTCGCTTCATTTTCTCGAAACAAGTGATGAGACCAAATTTCGAAGTAATTCGAGGATCTGTTCGCTAATATCTACGAAAAGAGTTAAAGTTATTATTATTGTATATAAATATGGAATATTCTACATAAATAAATACGATTTTGGATGATAAGAAAACATTCCCTCCCCTACCAGAAATCGAACCCAACACCTCTTGACTAGAAGACGAGGATACTGACCATTATACTACGACAAGTAAAAATTAGTACATCGTCGGGCATATTTTAACACCCGAAGGAACACAACGCTTTCGGTCCAGAGGCGTTTTATGTATTAACCCCCTTGCAATAGAGGGAATGGCAGCATTTCATTCGAATCTTTAATGTAACGTTGGGGAACCATAGATAGAATATGATGCATAGACACGCATGGGGTCAATCCCAGAATAGGCACCTGATGTACCTCAATCCCAGATGAAGCACCTGCGTTCAACCTCAATCCCAGAATAAGCACCTTGCAGAAGATATAGCAAAAGATTAGGTTAGGTTAGGTTAGGTTAGGTTAGAGTTGATTTTTTCAAATATTGATAAAAACAATGAAATTATATCTCTAAAAACTGTTTATATTTTTTTCTCCTCAATCCCAGATTAAGCACCTGTGTTTTGCCTCAATCCCAGATTAAGCACCTAAAAATGATTTCAGGTGCCTATTCTGGGATTGATCCCACGCATGATTCTTCTTAATGAAAAAAATGCCCTCATCGGGATTCGAACCTAGCACCTCTTGAGTAGAAAGCGAGAGCGCTGGTGATTAAGCTAAGACAAGGTAAAATTTAGTACAACCTGGTGCATATTTCAAAACTAGAGGAAACACACCTTACTAACCTCTTGTACTCGAAGCAATGACAGTATTTCATGCACTCAAATCTCTGATGTAACACTGGAGACCGATAAATGAACTCTCACAGTTTGGATAATGCCTCTCTCCTCGCCTACTCAAGTGGTGTTGGGTTCGAATCCTGGTGTGGCCTTTTTTCATATATGTATATGTATCATATCATGGAAAAAAAGTGAAACGAAGATGTACCAACGTTCACCGTTTCGAGGAAAACCGTGAGTCATCTTCAGAGTTGCCTGTTAACGTATAGTTATAATAAATACCTGGAATAATTGGGGCATTTTGGTTGGTTTGGTTACTTTACATTGCTTGGTTACGTTTGGTTACCTTTGGTTGCTTTGGTTTTCTTTGGTTACTTTACCAAAAAGAAAGTGGTTTATTGAAGCCAGGGCCAAATTCTCGGACTGTAAAGGACTGACTATTTTGATCGTATTTAACTTAACCTAAACCAAACTTAACGCAATTTAATTGGCTCTAAATAAAGAATATAAAAGAATATGTTTATATAACAAAGCGGGTGGGGTGTTTACTTGAGCCTTCGATCAATCCTTAACAGGGAAGATTTGGTTTGTAAAATTCCGAACATTTCACGGATTGTGCACACCGATCTCTTTCCAAGTCATGGCTCCGGTATTAAGGCCAGTCAGTCGAAATTCCACTGTACATACTACATACCATTTAAGGCCCTCCGAGAAAGAAGTGGCTAAACGACAAAAGTAAAAAACGCCAGGAAACGTAGTTAAAAGTGAAATGCTCGCAATTTTACGAGCCCAAATATTTCCTGTTAAGGGTGGGCATTTCGAAATTGATACAATTTTTAATTGCGTTTTTTGGCGTTTTTTGTTTTTGTCGTTTAGCTACTTCTTCCCGGGAGAGCCTCATTTAATTTTAAGTTTAATAATGAAATAATTTGTGCGCTATAAATACAGATTAAAACATCAACTTTGAAATAATAAATAGAGAAAAACTTAAATAAAAATATTAAACTATTTTCAAAATTTAAAAAATAATACATTATTAAATAAAAAGAAAAGAAGCATTACTTTTTTGATGCTGTTCACCACCACTGCATGTGGTCGCCAAGCCATCACATCGTTTGCAATGAGTTTTCGATAAGGGGTCTCATTTGGTCCAGAGCAAACAAACACGTAGCGGCCGAGAGGGTCCAGCTTAGACGAGAATTCAGACGAGAGAATCAAAGACTGTACAGCGTCGTACTAGCACAAAAATGGATTTAGTAAATAAATGATCTCATTAACAATGTGTAATTCTTACCAAAAATAAAAAAAAATGTTAATTTTTTCATCTGAAGTTACTTTATTTTAGCATAAAATCAAGTTTAGAAATGTTCCTCTGAGGATTCTCAAAGAAAAAAATGAAATTTTTGAGCATTTTAAATGGTCTAACCTTTATTTTAATGTATGTTTACATTCAGATAAGATTAAGATTTCCCATTTTAATATATGTTTATATCCAGATAAGATTAGGATTTCCAATTTTAATATATATGTTTATATTCAAATAAGATTAGGATTTCCCATTTTAATATATGTTTATATCCAGATAAGATTAAGATTTTCTATTTTAATATATGTTTATATCCAGATAAGATTAAGATTTCCCATTTTAATGTATGTTTATATCCAGATAAGATTAGAATTTTCCCTTTTAATATATGTTTACATTCAGATAAGATTAGGATTTCCCATTTTAATATATATGTTTACATTCAAATAAGATTAGGATTTCCCATTTTAATATATGTTTATATCCAGATAAGAGTAGGATTTCTTATTTTAGTATATGTTTATATTTAAATAAGATTAGGATTTCCCATTTTAATATATGTTTATATTCAGATAAGATTAGGATTCCCATTTTAATATATGCTTATATCCAGATAAGATTAGGATTTCCCATTTTAATATATGTTTATATCCAGATAAGAGTAGGATTTCCTATTTTAATATATGTTTATATTCAAATAAGATTAAGATTTTCTATTTTAATATATGTTTATATCCAGATAAGATTAAGATTTCCCATTTTAATGTATGTTTATATCCAGATAAGATTAGGATTTCCCAAAGACGATTTACCATCATCCAAACAAGTGAAACGAAATATGTACCAATTCCGATGTAAATGTTATATTTCTTTCAAGTTCTTCGACTCTCCAAATAATCAGACAAAAATTAATCAAACAAAAATGTGGAAACTTATCTAATTCTAATTCTTCTCATTCTTTCTAGCACCTAGCCAAGAACCTCTCCAACAACTTTACTTCTTCTTTCCCTCCTTTTTTCCATTCTGACGGTTCAGTTGCCTTCACTTCTTTTGATGAAGCTGAACTTATCGCTCAGATTTTCACATCCAACACAACCCTAGACGACTCTGGTGCTGTTCCTCCATCTCCTCCTCCCTCTGACTTTATTATGTCAGAAATTAAAATCTCTTTTAATGTCTTTTCTGCCCTATCTAGGCTCAACTTTAGAAAGGCGTACAGTCCTGATGGTGTTCATTCTGATGTTCACAAGAACTGTACTTCTGTGCTGACATCCTGCCTAGGCAAACTCTTTCGTTTTGTCTTTTATCTGGTACTTTTTGCTTCCTGCTGGAAGTTCGCTTTCATTCAGACTGTCCCAAAGAAGGGTGACCGCTTTCAGTCCTCTAACTATCGTCCAATTGCTTTGATTTCTTGGCTTTCTAAAGTATATGAATCTATCCTTAATAGCAAGATTTTAAAATACTTCCCTTCTCACATTCTTCTTTCACATCGTCAGAATGGGATACTCTACTAGAGATCTTCTTACCTATCTCTCTGACTCTTGGTCATCCTCATTTTGGAATTTCAATGAAACTTTTGCTATTGCGCAAGACATATCAAAAGATTTTGATTGATCTGGCACAAATCTTTAATTTCCAAACTGCACTCCTTCGGTTGCTATCCTTCTATATTTTCCTTCATTTCTGATTTCCTTTCTGGCCGATCTATAGCTGCGATTGTAGATAGACACTGGTCTTCTCCTAAAGCTATTAATAGTGTTGTTCCACTCTACAAAAGTGGAACTTCCACTCACACACTCTCTTCCTCTTATTTTTCAGTACTTTATTAACCCGTTTGCTGCGCAACCCTTAATATCACGGGCTCTCGCTTCTAACCATTTTTGCGCGGTCCGTATATACACACGGGTTTAAACTTTAAACTGAGATATTTCTTTGCGTAGCCCGTGTTTTGGTTTGACTCGTAACTGGGGCGCTCGCGCAGTTAACGGGTTAAGTCACACTTCCCATCCTATCCACTCCTATGCCGATGATTCCAACCTTCACTTCTCACCCGCTTCACAAAGCATCCCTTTTAACAGTCATTCCATGCTTCGCATGAGACGGTTATGGCGCATTTGATCCGAGATTTTTCTACTGTCTGTGATTTGAGCAGAGAAAACCTTGTGGCTTTCATACCTCAAGAACTGTTTCTTGATCTGTCTACGCGTCACAGTCTTCCCTTATCTTGAACAATACAAAATTCTTGGCGTTTCCTTTTCTCGTGATCTTTCCTTGAAAGACCACATATACTCTCTTTCTAAAACAGCTTCTAAGAGGTTAGTTGTGCTCTACTGGCTCCGGGGTTTCTTCACTCCCACTCACTTGCTGTCTCTGTACGGGCGACTTGTCCGCTATCTTTCATGTGTGGGATGCTGAACCATACAGCTCTACTTGACCAAGTGGACTCAAAGGCTTTTCGTCTCATCAATTTCCCCTCTCTACTGACTGTTTTCAATCCCACTCTCTTCGTCGCGATGTGGCCTCACTCTCTCTTTATCATCGTCATTATAATGGATACCGCTCTTCTGAATTCTCTAACTGCATGCCTCCTCCTTTAAGGAGAGCACGCAGTACCAGACTTTCGACAAATTCTCATTCCTTTTCTGTACATCTCTCTCTGACTCAAAAGTTAATCGGTATTCTCAATCTTCCATCTACTCAACCGGTCAACTTTGGAACAACCTTTTTCAATCCATCTTTCCACCTGTCTATGACCTTCCATCTCAATCCATCTTTTTCTCCGTCTATGACCTTCAATTTTTCAAACGCAGAGTATCCAGGTACTCGAAAACTTTGGATCTTGATTTTTGGCTCTTTTCCTCTTCTATGGGAGGCGGGCATTCGCGCTTGGCCCTTCCTTCCTACCCTGAAGAGAACATAACGATTACATGTAAACTTTCGGAAAGCTTTGTTTCATTTACGTTGAGCGATTATTTTATTAATAACATCGATAATATTATCAGTATGGTATCTGATTATTATCAGTATAGTGACGTATATATATATATATATATATTATATATAATATATATATATATATATATATATATATATATATATATATATATATATATATATATATCATACAGTATATTAAACCTTTTTAATCTTATAATTTCTAAAAACAGAGATTAGTTAAGGAGTTAGTTGGAGGAGAATAATAGTTAAAATACTAGTTAAAAATGCTAGTTAAAACTTTAGCTTGTTAAGAATCTATCCTGTACAGAATATGTTTGAACAAGACATAAATTTATTGTAAAAGGATTGCTTTAAACTCACATTGGACGAAATTATTATGTAAGCTGAGCAATTGCGTTGTTTAGAGAATACGACGTCTGAAGGCAAGGAAAGCCCCTCCTCCTTCAACTTCAAGTTAATCAACACCAAAGGGGTTTCCACTTCCATTATAAATCTGGTGATACCCAGTGGATTTTCCATCGAATCCCAAGAAGGTACGAACCACACGAAGAGAGAAATCTAAGGACCAAAAAGCTTAGTTCTCATTGGTTCACAAACCTGCTAAGAAATACATTTTTTATCCTCATTTATGCTATTAAAAATTCCCTTTAGAGAAAGTTACATTAATTAGGAAGTGTGATTTGCCAAAATTGTAAAGAAACACATACAGTACCTTGTTGTAAACCGACTATGCACTTTCCTACAATGAAACATGCTAAAAGTTTAAATTATAAAGTACTTGCACTTTACGTGAAAGTGTTAATACTAACGAAATTTAATGGGCCACTTATAACCACCATCAGGCGCGGATACAGGAAAAGGGGTGGGGAGCGCGGGGCCTAAACTCCTCTAACTTTAACCTGAATGACATTTGTATTCTATAATTAAATTTTTTAATATTATTGTATAATATTATGTAATAATATTGGGCTGGCAATATTACATGACACTGGCATGACAAATCCTAACGCCCCCACCCCCCTGTATCCACCCCTGATCACAAAGTTTTACATAAGCCTAAGGTTAATTCCTTTGTCTTTATATACTGTTGATATACATGTGTTCATATGCAAACTCTTAGACAAGCGCTACTCACTCTCCGTGAATGTATTGCAATACACCATTAAGATTATCTTCATCCGTGTTTTGGCTCCAACTTCCAATAATTTTCAAAATAATGAGGAATATGCTGAAAATAAATTTATATTTAATGGATGGTTTAATTGTCAAACATAAACATACAGGGTGGCCACAAATGTGTCCCTTTGCATGAAAAATAAGGGCAACATACAGATATGTTATAATTTCACTGTAAAGACCACTCTGTACACAAATAGATGTGTGGAGAAAATTCTCATTGAGATGGCAGAGCAATTATTGTATTTTGTGATGTATATTAGAGTAGTGTATTGGGTGTTATTAAAGAAGATAATAATGTCTAATAAGAAATTAATAATAGTTTGTTTGAAATTAAGAATATAAAGTGCTAGTTGGCAACACCTGAAATGAGCCGAGAGAAACAGTGAAATGCTCACTCAATTCAGTCTTTGGTCAGGATGTGTCCCGGTTAGGTGGTTTTTCGTATAAAAATGTTATTGTTTATTTAAAATATTAACTATGTCTCTCTCCGCGATTAAATGTTAATGCTAATTCTGCACTCGCTTTACTCCGTTGGTCCAAATTGTTTCGGTATAACTAAAAAGCTAGTAAATAGTAAATAAAAGTGTGTAATTATCCCGGTCCCTTTGCTTTGTTCGAAAGTTTAATGGCGCCCACCGGCTCAACAGGGTTACCCACTTCCGCGTAAAGACACAGAAAAACTTTTACGTTTTGAACCGATTTCTACCAAATTTCGTATGGTGGATGGGGGTGATGAGTAATGAAAGAAAATATATGTGTGACCCCCCCCCCCCCCCAAATTACTTGGCCCGAAGGCCCCAGCACCGCAAAATAACGCTATAGAAAGAACGCAGCCATGAAAATCTTGAGCTTCACACTGTGTCAAGATTTATGAATCTTAAGATTTTCATGACAATATTTTATTGACCAAATAATTGAACCCCCAATAAATGGGGGGGCCTGCGGTCCCCAATTACTGTCTGTTCAATTATTTGGTTAATAAAACTATAGAAAAGAACGCAGTCATGAAAATCTTAAGCTTCACATCCGAACTCATTGTATCAAGATTTGTGAAGCTTAAGATTCTAATGGCTGCGTTCTTTTCTATAGTTTTATTGACCTAATAATTGACTCGCCAGTAATTGGTGGGGCTCAAGCACCCCAATTACTGAGGCCGAAGGTGAGAGGGATAGGAATGATATCCAGATAAAGGGCTACGTTACTCATGTTCAAAATAAAATACGCCGTAGGACTCGATAAGTCCTCCAATTGATGAAAATGGACTTCTCATATTTAACCCCTCTAATGTTTTTGGTCCATAAACGTAAACAAATTTACGCCTGCTTCATCTTTACATATTTTTGTCTGACATCTGATTGGTTGATTTTGTTATAGCGACAAGTACTTCTTGTCTATATATGATATTTTGGACAAACTATGCACCTCTGAGACAACAGAGGTTAGCATGTTTACTCATTTCCTATTATTTCTAAGGGAAATTAACAGGAATGAAATGTAGTAGTACCCCACTACCCCATATTGGGGAATATTAGCTGAATTAGGAGTACAAGAAGCTAATACTAATGAACAATATATTAAACTCAAGTGAGGATAGATTAATTAAAATGATAACCGAAGATCAGTTAGAAAATCCATACCCAGGATGTTGGGCAGATGAAAAGTGGCAGAAGCAGGAAGGAGGAGCCAAGCGCAATTAGTGAGGAGTGAGTGAATTGAAGAATAAACAATATTCACTCCGTAGGTAGCAACGAAATTTTAAATAATATATACCAGTAGGCGTGAATATTTCTAATACTGGAAGGAATTATATGAATACAGTACAAGAGGCTGAAATCTTCAAATACTTGACACTTGTAACGTAACGAGTCGTCCGTTAAAAGACACACTTCTTCTTCCGCAGCTTATTATCCCATCTTTACATGGGGTCGCTGTTTTTGGTTCGTCTTCTCCACTCTCCTCTGTCGTATACCACGTCCTCCTCCAAGTCCTTCTCCCTGATGTCCGCCACCACACAGTCCCTCCATCTCGTCTTCGGTCTTCCTCTTCTTCTCCGTCCCGGCAACTCCATCTCCAGCACTCTGCGCCCCACATACTCCTCCTCTCTTCTCCTGACGTGTCCATACCACCTCAGCCTGGCCTCCTGCACCTTCTTAGATGCTTCCGCCACCTTCACTGTTCCTCTTAAAAGACACACTGACAGGTCGTTTACACACTACACATTAATAACATACAGTAAATCAGTCGGGGAAGGGAGCATTCCAGTTTTCACAAATGGCGTCGATCAGAACCTATCGACATTCTTGGTAGTTCAACTTTTAGCGACTGTATATAAATATAGATAAACTGACCGATCATTTAAAGATAAATAATCTCTTAACATACACACAATACAGCTTAGAGGAGAGAGGCGATGTTCAGTGTCCAGCGATTTCTTATTTGTAATGAGGTTTATTATTTATCAAGAGCCAAAATAAACCCCATTGAAAATAAAAAAAACAGTGGACATTTTTTTTATTACCTCGACTTCCAGGAGGTTTCTCGTTAATGTACACTCATTTAAATCAGCTAATCATTAATCATTAATCAGCTACAGACAGAATGTCTGGGAGCACTTCAACTAAACCAGGGGTTCCCAAATAGGGGTACGGGGCATCCTGCTTTGGAAGTAACTTTCACATGGAAAAGTACTCTCAAAAGACGGTGTAGCGACTACACCGTCTTTTGAGGAATTTTGAGTAGGGGGTGGTACGGAGCACTTGTCGAAGCTATCGAGCGGTACGCAGCCGAAAAAGGGTTGGGAACCCCTAATTACTAGCAGAGGGTGACTTAAACAGGAAACGGAGTGTATGTATGAACATTTTACAGATAGACTTAAGAGCAGGGATTCTTAATCTCTGGGTCGTGACCCAAACTTGGGTCATTAAATTGTCATTTATCATTTATAAATGTCATTTATAAATGTCATTTATCATTTATCCTTAATGATGTTACCATTATTATTTATTTTATTATATATTACGAGTGAACTGTTTGAAAGCATTGGTCGCCGAGCTAGCCCCGAGACCAGAATTTGGATCGCAGCCTAAAAGGGTTAAGAACCCCTGCTTAAGAGTAAGGGTTCTGTAAAAAAAAATCTGACATTTTTATTTTATTTTTTGCATTTGTTCAATATTCATTCACTTCTCAAGAATACGATGGATAAATGGGTGTTATAGCCCTCTTTCTCCCCCAAGGGGGGGTCTAATTTTTCTCAGTGACGTAAAAATATTGGTGGAATTACATTTTTATCTTTTGAACCAAAAATATGGCATGAAAATCTGTCAAATAGTTCATTTTTATAACGTTTCATTTAGTTCAGTGCAGAAAACAGTATCTGGCATTGGTTTATAACACACAGAGGAGACTACCCGAGACATATAGAAGGATAAACAAGATTTTTGTTCTTTTTGTATTTTAAGCTTTACATCTCTCTCTCTCTCTCTCTCTATCTCTCTATATATATATATATATAAGGGATTTTATCCTGATAGCAACTTCCTGTGAAGGATAAGGTCTTGTGTAATCCCTGCGGGAAAATAAATATGTGTACGCAAGGGGACCTGGAATCTTTTTAATTATAATTCTATCTCTATCTTTCGTGTAACCAATAATTCTATCACTATTTTCATCTCATACCTCCTCAAACTGATAATCTAATCTCTCCTTAAACGAAAAGACTGTTTTCTAATCTTTGACGTCATTTTTCTAAAAAATATATGATTTAATACTTCAAAATGCTACTTTTTTATTTCTTCATTTATTAACCAATTTTTATGATTCAAAAGACGCCAATTTGTTTGTTTTTAAAGTGTCAAATATTTGTCGTTCGATTTTCATATTTGATGAGAAACAAAATTTGGAAAAGGTTTATTGAAAAATTTCGATTTTTAAAAAAAACCCATATATATACAGTATATTATATAGATACAAGAAAAAAACCCGCTAGAATATTTGTATTAAAGTGTTACATTTATGACAAAATATATCAAGTCTCTATATCAAAAAATAAGGAGGGGTTATTTAGTTTTCAAAATGACTCCCAAAATACGATTTTTGACACAAAAATGCCCCCCCCCCCTATTCAAAAACTATATGGACGATCAACTTCGAATATGGTGCATAACCATTATTTATATAGTCCTACGTCATATTAAAATTTGAGCGCAATCCGGTAAATTTTCCCAAAACCTGAACTTTCCTCACCCGACTTCAATTTGGTTATACGACGATTACTTGTATATAGTTGACCTTGGTGGAGGAACACTAGTGAATTCGAAAAGACGGAGGCAAATTTGTATATATACAAAAAAGCAGTCCATTTTTCGTTGAAACTTCAGTCAATTATCTGTTAACCACAAATATTAAATAAAAATAGAAAAATAAATTGTCCAGTGAGGTACCAACCAGGAAGACAAACGTAAATGTGTCTATTGAAGTAGTTTACATTTTCTGTGATATATTTTATTTTTGTTAAAATTTATCTCCCAACTTTTCTTTTTATTATATGAAACCTCAAAAGTTTGGTCATACTCCAAATCTGGACTTCTTATACAAACAGAATATATATATAATATATATATATAATACTAGCTGAGGGAAAATATGAAAAGCTATTCCAAGGCCTTTCATGTTTAAATTGTTTCTTACTTTTCCATGTGTGTGTGTGTGTGTGTAACACAAACACACACACACACACACACACACATATATATATATATATATATACACACACACACACACATTTTAACTGCAAACAACACACAGTATAATTAATGTAAAGAACGACGCTCGTGTGAAAGAGCGTTCGCACAAGATGAGGAGAAAGAACGAACAAATGAAAAACGAGGCACCTCCCAGGAATCGAACCCGGGATCATCCAATTGCCGGTCGGACATGCTAACCACTACACCAAGGTCCCCAATCAGTCAGAAGCCGTAATTCTCCTACATACGAGCGGAATCGAATGCCCTGAGGGGGCACCTTCTCATGCCGTACATATATACATGAGAAGGTGCCCCTTCAGGGCATTCGATTCCGCTCGTATGTAGGAGAATTACGACTTCTGACTGATTGGGGACCTTGGTGTAATGGTTAGCATGTCCGACCGGCAATTGGATGATCTCGGGTTCGATTCCTGGGAGGTGCCTCGTTTTTCATTTGTTCGTTCTTTCTCCTCATCTTGTGCGGACGCTCTTCCACACGAGCGTCGTTCTTTACATACACACACACACACACACACACACAGTATATATATATATTAAAAACAGTAACCCGTAAACTAAGTAAGACAATTAAAATCCCCCAAAGTTAAAAGAATAAAACGCTAAAAACCGCGAAGCTTTTCGAGAGTGTCTCCCCTCTTTCGGGCGGTGAACAGGAGCTAAAAGTGAAAGTCAAAATTGGATTATTCAATAAAAATTGTCATGCCTCAGGCAACTCAAACAGGCCAAAATTATTTCGAAAGAGAGAGGATTTTGACAGCCAAAAATTGGTCATGAAATGAAGGTTGGAAGGTTCATGTTTTATATTAAAACTAGTACAGTTCCCGCCGCTTCGCTGACGGTTAGACAGGCTAAACTACAAAAAAAGAACCCAGCCGTGAAAATTTTGAGCTTCACATTGTGTCAACATTTCTGAATCTGGTATCTCCCAAAACCTCCTCACCCCCATTCATACAACTTGGGGGCTAACCCCCTCCCCCATTACCCCCACCCCTCCCCATTACCCCACCCATCCCCCATTACCCCCACCCCCACCCTTCCCCCATTGCTAAACTACAGAAAAGAACACAGTCATGAAAATCTTGAGCTTCACATTGCCGCCCGTAATACAATTTCTGAATTTTTTTTACAATTTCTGAATTTTTTTTCTCACAATTTTTTCTAACAATTTCTGAAAGTGTGACGGACGGACAGACAGACGGACAGACAGACGGACAGCTCTCTTATTATAATATATAGATAGATAGATTATCAGTATTTTTATAATAAAAGATTCGACAAGCTTACGTTTGTCATCATTACTGATATTCAAAAGCAAGTAAGCGTTAGTGATATCAGTGTTATGATCCCTGTCTAATCGATGTTTACAGTATGGAAGGCAGAGTTTTCATCAGCCGTGTTCAAACTATATTTTTATTGGTAAAGGCGTCTTTTAAAATCATAGTTTTGCCAACATAACTCTTCGGACAGTCCTTACAGGGAATTCAATATACTCCAGAATTGGAGGGAAAAATGGATCTGGTTTATTTTTAAAGATCACGAATGGGACATGGAACTCATGAGACGAGATTAAGTTGGGGGGCGGGGGAACCAATTCAACGGGATTACCAGAGGGTCACGGAAGTTCTTTTGCCTAGTAGTAGTTGTTATAGGACTATTACTTGGGAGATCTAAGGGGCTTATCAATAAAAGTAGAAGGATATCCCAATTTTTTTAAAAGAGTTCTTGATATAACAAAATTAAGAGTCCAAACAAGAAGGGCTGCAAATTCTAAGGGCTCTCAGGAATATACCCATGACAATCCCTCTTTTAGCAGAAAAGCTATGGGATGAAAACCAGTGGACATACACAATGGAATGGATAACCTTCCTAAAAATTTTAAAAGCAGTCTTATTATCCAAATTTGTAATAATTTTCACAAACATCCCTGGAAAACTAGCTTAAACTTTTCTATCCTGAATGACCTAGAACAAATTCCACAACACCCTACTCGTATCCCCGATCGACTTGAAGACAAACCCAGCATTCTGGAATTATTTCTCCACACTTACCCTTCTTTTTCAAAATTTTAAATCTCTAATTCTTTCTCATTTGGGCTCCTCCGATCACAATCTTATATCTGTTTCCTGTCCTATCGCTCCAATTCGGACTTTGGATCCTCCCAAGAGGAGACGCCTTTGACAGCTCTACTGATTGGGAGGCCGTTAGGCAGTACTTCTCTGATTTCGCATGGAACGATTACTGTTTCCTTGGCCGGGGCCCCTCCGAGTGGGTGTACATTCCATATTCTATTCCTACTACTAATGCAAAAGAAGCGTTTATTTAACTTTGCTTGTTCTAATGCTATACGGAACGGAGAAGAGACTTTCAGAAGGTACCGTCGCCGTCCAACTCCTGATTCTTGCTTAGCTTTATTCCTGCCGGGATCTTGCAAAATCTGTTCTTCAACTCGCCAAAAATGCCTTCATAAGACGAAAATGTGAAAATCTATTTAATTCTAATTCTTTTCGCTTTTTCTCGCATCTATCCAAGACCCTCTCCAATAACTCTACTTCTTCTTTCCCTCCTCTTTTCCACTCCGACGGAATTCCGGATCAGTTGCCGTCTCTTTTCCCGATAAAGCTGAACTCTTCGCTCAAACTTTCGCCTCCAATTCAACCCTGGACGATTCCGGTGCTCTTCCTCCATTTCCTCCCGCCTCTGAATTTATTATGTCTGAAATTAGAATCTCTTCTAAAGATGTTTTTTCTGCCCTATCTGGGCTCAACTCGTGGAAGGCGTATGGTCTTGATGCTGTTCCTCCTGTTGTTCTTAAGAACTGTGCTTCTGTGCTTACACCCTGCCTACGCAAACTCTTTCACCTTTCTCTTTCATCTGGTACTTTTCCTTCCTGTTGGAAGTTCGCTTTCATTCAGACTGTCCTAAAGAAGGGTGACCGCTCTCAACCCTCCAACTATCGTCAAATTGCTTTGATTTCTTGCCTTTCCAGAATTTTTGAATCTATCCTTAATAGGAAGACTCTTAAACACCTCTCTTCTCACAATCTTCTTTCAGATCGTCAGTATGGGTTCCGCAAAGGACGCTCTACTGGCGATCTTCTCGCATATCTCTCTGACTCTTGGCCATCCTCCTTTTAAAATTTTGGTGAAACCTTTGCTATTGCGCGAGACATAGCGAGACATATCAAAAGCTTTTGATAAAGTCTTGCACAAATCTTTAATTTCCAATCTTCCCTCCTTCGTTTTCTAGCTTTCTATCTGTGCCACCATCTCCTCTTTCCTTTCTAGCCGATCTATAGCTGCGATTGTTCTGCCCTGTCACCCACTCTTTTCCTTTTATTTATCAATGACCTATTAAGTCGCATTTCCTGTCTTATCTACTCCTACCCCGATGATGCTTCACTTTTCCACCAGCTTCACAAAGAGTCCCTTTCAACAGTCACTCCATTTTTAACGTAAGACGGTTATGGCGCACCTGACCTCTGATCCTTCAACTATTTCTGATTGGGGCAGAGTAAACCTTGTGGCTTTCAATACTTTCAAAAACTCAGTTCCTTCATCTGCCTACTCGTCACAATCTTCCACACTACTATCACCTTATCTTCAACAACAACAACTCAATCCTTCCTCTTCTCTTAACATTTTTGGTGTTTACTTTTCTCGTGATCTTTCCTGGAAAGATCACGTATACTCTCTTTTCAAAACAGCTTCTAAGAGGTTAGGTGTACTGTACAGGCTCGGCGGTTTATTTACCCCCACTTAGTTGCTGTCTCTCTATAGAGGTCTTGTCCGCCCCTGTATGGAGTACGCTTTTCATATGTCAGGTGGCTCAATCCACATAGTTCTATTTGACCTGGTAGGATCAAAGGCTTTTCGTCTCATCAATTCCCTCCTCTTACTAACTGTCTTCAATCCCTCTCTCTTCACCGTAATGTTGCTTCGCTCTCTCTTTACTTCCGCTATTATAACGGACACTGCTCTTCTGAACTCTCTAACTATTTACCTCCTCCCTCGAGGAGAGCATGCAGTACCAGACTTTCGACACAGTCTTATTAATTTTCCGTCCAACTCTCAAACAACGCAAAGGTTACTCGGTATTCAATCTTTCATCTACTCAACCGGTCATCTCTGGAACAATCTTCCTCAATCCATCTTTCCCCCTGTCTATAACCTCCAATCATTCAAAGGCAGAGAGTGTCCAGGCATCGAAAATTCTGGAACTTGATTTTGGCTCTCTTCCGCCTGAATGGAGCTGTGTGTGTGTGTGTGTGTGTGTGTGTTTTGTGGGCATTCGCCCTTGGCCCCTCCTTCCTGCACAATATACTCGTATATATATGATCATATATGATGAAAACCAACACGAAGGAAAATTAAGACCCGAAATAGTGTTCAAGCGTTTTCGTCTGATGACATCTTCAGGAACACTCCTCAATATTCCTGAGGATGTGAAAGATATTTTTTTTTTACGTGTACTTTCGTGAAGCAATTTTCATATATATATATATATATATATATATAGTATACAAAACAGAGAATGAATAAAATGATAAGAGAAATCAATATTAGAGAGTGTCATTGAAAAAAATAGATAAAACAAACAGTCGAGAACGGCATTTATTATCTTTCAGGAACAAAACAAAAAAAAAAAAAATTTGTAGACGAAAATTTAAAACGAGGTAAAATCATTTGAAATCACTGTCTGTCTGTCTGTCTCTCTCTCTCTCTCTCTATATATATATATATATATATATATTCACACAGTGCTTTTTCTTGTAAAAAATGAGGTGCCGGTACTCATATCTTGATAAATTGTAAAATTCCTCTCCCCCTCCCCTCTTCCTGACCCCCCGCCCCCCCCCCGGAACCCTTTCTCTATTGAATTTGTGATAAACGTTTAATAAAAAAAAGTTGATAATAAAAATTTAAAAAACAATAAAAAAATCAGAATTTTTAACCGTTTATTACGCAGTTTAGATGCCGTTTAGATGCCATTCAAATGCCGTTTAAATGCCGTTTAGATGCCGTTTAGATGCCATTCAAATGCTGTTTAGATGCCGTTTAAATGTCGTTTAGATGCTATTCAAATGCCGTTTAGATGCGTTTAAATGCCGTTTAGATGCCGTTTAGATGCCATTCAAATGCCATTCAAATGCCGTTTAAATGCCGTTTAGATGCCGTTCAAATGCCGTTTAAATGCCGTTTATTACTTTGAGTTTTAAAGAATTATTAAAAAATGAAAACACGGAAATTACAGTTTCATAGAAAATTTCAAATTTTCATCAAGTTTCATCAAGCTTCGTTCTTTACTGTTGGTGTCTACGGCTGAGCGTCGTCCTCGACTCATTTGGCGGGAGCGGAGGGAGGGTGGACGGGTCATGTGACGTCAGCCAACGAATTGTCATGTGAATTTGTTGTTCCCGCCAAATGAGTCATTCGAGATGGGAACGTTAATTTATTTGAGCGGACGTGTGTCAACGTCGCTCTGAAAAAAAAGGTGCCGGTACGCCGTACCGGCTTGTACCCCCCTAAAAAAAAGCACTATGTATATATACACATATTCCAATAATAGTTATATGGAACATAAAAATTTGGGCGTACTGATATTTACAACATTTTAGCTCTTTCAAGCTTTTTGCTTTACTGGGCTGTTAAATAAACCAACCAACCAACCTAATTTCGAAGTAAAAAGACGCTAGAACACTTATTATGTGTTTATTTTTGTTACAAATCCATCTAAGGACAGAAATAAATAGAAGGAACTTAATAGGCCCCACCATGGCTTCCAATTCATGGAGCCTCTTATTTTCTCGTTCGCTGACGTTGCTGTTCATCTGAATGACCCTTCGCGACTGAAGGACGTAAAAGGATCAGTCAACCAACCAACCATTTTCATTGCAAGTATTACTCCTATGTTTATAGTGAACTCCTGTAATTGTCCAAATACTGACTTCTTAATTGAAATAGAGACGTCAGACATTTCTTATTAAGAAATTAGTTACGATTTTGATTAACCCTTTCACCGCTCGTGGGGATGATGGTCGAGGTTTGAGTCTGTTGACGATTAATGCCAGCTTGTGACATGCCAGCGTGTGATATGCCAGCGATAAAATTATATTATTAAAAAAAAATAAAAAATTAGACTAACACGAACTTAGCTGTAGCTCGTAGCGTAAACTAACCCACTTTTTGTTATACTCTTCCTACTTTTTTTTTTTCTTTTCTTATCCTCTCTTTACTTGCATGTCTGTAGTTTGCATGGTATGACAGTGTTTGAATTAAGACTGTGTTTGCATGGTTTGTAAGCGTTGTTCTTAGTTTACTTCTTTTCATCTTTCACCCGTTTCCTATTCTCTTCGACTATTTTTCCGACTTGTCGGCAGTGGCCGGCGGATGATGATGGTGATTCTTTCTCTCTCTTTATCTGAATGAATGTTAACCCACGAATGATAGGTTTTGCTACTTACTTTACCCCTTATTCTCTTCTTTTAACTCCCTACTCTCTTCTTTCTCTCGGGCTAACCTTAGAGTGGATCTTAGGGTTTTTCTTAGCCTTAGCTTCTGTAGATCTGTAGAAAATCTTTAACTGGCATCTCATCTCACGATTACCTCACTTGTTCGTAAAGTTACGCTTCTTGTAAAATACAGAACTGACATCTCATCTCACGATTACCTCACTTGTTCGTGAAGTTACGCTTCTTGTAAAATACAGAACATAATTAAAAATTCGATATTTCTTCCTCAAATATGAAGTAATTGCAAGAGAATATTAACCTTAGATTCTACGATCTTAATAAAAGATGGCAAATGGCAAATACATCAGTTTCACTTGAAATTTTAACAATAATTCAGAAATAATATTAAAAGATGACTGGAGTACAGTTTTAGGTATTGTGCAATTATCACTTTATATAAAAATCAATATACAATAATTAATATCAATATGCAAATCAAGGTTAATTGCATTTTACGTTTTTGCATATTACTGTTAATGCGTAGCTGTGAATTGTTAAACACTAAGTCAATTCTAACATATTGTTAATAATGCTGTAATAAAAACTAATGACGCGGGCTTTGTCTTAGGATAAGACACGCATCAATCGTTATTGTGATAATGTTTTGCTCGCTGAAGTTGTGCGTATAAACACGTATAAGCATGTTCGTGTAAAATGGTAGAATCGAGATGCATTCTTAATACAGTATAAATGAAAAGGTGTTATCCGGTAACCGTTCGCGAAAAAAAAACTATACGCAAGTGGGTATAATGCGTATGCCCAGTTACGTAACTGTATTAAACAACCTTTTTCATTGAAAAAAAATTTCTATTTACATTTACAAATTTTAGATTCAAAAGAAAATAAAAAATATCCACTTTTGAAGCAGAGACAACTAATATTAAAACTCAATGGAAGGATTATTTATTGGGTCATACTATGAACGAATCTATACGAAACATTTAGTATCAGTTGGTCGTAGGCCATGAATTTGTTTGTAAATGATTAACAAAAATAAGGTTATGCGCATTTGATTTCATAATACAAAACTTCTCATTGGTTTCATATACAAACAAATTATTTAATGCAAACTGCAGGAAATGTTCTCTTTTTACAAAGGAGCAAGTATATGGAACTCCATACCTAGAAATGTCAGACAGGCACCATTATTAACATCATTTCGCACTTCACTAACTGGACACTTTATTAATTCCTATGAACCTACTGTAATTGCACATACTGTATATTGCCACATTATACAGTAAATGTTGCTAAAAAAAACTGCAGTCCTTTTTAGATAGAAATTACATAAGATCTACAGTACTTGTAAAATTCACAGTCTTAAATCAGGTGCAATAATAAATTATTCAAATTATACAGGGTGAATCAAAAAATGTTAACACTTATGTGGGAAAGAATTACAAATGTTATCCAATCAATACCACCAGAGATGTGCCTTAGGGCTCTGAAAGCAACGTTTGACCGCTTTCATATATGCATAGATATCCGTGGACAGCAAGTAGAGATTGTATGAAGAGACTGTAAATAGAGACTATATGAAGAGACTGTAAGTAGCGACTGTAAGTAGAGACTGTATGAAGAGACTGTAAATAGAGACTGTATGAAGCACTGTTTGCATCACAAAAAATGTTTACAAATAAATTGGAAATAAAAATAAAACCCCATATAAGTGTTAACATATTTTGAATCACCCTATATTTCAAAAGGCTCTATACACAAATATATTACGTACCACATTTATTGTTTCATCAACCTCTTTATTTCTATTATTTTAAGATTACCCCATTTTTTTATTTGTAATAATAAACATTAATTTATAATTTGTATTGTAACCATTTAGTATTGATCATTTTTTAGTTTTTTCAGTTTTCAGGTCCGATGCTAGTGTCTCCGAGCAACTGATACAATGAGCAAACCAACATACTTCTGAGATTATCTCAATTTTCATTTGTAATGATGGAAATTAACCAAAGGTAATTTTGATAGTCTTAATACAGGGTGAGCGAAAAGTCCCTGTGCACCTGCAAGAAGTGTAGTGAATCTGTACCTGCACTGTGTCGGAAGTGAACAGGTGCGCAGGGACTTTTCGCTCACCCTGTATTATACTCCACTAAATTTACCATTTACCACTTTATTTTGTTGCCATTATTTCTATTTATTTTCTATTTTCTGGACACTCTAATAACGGCATATTCAGATAAGGATTATATGACTTGCCATTAGATATAAAATTCAACATAAATGCCATTATTCTCTAACTTTAACGATGTGACGTTTCGTCTCAACTGTTTAATATTCTACAGGGTGTCCCATAAGTCTGGAACCATAGGGTAAAATAAATAATTCATGTTTTTCCGTTTATGCAAGTGCCCATGATGTCTTTGAGTAAGGAAGAACGCATCCAGGTAATTCTGCTCGTAGGAAATCGGAGTCAGAGGGAAGTCGCTGAAGAATTTAATAGATTGCATCCGGACCGCGCGCCGATAACACACAGCTGTGTCGGCAAACTTGTAGTAAAGTTCAGGGAAACGGGATCCATAGGAGATAAACCACACAGTGGACCTCCGAGGACATCCACCGACGATGACACAGCCGTTACCATCCTCGCTCATTTCACAAACAGTCTCCAAAAGTCTCTTCGGCGTTTTTATTGCCGTTTTTATCATTTTGCCCTATGGTTCCAGACTTACGGGATACCTTGTATACAGCTATACATATACTGTATAATTCATTCTTTTTCTAAACAAAGACTTTGTTTGTTTCAGGGATAGGAAACTGAATCAAACTGGAATCGATAAACCGATAAAACCGATATTATTTTATGAACTGAAATCGAAAAAAACTCGAACTGAAAAAAATTCTGACAACTAAAATCGAAATTCGAACTGAAATTGAAAAACAATGAAAAACTGAAATCTGAATTCAAATAGATTAAAAATAACAGTTTTGCATTTCGGTTTTGAGGAGCATTTCGATTGCAAAAAAATATAAATAACCTGAATTATTTTCCTTTTTTTTTTGCGACTTAACATTTATATGGATTTAAAATATCCATTTATCCTTTAATTCGATGTGGAACGGCTTTTTTCTCTTTTTAGATTGATTTTAAGTCCTCAAAGAAACAATTTGTTGCCCGAAAACATCGACAATATTTTAATTGTTCGTTCTAATTTTAACGTGCGAGTTTACGAGGAGGTATTTGTATTTTGTATATAATAAACAGAGGTGCATTTAATTGTTTTATTCCGCTTCCTAATACTATTATTTATATATTTTATACTTGTCGTGCGCTTTAAAATGTAAAAAGTTTACGAATTAATAAAACATTTTGAATTGAGAGTTTTTTTGTTAAACTTTAAGTGAAAGAAATCAAGCGAATAAGTAAAAAAAAAAAAAAAAGATGAGTGTTTCGCGCTGATTCAGTTGGCTATAGATGCTTAAGTGTTTAATCATACAAAAGTAAAGATAGTTACTAAAGCAAATTCTTTCTTTGGAAAACAGAAATCGAATGCAAATACAAATATAAAATTAAATTTGAATTTGTTAATAGGGTACCCTCCCCCTCCCCCCCCCCCAAAAAAAAATAGTACAAAGAAATTCTTAAAGAAATCTGAAAAAAAAACCTGGAATCGAAATTTAAATTGAATCAAACCGAAAAATATAAAACTTGAATCGAAAAATAGACTTAAATCGAAAAAAAAAATTGAAAACTTAAATCGAAACTGAAATCGATATTTTTGCAAACTTTAAACTGAAATCGAAAACTGGACTTAAAAATTTATTAGTTTCCCATCCCTGGTTTGTTTGTAAACTGCTCTTTACCTGTACAATAATGGCGGCAACCTAGACGAGTACATAATTCTCTTTTTGTTAAAAATTAAGTCACTTTTATCAGATAAACCAAAATATTAAATTCATCTCCTGAAATTAAGAATCTGATTAAAGACAAACTCTTCTCCAGGTATAGATTACCTGTTGAATGAGCAGTTACTGAAGTGGTTCTCAAACTGTGGGTAAATTACCCCACTCGGGTAATTTGGCTTTTTCAGTGGGGTAAGTTGGTACTCTGCAAGTACGTCTAAAGTACAGAAAGTGCGTAAATAAACGACATGGCAACACTGGGACTGGCTTTAGGTGGGGTACAGGTAGGGTGGGGGTCATTATGGAGGTATCCATGTGAAAATGGGGTAATGACACAAAACGTTTGGGAACCACTGATTTACTGTATGTATGCTTCGTGAATCTTCACATTTTATTGCTTTACTTAGCCATGCTTGCTCATAGCTATGTTCCTACAGAGTTTATGAGGGTGTATATATATCATGACCATTGTCCAAAATAAATATGGGGATATTCTGTCTAGCGATAATTACAGGCCTATTGCTGTTGCTTCATGCTTCGCAAAACTACTTGGGGGAAACTTTTGGTATGCTGGCTAAATGCTTATTTATGGAAATCTATTCAATTTGGTTTTTGAAAGATCCTACTCAAAAAATTTGCGAAATTATGTACTGAAGAAAACTGCAAAATACTGATGGTAATTCAACTATTTTCAATTGCTTCTTGGATATAAACAAAGCCTATGAAAGAATAAATCACACTATTTTACTTAAGAAATTAAAAGACATGAATGAATGTTTCATTGTATATATTAAACATGTAGTGGACAACTGAGACATTTGCATTCATCTTTGCAACTTTCAGCAAATGAAATCAAACTCGACAAAGATGACGTCATACCAAGCGCTCAAAATATGACGTCATCTTTGTCGAGTTTGATTTGATTTGCTGAAAGTTGCAAAGATGATTGCAAACGTCTCAGTTGTCCACTACAAATATATTGAAATGTTGGTACATCCACTAAACTTTTATGGGTATATGGGGCATTGTACTGTCCTAAGTGTTTTGATTCTTCGTGTAAAAGTTGGACACTGCCCTCTGTTCTCTCCTCTGCTGTGCTGTTTGATATGCGTATTGATAGCTTAATTACTTTTCGTAATCAGACAAGAGTGGGATGTTGTATCAATGACATGATGATCAATAATTTAATCTATGCCAATGATATGGTATTAATAAATCACTTCATTTAAAGGGCTTCAGAATCTTATAAAAATTTGCTAATTATACTTATTTGCCAAACTATTATATTAATTTTCGCGTAACTAAATGTAAGGTTATGGTGTCCCATCCCAAAAGCCCAAATCAAACAATTAATATTAATTTCAAAATGAAAGGTGAACCAATACAGCAAGTACAAGAATCGAAGTATTTAGGTTAAATTAACATCAAACGACTCAAACATAAAAAAAAAAAAATATCGAAGTGGAAAACTGTACAGTTGAATTAAAAAAACTTGCCAAGAAAATAAGGTCTATCAAAAAAATACTGAAAATTTAAAAATTCCGCAAGAATTTATAATTGGTTAGAAAATTATTTAACCAATAAAAAACTGTGGCTGAATACGCTGTTAATCCAACTGGTTAGTTACTTTTTCCAACCACTTATGAATTTTGAAACTTTCAGTATTTTCCCGTAGAGTTTTTAACCTTGAATCTTTTCATAGCTGTACATAGTCAGGGCCTGAGTTGTAAAAAATTAACAAGTGGTACGGCCGCAGATTCACGCGTAGCAGCGTCGAGAGTGCGAGGGGTGGGGGTCCCCCTTCCGCAAGGAGTTAACAACCGGAACGATTTATTAAAAAAAAAATTAACAATCGGTACCTACCGCCCTCAACTCAAACCCTGTGCATAGTACATGCAAAATTCAATACAAAACATAAGTTAGAAAACCTTAATATTTGATTTTAATGAACTAATTCCGAATATGATATAAAAATCACGTACTTCCGCTTCAAAACCGGTTTTATCATCATCACTACAGGAAAATGAACCTCACTAAGACGCTAAACACAAAGAAATGATACCCTGCCCACTTCTTTTATAGGTAAGAAAAGGAGCGTATATACTTATCATCTAAACCTTTAAATTAAAACTCCATCAATTGATTAAAGAAATCCGATATCATTTGACATTTAATTAATTTGCAATTTAAATAAAATTTTAATGATCGCAAATTTAATTCAAAGCGCAAAACTAATATCAATATAAAATTACAAATACCAAATGACGAATTAACCAGAGTTTAGGGGCCAAAACATTTATTCTGAGTGTTTTCCAATTACATTTGCAAACGCGAAATGACTAATTTATCGCCTCTATTACCAATGATTATTCCTATTCCCTGACAGGAATATTTACAACCGTTGATGGAGTTAATGAATTTTAAATCGTACTAGTGTATCTAATCTCAATTAATGGCATTTTAGGCTATTGAAAAATGATTCGTTGAGGAAGACAATTTCCAAAAACAAATATTTCGTTACACAGTTGAACTGTTTCAAATGAGATAGTGTGTATATATATATAAACAAATGAGGAAATGCTAACAACCTTGAAAAAAAGACGCTGAGAATTTTGGAAAAATATGCTCCGAAAGCACAGCCAAAAGGAAAGAGGAACTGGTTGGAGAGGTAAAAGAGAAGAATATTCCGCAAAAGAAAGAGAGTAGCGACGAAATTAGCTAATTGCGGAGACAACAATGCCAGGAAAGTAATACAAGAAAAACTGGAGAGAATCGATTGGGAAATACAAACTCTGATAAAGGGCCATACAGAGAGGGAAGAGGAAAAGGCGGTAGAAGCAATAAAAGGAAATCCAAAATACTTCTACAACGTGGCCGGACAGTTTGCCTACGGACAGTTTGCCTACGGACAGTTTGCCTACTGGACAGTTTGCCTACTGGACACCATGCCTATGTGGTATATTTATCCTTACCTTATTTAACTTATTTAACTTATTTAACTTCAGATTCATGCAAAAGAATTAATTCAAAATTAAAATGTGTTGTTGCCCTTAATAGCATAAATGTCTGAAAATATATCAAGTAAGAAAGGGAAACAGAAGTTTTCACATAATGGATATTTGTATGTGTTTGATAAATGTAGCAAGCGCGACCCTTCGTTACTTTTTTGGCGGTGCGAGCAAAAGAGTCAGTGTATTATAAGGTGTATATATAATATGGGTACTTTTCCGTTATCTGCCCCATTGACGATTGGTTAGGTTCAGTCATGATATTTTCATTAAAACTATCAAAAATATCACAACTTAACCTAACCAATCGTCACTGCCCGGTTAGGTCAACTGTACGCCCTTGACGATTGGTTAGGTTAAGTCGTGATATTTTCGTTAGTTTTAACGAAAATATCACGACTTAACCTAACCAATCGTCAAGGGGGCAGATAACGGAAAAGTACCCATATTATATATACACACCTTATAATACACTGACTCTTTTGCTCGCACCGCCAAAAAAGTAACGAAGGGTCGCGCTTGCTACATTTATCAAACACATACAAATATCCATTATGTGAAAACTTCTGTTTCCCTTTCTTACTTGATATATTTTCAGACATTTATGCTATTAAGGGCAACAACACATTTTAATTTTGAATTAATTCTTTTGCATGAATCTGAAGTTAAATAAGTTAAATAAGTTAAATAAGGTAAGGATAAATATACCACATATAGGCATGGTGTCCATAGGCAAACTGTCCAGTAGGCAAACTGTCCGTAGGCAAACTGTCCGTAGGCAAACTGTCCGTAGGCAAATTGTCCGTAGGCAAACTGTCCTAGCGCCCTTCTACAACTATGCGAAAAGGAAAATAAAAACGCGCGCTACTATCGGGCCCTTAAGGAAAGGAAATAATGAACTAACAGACGCTCTAAAAGAAATATCTGAAACATTGAGAGCCCAGCATAAATCGGCCTTCAGTACCCCAAAAAGTGATAAAGCGATAGCTTACATAGATGCATTCTTCAAAGAGAAATTGCAATGAGAATGTATAACAGACTTTGATTTTACCCCAGAAGATGTAGCGAGAGCTATAGGACAAATGAAATCACATTCAGCTGCAGGTCGGGACAAATAGAACGCACTATTAATTAAAAACTGTAAAAATGAAATGGGTACACCCTTATACTGGATATGGAGAAGATCCCTAGACACTGGGGAAATACCGAGCATCTTGAAAAGAGCAAACATCGTCCTTACATATAAAGGCGGGGATAGATCTCAAGTAAAGAACTATAGACCAGTGTCCTTAACGTCCCACCTCACCAAAATATTTGAAAGAATAGTCAGAGAGAAAATCTATGACTTCTTGGAAACATTGGAAATATTCAACGAAAATCAACACGGATTCCGATCAGGAAGATCATACCTATCACAACTTATAGAACATTATAACAATGTCTTAGATGCACTTGAAGGCAATGAAAATTATGATGTCATATACACGGATTTTGCTAAAGCTTTCGACAAATGCGATCATGGTATAATAGCACATAAAATGAAACATATGGGAATAACAGGCAAAGTGGGAAATGGATCTACAAATTCCTCAGAAAACGACTACAGGTTGTCAAAATTCAAGGTGTATCATCATCAGAATCAGAAGTACGCAGCTCAGTACCACAAGGTACAGTGCTGGCCCCACTTCTGTTCATTATCATGCTAACAGACATAGACAGTGGAGTAAACAGCAACAGTATAGTAACATCATTTGCGGACGATACAAAGATCAGCAGAAAAATCAGCGATGCAAACGAAGTAGAGGCCTTGCACAGGGACAAACAAAATATACAAATGGTCAGAAGACAACAATATGACATTTAACACCGAGAAATTTCAGCTCTTGAGATATGGTAGGAATGAGGAACTTAAACAGACAATATATTATGCTCCAGATAGACAAGAAATTCAGAGAAGCACGAAAGTGGTCGACTTGGGGGGTAATAATGACCGATGATGCCAAATTCGAGACACAAAATCAGATAGCAAAAAACAAAGCAAAAAGAGTCGCGAGACAGGTACTAAGAACGCTCAAAAGGAGGGACAAAATAGTAATGATTCCCCTGCTGAGAACACTGATCATACCAAAACTTGAATACTGCTCAGTTTTGACGTTCCCATATAAAAAAGGAAGAAATTAATAAACTAGAAGAAACGCAGAGACATTTCACAGCCAAGATTGATGGCTGCAAAGAACTCAACTACTGGGAAAGACTACGTAAACTAAATCTGTACTCCCTGGAAAGAAGAAGAGAAAGGTACACAATAATCTACATATGGGAAATGATCGAAAAACTGGTACCAAACCTAAAACTAAACCCAATTACCATTCAAACAACACTGGAAAATAGGAAAGGCAGAATGTGTAGTGTTCCCAAATTAAAGGCCCGACAAGGGACCTCCTCAACTCTGAAGGAAAATAGCTTGGTTGTCTCAGGGGGCCAAGAATTTTCAACCAGCTTCCAAAGGACCTCAGAAACATTACAGGGGTCAAAGTTGAAGTCTTCAAGAGAAGACGGGATGCCTGGCTCAGGACGGTACCAGATAAGCCGGGTGTACCTGACTATTTACCGTGGAGAGCGTAAGAGAGCAACTCGCTCCCCCACCAAGCCAGAACTAGAGGCGGGGCCACCAGCTTGACCTTCGTGTGAAGAAAGACCGACGCACGGAACCCAAACACGGTACAACAAGGTATATATATTATAGTGTTTTTTTTATATAGTCGTTTTGGAAAGATAAATTTAAGATGTGTGTTGAATGTAACTCCTCAGAGTACGTAGCGGTTTTTATATTTTTTGTGGATGTTTCTGTTGGGAATGAGAACCAAGAGCTGCCCTTGGGGGAAGAAGTTGGAGAAAACTCTCTACAAGGGTGCCATAAGATCCTACATACGAGGAGTTGAATTCTAGATTTTGTTCAGTCAGGATCACAGGTTTTTGGGGCTCTCGAAATTTTGTATAACTTGTCAATTTAATATTAATCGCAAATTGACAGAATCTCTCTCTCTCTCTCTCTCTCTCTCTCTCTCTCTCTCTCTCTCTCTCGGTGCTGTTTTATGTAATAACGTTCGCCCTTACCCTAAAGGCTTGATATTCTTAAATAATTTAGTTATTTCAGTAAACATAAACTCCAACCTGTGAGTTATTTCGTCAATCTTTAAGGATGTGTCAGTGAAAAGTCGGCTGGTAAAGCTGGACACTGGACAGATATGTACTCATTTACCTGTTGCACTCTTTTAACATATCGGCCAAATAGGCCCTGTAATAAATAAAATACTACATTTCATTATACAAAGAGTGTCTGCACGCTTTCAGACCGAATCTTATTTATATAACCTTGGTTAATCTTGGTTTTGCTTCCGCCCGAATTGTTCATTCTGACGAAGGTCAAGCTTGTCACTCCACCTTAGATCTACAGTTTAACGTGGAATCCAAACCACGTCCCACCACGGGTGGTCAAAAATTACAAAGTCCTCGCCCGGTCTCGATTTTACGACCTCCCGATCAGCAGCCCAGCCCACTTGGCTACCCAGGGTACCCACTTATTTACAAACCAATTTTTATTGTGTGGAAGGATGAACAGCTGTGTTTTGCTGCGCACTTGCCTGCTGTCACCGGGTCTCAATCCCGGGGCCGATGGATTCGTAGTCAGCAATGCTAACCACTACATATATAATATGTTTCGGGGCTAGTCTAAGTTCTTGTGGGTTTGAACCAGTCTTACTGGTTTGATGCTGTTTGTGTAAAAGTAATGTAGGAACAGCAGAGTATGACATAGAGCAAAAGCCAGAATATCCCTGAATTTTATCTGAAATCTGTATGATGAATCTGTATCTGAAATATGTATAATGAATCTGTATCTGAAATTTGTATGGTGAAACTGTATCTGAAATCTGTATGATGATGATCTTTATCTGAAATCTGTATAGTGAATCCGTATCTGAAATCTGTATAATGAGTCTATATCTGAAATCTGAAAAAATGAATCTGTATCTGAAATCTGTATAATGAATCCATATCTGAAATCTGTATAATGAATCCGTATATGAAATCTGTATAATGAACCCGTATATGAAATCTGTATAATGAGTCCGTATATGAAATCTTTATAATGAATCTGTATCTGAAATCTGTATTATAATAAACCTGTATCTGAAATCTGTATAATGAATCAGCTGTTAGAAGACTTCATTTGGAGTTGCATATCATTATAACTTCAAAGTTTGAACTTGAGAACTTAACTGTTTCCATGAAACCTTCAGTTAAGTATTGGTAAGTTCAATCTTTCAAACCAATAACTTCAACAGTTTAATAACTTCAATGTAATTGAGTAGAGATTAAGTTGTTTTAACCTTTCAACCATCAGGGATCTCCTAGAACTGAGTGAAATTGTCTTTTAATGCGTTTTAGTTACTATAATATATACAAACTAGAACTTGAAATATACAAAGAAACGGCACAAGGCGGGAGGGGGGGGGGGGAATCTATCAAAAATCAATTACCATTTAGAAGAGTTGATTTAAAAATGACTGATTCTTGTCAAGATGCTTTTGCAAATGCATTCTATCATTCTATTGAAAATCGATAGACGTAAATAATAATCTTTTTCAATCACAGACATCCTATTTCATTCCGTAATGGATCCTTATTCATTATCAAAGTCGATCAATGGGTTTTTTTTTCGTATTTCTGTACACAATAGGAAAAATATATACGAGATGCATTTTCTTATATTATTTGTAGAATTTGTTATGATAAATACGTTTGATAAAGCTTTATATTATCGGAAAAGAGATTGTAAAAGAAAAAAATAATTGAGGGGTCCCGCGTCTTAAGGTACCTAAGCGCCAAAATTAAAATTCGTCAGAAATCGCCTCCAAAGTTCAGCAATATTCTGGCAATAGTATCTCTGTTATTAATTGAGCTAGAACGTTCATGTTTGGCTAAATTAGAGTTCTAAGTATGCCAGTGAAGATGTTGATGAGTTTTTGGAATAGATTTTCATATTTTATATTTTATATATATTTTTTTTAAATTTTTGATTTTCTTATTATGCTGAACTTTGGGTGAACTTTTGGCTGGCGATAGAGGTGAAAAAAGTAGTTCGCTTCATAAGGTTTTCAACCATACGTCTAGTGTCGTAAGGTCATTATAACTCAAACCACGCGATAGAGGAAGGGTGAAAATAGTGATATCCATCAAAAACACGTTTTCGCCTGTGGTGGCGCTTAGGTACCTTAAGACGGGCGACCCCTCATAATATTGTATCTAACTTTGTTCGGATGAAAATGAAATTTCATAATTTGCGGTTAACAACGTTTTGTCCTTGCGATGTCCGAGTGGTTCCTTTTCAGGGGAAAATTGAGTTGAAGTACATGGGTTCGCTCTTGCCTTCTCGTTACTTTGATTAAGAGGCGCCTGTCGTTCAACGTAGGGTAAGTAAAGGAGAAAGTCGAGCAATGGGCTCCGCCGCGCCATCTTTTGACACTGAACAGAGTCGTTACAACAAATGATTGTGGTACTCATTTATCTCCTAAGTAATCCACTATGTTTTTCTTCTCGATTTGAAACTTAATTTTACTACGTATAACAATTATGTATTGTTATATATAATCAGGGTAATTTGGGTAGTTTAGGGTAATTTGGGTACATTTTAAGGTACTGGAATTTTTAAGGTAAATCTGAGGTAATTTGTCTCGAAAGCAGTTTCTCATAATCAGCTGCCAGAGCTGCCAGCAAGGATTACCTTACCCTAAACTATAAGTGGGAGCCCTGGTTATAATATATATATCCAGCATTCTACAGGCATTTCCTTCGTTTCGCTCATCTTCATAAGAACTACTTGTTCCTTCGAAGCTTTCCCCTCTCTCTCTCTCCTGCCTTGTGTGGATATAGTTTTCGACAGGAAATACATTCTGTTAAAATTTAAGGATAATATTTTGTTTGCATAAATTAAAGTATTAATCTTTTAAATTTTTAATATTTGTATAACTATCTCATGACCACGGTCAGGGTCGTCGAGAAGGTGAGGAAGCCGGGGTAAATCCCCGGTGACCGGGGTAAATCCCCGGCCGGTGACCTGGGAAAAGCAGTTAATCGAATTAACTGGAACGCTAAAAAAGGTACGTAGAGCAAAAGTACTATAGATATTATTAATCGATAGATAATCGCTAACTGTAGAAAATATTTTCCCGCAAATAAATTTGAGAATATGTTTTTATAATTGTACAATTTGAGATCCATGCCCCTCATCTCCCCCCTTCTCCCCACTCTTTCCCAGCGAGCGGAAATCCTCCCCCAAATTTCATGGTGGGAGAGGCCTCTGCCGGAAATTCTTCCGACAAAATGCTATACAAAGATCATAATATATGTGTGTGTGTGTGTGTGTGTGTACCGCCTATACACACACACACACACACACACACACACACACACACACACATATATATATATATATATACACACACACACACACACACACACACACACACACACACACCTTGCATTGCAGTATATCGATATTAATCTGCATATCAAAGTAGATATTTCTATTTATACTTCAATTATTTCAGCAATTTATGTACCAAATTATTTTTTATTACATACCATATCTATTTATATGAGCGTATATATACAGGCCACCGAGAGGGTGGAAATACCGTGGAAAAATCACCTGGGTTCGGACCTCTAGGGGGCCCGGAAAGAAGGGGGGATAAAATCTAAAAATATTAATAAAGCAATTGATTAAATAACAGAGAGGGAATATAATTAATGAACATACATTTTATAGAGATTATCATAGTCAAACTGAAACAGATAAAATATCTGCGGTCTGCCAATGCCCAAGACCGACTGACAGATCTGGGAACCATTGTAATTGAAAGCCAGTTAGCCCGTACTTTAAATTTCATCGGAATAATTTATCACTTTGCTGGAGAGAAGGCAAAGAAAATACACTTCTAATTATGAAAATCTTGCGGTAAACAATTGTCTTGCCTGCATGGACTGGTACTGCATTTGTAAATTGTATGGTGATAGAATTAATATAATTGATTCGAAAAATAAAATGGTCATTTTCTTCTGAGTTGTTTATTCATACTGTATGTTTTGAACAGTGACTTGGACATATAATCAGTTTGCTTGTTATGTACACAAAAATCTAACTGTTGTCCACCCATGCCCTACATTCTGCTCACCAGGGTGACTAGTTGCCAAGCAAGTTTGACTAGTCCCTTGAGGCATGGCCACATTACTAATGGTCTCAGCAGCATTGTCTTCTGTTGCAGTTAATTTGTTGCTTGTTTGTGTTGGAGATTCATCATATATCAGACTATACAGTTCAGGGTAGATACGTACTACCTGCTGCCCACTGTTAGGATGGTTGTCCGTGTTCGTACAAGTTTTTATGTCATTGGACTTTTCTTTCAGAACTTGAGAGTAAAGTACCTTCCCGTTTTCTCCCTCCTCTAGTTTGGATATACAGTTCTGCTGAGCTGTGAGAGAAGATGGTGAGAGAATAGGAGCGGCAGGCCTCCTATCCTGAGGATCACTATGCTGTGTCGTGGTGATGGCGATATTCCTGTCTAGCTGGGCAGTTTGCTTGCTGCTCATCTCAGCTTCCAATTCTGAGATCCTAGACGTCAGTTTTCTGTGTTCCGAGGTTATGCTGCTACATATATCTTTTAGCTCTCTGTTTTGGCCATGCTGGGTATGCAAGCCACCTTTCAGTAGCTGCACCTCATCCTGAAGTGATTCTATTTTACTTAAGAGTACAGTCACATCAAGAGTCGAAACGTATGAGTGACAAGTCCAGGTTCTCACTTGCAAATATGGGCCTATCGTTAGTAGCCTTTATTTCCAAAATCTTTTTAACGATGTCCTCAAGGTTGAACACATTTTTTCTTTTCACCTTTGCGATGGATAAGCCTCTTGTCACAGTTCCCATTGGTTGGGTATAATGTAAACAATTTTGCTTTAGCAGTTTCTATCTCTTCACTACTATAATATTTTTCACATAATGTGATTATCATGTAAGTTGGTGCCTCACCTTTTTGGCGGTCAGTCAACTCATTTGGTTTTTCGTGAAATAACTCTCCAAGCAAGTGCAGTGATAGGACTCTGATCTATTTTACTCCACTTTTAAGATATTAGATTTCTGTTACAAAGCAAACTGTCCTTGTGAGATAAAAATGTGAAAAGGAAATACGTCATTTTTACCCTCGTTAAGATTTATACACATTCCTTTCTCTCAACGGATTGAGGAAGGGGACGCCAATGACCGAAGGTATAAGTAGTTTTTTCGTAACGCGCAATCAGATGATCTTATGTTTAATTTCTTGGAAAGAAGAACCGTGGATTGTCACAGTATGAACTTCATTGTCGGCTGAAAGCGACATACTGAGTTTACCTAACAGTTGAGAGGGTATAAGGAATAGCCATCATTCCGACACTTATAAGAGACCCTTTGTTCATCGGACCAGATTTTTGTTGTGGAGGCAGTTGATATCATCAGTTTCCATGGCGACCACGGCACACCCTCGAGATCTACTAGTTGCTCCCAAACCACTTAGTCTCGGCTGGCACTCACAAGATGCCAAACCTATTTCAACAGACCTTCGCTTTGGCCTATTTTACTGAACCATGAAAGAACTCAAAATTCACTCGCGCGTCATTATATAATATCTGTCATTATTTAACTTTATTTAACTATTGTGCATTTATCCATTATTATACTGAACTTTGATCTAAACATTTCGACCATTGTTACTTTCAATTCAAGCTTTGTGACGTCATTCAGTGAAAGACATTATTTGTTCAAATAAAGGACAAAGCTTCGCAGTTTATTTTTTTCCTTGTGTTGGGTGAAAAATTAACTGGTGACCTTGTCAGGGAAGCATTATTTAATTAAATGAAATATATATATATATATATATATATATATATATATATATATATATATATATCAGGCGCGCTAATAGGTGTGACAGCGATCGCACCCTCTGAACAAAATTACAAACGGCTAGACTGAGAGTATATTATAGAATTTTTACATGCAAAACATGTTTAGGTACTTTCCTGTTATCCAGGGACCCCAGACTTTTTTCCAGTTGCCAGACTTCAATTTTGACAGAATATTTTCGTTAAAACTAACGAAAATATCACGACTTAACCTAACCAATTATCAAGGGCGTACAGTTGACCTAACCGGGCATTCAATTAACCTAATTAGTTGGTAGGGTTAGGTTAAGTCGTGATATTTTCGTTAGTTTTAACGAAAATATTCTGTGTCAAGATTGAAGTCTGGCAACTGGCAGAAAGTCTGGGGTCCGTGATAACAGGAAAATACCCACTTTTATAATGACTTTCCTGTGGTTAAAATTACTTAACCCATTACAAGCGGTTGTTTATCGAATTTTAACACAACTTACATCCATCAGAACGTATCTTGAATATTTTGGGCGTCTGGCACCGCAGCAGAACGTGATAATGAAACAAATACAACTCTTCCCAGTGTGACGCACACGTTTTTGTTGTCCTACAACTAAATACCACATACCCATTGGCAACTTACAGTACAATTCATGGCAGCGCGATGCCAAATAAATAATAATATATATTGTATTTGTCGAAAATTATGAAGTGCAATTTCTAACTTCGATTGGGTGTGAATTTTAGATTACACTCCGTAAAGCTTTCATGTTACGGATTTCAAGGATCAGTTACCATACGTAACAACAACACAACAAACACACTATTTTAGAATCAGCAGGTACAGACATTATACAAGTGGTTCATAGAAGGTTAAGAGATAATTGTCTAGAGCACTGACTATGTAGACCAGTATTTTAGACTCAGCAGGTACAGACATTATACAAGTGGTCCATAGAAGGTTAAGAGATAATTGTCTAGAGCAGGGGTTCCAAATTGGTGTTCCGCGGAACACTTGTATTCCGTGAGAAGTGTTCCGCGGAACACAATTTGGGAACCCCTGGTCTAGAGCACTGACTATGTAGACCAGTATTTTAGACTCAGCAGGTACAGACATTATACAAGTGGTCCATAGAAGGTTAAGAGATAGCTGTCTAGAGCACTGACTATGTAGACCAGTATTTTAGACTCAGCAGGTACAGACATTATATCATACAAGTGGTCCATAGAAGGTTAAGAGATAGTTGTCTAGAGCACTGAATATGTAGACCAGTATTTTAGACTCAGCAGGTACAGACATTATACAAGTGGTCCAGAGAAGGTTAAGAGATAATTGTCTAGAGCACTGACTATGTAGACCAGTATTTTAGACTCAGCAGGTACATACATTATACAAGTGGTCCATAGAAGGTTAAGAGATAATTGTCTAGAGCACTGACTATGTAGACCAGTATTTTAGACTCAGCAGATACAGACATTATACAAGTGGTCCATAGAAGATTAATGCTAATCCTGCTATTGTCTTTGCTGCCTCCCCTTCCAAGAGGGACTGCAAATAATTAAACTTCTCCACCGCACTTAACACTTGACTAGAATGAACTGCTGACTGAAAACTGTCTGCCCATCCTTGCCATTCCTGAATACTCTCAGAAAATGTTTTAAGTACAAACCTCGGTAATTGAACTGCAGATCTGTTAACCTTAACTTCACAAACACCATTTGTTGAGGGTTGTGTTTCATTATTAGACCTGGTCTCTAACTGTACTGAGCTGCTAAACTCTTTTGCTCTGTGGCATACTTTAATTATATCATCAATAATCTTTTCAAAGTAGATTATGTTATTTTCTATTTCATCCTCTTCTATACTGTAAGAGCCTCAATTTTAACATTTACTTCGCTTACAGCAGTGATGGCGAACCTATGACACGCGTGTCAGCAGTGACACGCTGCAGGGTTTCAGGTGACACGCGATGGATGTTGAAAATGTTTGGTATTCTGATGAAAAACTGCAATAAATCGTCTACGCCCTAGTACTTTCGATTAATAAGTCAGCTATCTATGATTTTGTAGTTAAATTTAAAATGCATGTATGCAAGTGACACACTTGGATAAAAAGGTTCGCCATCACTGGCTTAGAGCAACCTTTTTAGTTTCTAATATGGAAAGCTGCGCAGTCACTAAGCTTAAATCCTCTTGCTCTATGGCAGAATCTAGAGTGGCAATGACCTTTGTAATTAGACCTTTGTAGGCGCTTCTCCTTTTTTTAAACTTGTTCAATTCAGCTGCACTCATCTTCAATGCAAACAACAATTGGGCTCAATGCCAAATAAGCTGAATTGGCAAAAATACTTAACCAAACTGATGAAACTCAAATTTTGCTTTTTTTCAAATAAAATGAATTGCTTGGTTGAGGTACTGACCAACCACCAGTATGGAATATCAAATTTTCCACCCAAGTGACTGGCGCACTGAAGTCTGCAACCTTCGCCTACGAACAATAAACCAAAATTAACCAAACCGGTAAAATGTAGGCCCAAAACAACGGCAGACTAGTGGCCAAGTTTCGCAATTGGGCGACCAAACTTTCTACCCTGGGACCTTAACTCAATTATGCTCAACCCGTCCAGGCCCAACTTGGGCTACAATTTGCACAATCAGAACTTTGCCGGAAAATAGTCACTGACTCAGTCTTGGGCTAGAATCCGGTTTCGAAGGACCATGTTATTTTATATTTTATTGGGTTCAGAATCCCAGCTGAGCAGTGAACGGCCAAGCTCTGAAAGGCCAGTTCAACCTACAGTCCAAGTTAAGCTAGACTAAAAACTTACGGACTTGGAGATCCTATTAGATCTTACCTCAGGGTTGCTGACTCGATGTGGGCCTACCTTAGGCCTCAGTTGCATAAAATTAAGATAAAAAACAAAAGAGGCACTATTTATGGTCTTCTTTCTAGACCTTGCAACAACAACACAACCTGCACCATTGCACGATGCAACAATCTTGTATCTAAACAACCAAACTAAATTGCAAGAGAACTCTCTATGAGACCACGCCCTGTAAGCGCCGCATTCAACAAACGAGTAGGAAGGACGCGCAGTGCCCCAAAAAATGATGCCACAAGAGTGCCCAAATAATGATGCCTGATGCCACAAGAGCCCAAAAATGCTAGCTCTAAAGTAAGTGAATTTTTCACTAACCTTACAATTATGAGATGGTTATATATACACACCTTAACTTAATATATACAAGCAATGCTGCATGAATTAGCTTAGTCATCATATCGCCTTGGGACAACAATGGCTCTTCCTCTTCTAGATTTTCTAACAATACGAAGGAAAAAATGGGTGATCCTATAGACTTACAAACGAACGACTAAATTTGGATCACCTGAAAATCAGGGCCCCCAACCTTCTTTAGTTAGCTTTATAAGGCTAACTAACGAAAATATCATGACCTAACCTAACCAATCGTCAAGGACATACAGTTGACCTAACGATTAGTTAGGTTAGGTCGTGATATTTTCGTTAGTTAGCCTTATAAGGCTAACTAAGGAAGGCTGGGGGCCCTGATCTTCAGGTGATCCATAAATTTTAACTATATGTGTAAATAAAAATTTAATGTAAAGCAAGAACGTTATCTAAAATTTGAGTCAAATTTTCTAATTGACTTTCAAAAAAGCGTCTTTTCGGTTTGGTGGACTGCTACAGATTTATACGAAACTTAACAAATCAATTATTTACAGATTTGATCCTAAGAAAATGTAAATTAAGTTAGGTCAGGTTAAGTTAGGTTAGGCTAGGTTAGGTTAGGTTAAGTTACGTTAGGAATTAGACATTTCCTTAGGAGAAAGTTTGTAAATAATTGATTTGCTAAGTTTCGTAAAAATATGTAGCAGTCCACCAAAAAGAAAAGATCCCCCAAAACTATTAGCAAATATTTGAATTTTAAGTGAATAAACTGTACAAAAATAGCAAAAATAGGAAACAACAAGGATTTTCCGTTTCATGTACTGTTTCCGACTTTGTTGAAAATAAGATATTTAATATAGAGTTTTACGCTGATTTAAAAAATGTAAGTCTATTTTTGGAGACATGAGCGGTTCAAAAGTTATGCCCGGTTAGGTCAACTGAATGCCCGGTTAGGTCAACTGTATGCCCTTGATGATTGGTTATGTTGTCGTGATATTTTCGTTAGTTTTAACGAAAATATCACAACTTAACCTAAACAATCGTTGAGGGCATACAGTTGACCTAACCTGGTATTCAATTAACCTAACCGGGCATTGTATCCCATACAAAATTACAATAACAAACATAACTTTTGAACCGCTCATTTCTCCAAAAAACGACTTACATTTTTTAAATTAGCGTAAAAATCTACATTAAATATATTATTTTCAACAAAATCGGAAACAGTACATGAAACGGAAAGATCCAACAAGAACAACAACAACATGCATCCCTCATTCCCTTATCTGTAGGAGGCTCCATGAGGGAACAGGAGAGAGATACGGGACACCTTCTTCCTCCACATCAAGCGCCGCTTCTCCCGCCTCCGGAGAGATCTCCCTCTGTCCCTCGGTATTAAACTTTACAGTGCATTTACTTATCTTAAGGATTTAGTTCTATGACGAAGTCAGGGACAGTCATAATGCCTTAACTTAGTAAAGTTTAAACTACCTAATTTAACCATGACCTTTTTTTTTATGAGGAAGGAGGGGCCAAGGGCCCTAAACGGGATAAGACAACAATAATGTCCACAACCACGATTTTCATGTCATAATTTTATCTTTTCCAAAACATACTCATGAAGCCATATTGCTTTACTAGAAAAAAAATGTCCATACCATCTGCTAGAAATTCGTAGAAAGCGTTCCCAGCTATAATTTTCTGGTATGTGTCTATTTTATTATGACACTGATTTCACCTATACACCAAACTCGCATATATCGAAACAGCAGAATAAATGTCTGCGAATTATCGATAATAAGAGATAACGATTTATAATTTGAAGTCTCAAGGAAATCTAATACATTTCACTAATTAAAATTAAAATAATTTTAAAGTTTTAATCAAGATGTGTGTATATATATATACAGAGAGAGAGAGAGAGAGAGAGAGAGAGAGAGAGATTGAAGCGTTCAACGGAACTATTTCATCTGTCATTACTGTGCAATTTAAATTAATTTGTAACAGTTCAAAATATGAAACGAAAACGAGAAGAACAGAAACTGCAACAACATGCAGATTTCATTGTATGTCACTGTGACACATTTTGCTATCATTTCAATGCATACAACTCTAAATTTAATTTCAACACGAAATTCTTGATGTCGCTACACGTAAATCCTGAACTTTCAGTTTCTAATTTTGCAGTTAACCCTTTAACGCCGACCGTTACCTTATGGCAACATGAGCTTGACAATCGATTTTGAGTCCTACGATCTGAATTCTGAGCCTTACGATCTGAATATTAGAGGTTATTTCGGCTTGAACAGGAAAACAATTTAAAATAATTTCATAACTCACGCATGAAAGAGTTAACTTTTATTATATATATATATATATATATATATATATATATATATATATATATATGTTCTTAATGATCCCTTTCAATGGAGCGAAAATCACAATGCCCTTAGTTACTTGATAACAAATTTAACTCTTATTATTTTTTTGTTTAATTTCAACCCATTATATTCTATTCTCCTAAGAATGCAGAAGTAAAGATGCAGGTGTTTATATATATATATATAAATATATATATATAAATGATAATGATTGGGGTTGTTTAACCTCCTTCGCAAAATCTAAGGTCATATGACGGAGGGGACCTACTAAAGCTTTACGTGGGATCCGAACCACGGGTCGCTACATAATCTGGACGCGGAGGACGGTCTCCCATCGAACTACTACCCAGACCCAATGTCGCTTAACTTCGATGATCTCCGGGAAGCGGTGCTACGACACTGTCCACGACGTAGCCCTTATTGACCGAGTAATTGATCCCCCAATTACTAGGGGGTTACCAGGTCCCCCAGCAGGGCCCACAATTAATGGAGGGTCAATAAAACTATAGAAAAGAACGCAGCCATGAAAATCTTAAGCTTCGCATTCGAACCCATTGTGTGAAGATTTGTGAAGCTCAAGATTTTCACCGTAGGACCTACTTTAGCTAGTTTACCTAAATCTCGCCAAGCCCTCCTGTGTAGACTAATCGGGTAAGGGGTTTACATAGTTTTGGGGATGTAAAAAGATATTCTATGATTATAAATAGCCATTTTCTGGAGATAAACAAGATTATATGACTAAGAGATAAATTGACGAGATATTTAGCACTAAATAGCAATTATGAAAATGAATACTAAAACCAGTTAAGTAAAAACACCTTTAATTTATTAACTAAAAACAATATTTAAATTAAATGCAAAAAACCACTTTTTTCTACGTGAAGGTCAAAATATGAAAATAAAAACCCACTCTAATAGACAGAGTTTATTTCCACGACAGTTTCGACGCCCACTGGCATCCTCCTCGGGTGGATACACCCGAGGAGGATGCCAGTGGGCGTCGAAACTGTCGTGGAAATAAACTCTGTCTATTAGAGTGGGTTTTTATTTTAATATTTAAATTGAATACAAAGAGTAAACTCATTAATATATCTTATATATTAATTATATTATATTAAATTATATTAAAATTAAAATCATTAATGATAAAATAAAAATAATTGGATATGAGGGGAAAGAAATTAAGAAAATAAATAAAAATATAATTTAGAGTGATTAAGAAATTATAAAATTTAATCAAATTTACTCAATTAATATCTTATTTAAAGACTTGAATTAATTCATAATTATGTTGAAATAAAAATTATGTAAAATAATTGTAATTTATAATAAATTATGTAATATTTTTTTAAGTAATTAATAATTAAAGCTAATGAAAGCTTGACTGTATAATTAATTATAAAAACAAGTAGGAATAATTAACAGAAAAGAGAAAAGATTGTAAAAAAAAACCAGATAACGAAGTACATTTTTTTATATCGTAAGGATTGGGGCTAAGGGCGAGCCCCCGCAAAAGTGATCCCTCCACAGAAGACAGAGAAAGCCAAAAACAAGGTTCCAAGACTCAATGATGTAATTTTTTTTAATAGAATTTTGAAAAGGTTTTGTATTGTGAAAGATGCATGTATGTGTAGGGAGGAATAGCGTGTGTTTGAGAGCGTGTTGGACTGCTCACAGGGTAGATGAGACACGAAAAAAAGATCAGCTAAGGAGGTAATAATAAATAAAAGAAATTGGTTCTTCATGTTTTCTCAAATAATTTCGTCTAGTTGCCTGGAGTAGAACTTCTACGCGAAAATGAAGATTGTAGATAAGAAGAGGTCTACAGACGCATACATTAAAAAAAACAACAACAACTTTACATCCTCTCCAATAGGAAGTGACATCTTCAAATGTTTCAAGTTCATCTTCGGTGCTACTATAGTGTGATTCCTATCTCGATTCGGCGGTCTACCTTTTAATTATAGCTTCTTACCTTGTTTACTAATTGCTTGTTTACATTCCAATGTCCATCGCCCTTGACGATTGGTTAGGTTTAGTCATGATATTTTCGTTAGTTTTAACGAAAATATCGTGACTAAACCTAACCAATCGTAGGTAGACCACATACTATAGTAGCACCGAAACTATTTTTTAAATAAATAAAATTGAATAATAAATAGCATTTTATATTTATTATATTTTCATTTATACCTTGGATAGGAATCACACTCTACAGTACTGTAGTTTCGAACCAAAACGGGTAGGAATCACCCTATAGTATCGAAGTCACCGGTAGGAATCACGCTATAGTAGTACCTCATCTTCATATGTTTCATGGAAAATGCTTTCCTTGTTATTGGTCCATGTTTCTTTTTACTTGCTTTTTCTTCTTGTTCCTTCTGGTTGGCTGTGTGCTCGTTTGTACTTGTAACTCTGCATATTTCATGTATGAACTTACATTCTTCTCATCGTGCCAGTGCACAAACGTAATGAACAAAGGTTCCAATTCAATTTGTTTGCCAAGAATCAAGAAGGAACTCCACAGTATGAAAATTGTTCTAGTCACTCACAAACATGCGAACAACAGCGGTTCCGGCAGTAAACGGTTCCGGCAGTAAGACTATAATTTATTTTATTATATATATTTTCCTATTTTTACGCAGGAAGGAGGGGCCAAGGGGGAATGTTCGCAAAAACGCCCTCCCCGAGTCCCCGTAGACGAAGAAGAGAGCAAAATGTCTGTTCTGGTTTCTTGCATGAGTCCTTTCAAGTATGTGACTTCTTCAGGAAATGGTTTGGTTTAAGGCCCTGAATGTTGGCTATGATTATTTTTATTTTTAGCTTTCGTTTCCGCTGGTGGTGCATGTTTCGTTGCCTTGTGATTCTCCGAGAATTCTCTCTTTATCTATTTCGATAACCGTTGTCTCGATATCGCATGTAATGTCTTTCTGTATGTCTTCTGTACGGCTCTCGGATCCCTGTATTTGTCAGTTCGCTTTGTATTTACGGGATGGTATTTAATAGTTGAATTGTGTTGGCCACATCTAAAAAATTGGTAGCCTTGTTTGTTGCTGGTTTTGTCCGCTCGCCTGTCGCATTCCTTTGAGGGTATTGGTAATGGCATTTTTGCCCGTATTTGCATCTCCCATAACTTGCATAAGTTTTACAGATAGTAAGTAACCTACTTGCATTTGTTTCCAAATTTGCAATATACATTTTTGTAATGGAAGTTACATAAAGTGGGATGTGCATAGATACACTGGCCATCCATGTATCTGCAATGCCCTTTTGCATAATATTTACATGATATTTTCTACGTTCCTAGTTCTTGGCGTTTTTTTATTTTCTGTTTTTAGTTTTTATCGTCATTTTATCATTATCATCATCATCATTATTTTATCATTATCATTATTATTAATATCATTATCATTTTTTACGTTTTTAGTTCTTGGCGTTTGTTTATTTTCTGTTTTTAGTTTTTATCGTCTTTTTATCATTATCATCATTATTATTTTTATCATTATCATTATTATTAATATCATTATTATTTTTTACGTTCCTAGTTCTTGGCGTTTTTTTATTTTCTGTTTTTAGTTTTTATCGTCTTTTTATCATTATCATCATTATTATTTTTATCATTATCATTATTATTAATATCATTATCATTTTTTACGTTTCTAGTTCTTGTCGTTTGTTTATTTTCTGTTTTTAGTTTTTATCGTCTTTTTATCATTATCATCATTATTATTTTTATCATTATCATTATTATTAATATCATTATCATTTTTTACGTTTCTAGTTCTTGTCGTTTGTTTATTTTCTGTTTTTAGTTTTTATCGTCTTTTTATCATTATCATCATTATTATTTTTATCATTAGCATTATTATTAATATCATTATCATTTTTTACGTTTTAGTTCTTGTCGTCTGTTTATTTTCTGTTTTTAGTTTTTATCGTCTTTTTATCATTATCATCATTATTATTTTTATCATTATCATTATTATTAATATAATTATCATTTTTTACGTTTCTAGTCCTAGTTCTTGTCGTTTGTTTATTTTCTGTTTTTAGTTTTTATCGTCTTTTTATCATTATCATCATTATTATTTTTATCATTATCATTATTATTAATATCATTATCATTTTTTACGTTCCTAATTCTTCTTGTCTGTTTATTTTCTGTTTTTAGTTTTTATCGTCATTTTTTACGTTTCTAGTTCTTGTCGTTTGATTATTTTCTGTTTTTAGTTTTTATCGTTTTTTATCATTATCATCATTATTATTTTTATCATTATCATTATTATTAATATCATTATCATTTTTTACGTTTCTAGTTCTTGTCGTTTGTTTATTTTCTGTTTTTAGTTTTTATCGTCTTTTTATCATTATCATCATTATTATTTTTATCATTAGCATTATTATTAATATCATTATCATTTTTTACGTTTTTAGTTCTTGTCGTCTGTTTATTTTCTGTTTTTAGTTTTTATCGTCTTTTTATCATTATCATCATTATTATTTTTATCATTATCATTATTATTAATATAATTATCATTTTTTACGTTTCTAGTCCTAGTTCTTGTCGTTTGTTTATTTTCTGTTTTTAGTTTTTATCGTCTTTTTATCATATATCATTATTATTTTTATCATTATCATTATTATTAATATCATTATCATTTTTTACGTTCCTAATTCTTCTTGTCTGTTTATTTTCTGTTTTTAGTTTTTATCGTCTTTTTATCATTATCATCATCATTATTATTTTTATCATTATCATTATTATTAATATCATTATCATTTTTTACGTTTCTAGTTCTTGTGGTCTGTTTATTTTCTGTTTTTAGTTTTTATCGTCTTTTTATCATTATCATCATTATTATTTTTATCATTATCATCATTATTAATATCATTGTCATTTTTTACGTTTCTAGTTCTTGTGGTCTGTTTATTTTCTGTTTTTAGTTTTTGTCGTCTTTTTATCATTATCATCATCATTATTATTTTTATCATTATCATATTATTAATATCATTATCATTTTTACGTTTCTAGTTCTTGTGGTCTGTTTATTTTCTGTTTTTAGTTTTTGTCGTCTTTTTATCATTATCATCATCATTATTATTTTTATCATTATTATTATTATTAATATCATTATCATTTTTTACGTTCCTAGTTCTTGTCGTTTGTTTATTTTCTGTTTTTAGTTTTTATCGTCTTTTTATCATCATCATCATCATTATTATTTTTATCATTATCATTATTATTAATATCATTATCATTTTTTACGTTTCTAGTTCTTGTCGTCTGTTTATTTTCTGTTTTTACTTTTTGTCGTCTTTTTATCCTTATCGTCGTTAGGCAGTTTTTACCATATCGCAGATTGTATTCGTTCCTGTTCTTTCTGTTACAGTAATGGCTTCTTTTCGCGTTATATAGCAAATAATAATTATCCCAAATCTTTCTGAGGAACTTCACAAATCTTGACAAGGGTTACTGAACTCATTATCAGTACTCAAAATGCATTAGAGATGTTACAGGTCATTTCTCTTAATACATCTCTAATTCCAAAGATTTTTAAAGCTTTTCATCTCTTTTTGGCAATGCTATATACGGATCTCACGAAGGACCCCGCCAAAAAGTATGGACCATTTGGATTCGGCCTCTGCCCTCTTATACGAATACACGACGGTGGAAATTCTACGGGTCTTTTGAGTAAGTTGTCAATTGCAATGTAATAAATATGACCTAAAAATAGTGAAGCGTCTTGGAAAAGGTGTTTATCACTTCAAAAATATTTATTGCTCTTGAAATTAAAGGCAGAAATATGTATCATATTTTTAAATGAAATATTTGTATACCACTGAAAGTTTAATAATGCGTTTATTGCCTGTTTTATGAGGATGGCCAACATATTTTTAAAAGTTGGCTTATGAAAACATAATTCATTATAATAATATTAAATTCGTAAGCTAAACATAAATAGGGTGTGCGTATACACACACACACACACACACACACACACACACACACACATATATATATATATATATATATATATATGGGATGAACAATGAATAACTCCTACATCCATATAATCCTTATGTTCATTCGTATACTTCGTATATTTATATAATCCTTATATTCTTATTCATATATTCATTTTTACATATGAAGCCCAAAATCGTATCAAGCTGGCACGAGTTTGGATAAAACTTTGATTTGCTTTCTATTTTATAATTGGTGAATTATTTCTTTGTAAACTATGTAATCATTTTGTATATAGACCAAATCGTATAACGCTGACACAAGTTTGGATACATTTTTTATTTGCTATTTTATAATTGGTGAATTATTTGTCTTTAACAACTTGATAATTTTCGTAGACTTAGTTTAATAATGTAATCTTATTCATTTCCTGTATACATTCTCTCTTCGTTGTAAAAGATGAAGTCATGTCCTGCTTAACGTTTTAATTCTCAAATCTTAAGCATTTAATTTTTGCTCATGTGCATGTTTGTTTGTAATTCGTGATGGAAGGCATATTTCAATTTCCATTTTTAGTTAACTCGGCAGATCTTGATAACATCAGATCCGTCAATATATCGGTTTAAAATAAAAATATGGCTTCCTCTTGCTTAGCAATCTAGACATTGATACAGCAAAAATATTTGGTTTTGTCTTTAAATGTTTTGCAAAGTAAATCAGCCTATTGAGAATAAAAAAATAAAAAAAACAGATCAGCTTTAAATAATAATGACGTCAGTAGGAAGTTCAGTATAAAAGCCCATAAAATTTCTCCACTGTTCATTCTGACTAGACTGATCTAACTTAGAGGCTGAGCATTACCCGTAACATTTTAGCAGTAAATTACCGTAAGAAAAAGCCTTTATCTTTTCCATCGAGTCTTGCTCTCTTCAGAGAACTTTGTCTTAAATAGAGAAAAATAATTTCCCGATACGTTATAAGAAGAATCGGGGAACCTTCAGATAATTTAGTTAGGCCTCACAGAATCCTCCGATCCATTACAAGAAGAAATCGGAGAGTAGTATAAGGGAAACTTCTGCGATTTCCTATATGGTATCAGCTACTCCAGAGTAACAAATCCGTTGCTGCCACCTAACCAGAACCCCCGACAACTTCGAACTGACCAAGGCCATAGACGGAGGGGTTATATATATATATATATATATATATATATCGTAAAGAACGACGCTTGTATAGGAGATATTCCGCGCAAGACGAGAGAGAGAGAACGAAACAAATGAAAAAATGAGGTAACCACCTGGGAATCGAACCCGGGATCTTCCGATTGCCGGTCAGACGCGATACCATTACACCATGGGCCTCACTCTTCCAAATGCCGTAATTCTTCTACATACTCGCAGAAACCAATGCCCCAAGGGGGCACCTCCCGCATGCCGTAACATTATATACATTCAACTGCAAAGAACACGCAGTATAAATAACGTAAAGAACGACGCTTGTATAGGAGATATTCCGCGCAAGACGAGAGAGAGAGAACGAAACAAATGAAAAAATGAGGTAACCACCTGGGAATCGAACCCGGGATCTTCCGATTGCCGGTCAGACGCGATACCATTACACCATGGGCCTCACTCTTCCAAATGCCGTAATTCTTCTACATACTCGCAGAAACCAATGCCCCAAGGGGGCACCTCCCGCATGCCGTAACATTATATACATTCAACTGCAAAGAACACGCAGTATAAATAACGTAAAGAACGACGCTTGTATAGGAGATATTCCGCGCAAGACGAGAGAGAGAGAACGAAACAAATGAAAAAATAGGTAACCACCTGGGAATCGAACCCGGGATCTTCCGATTGCCGGTCAGACGCGATACCATTACACCATGGGCCTCACTCTTCCAAATGCCGTAATTCTTCTACATACTCGCAGAAACCAATGCCCCAAGGGGCACCTCCGCATGCCGTAACATTATATACATTCAACTGCAAAGAACACGCAGTATAAATAACGTAAAGAACGACGCTTGTATAGGAGATATTCCGCGCAAGACGAGAGAGAGAGAACGAAACAAATGAAAAAATGAGGTAACCACCTGGGAATCGAACCCGGGATCTTCCGATTGCCGGTCAGACGCGATACCATTACACCATGGGCCTCACTCTTCCAAATGCCGTAATTCTTCTACATACTCGCAGAAACCAATGCCCCAAGGGGGCACCTCCCGCATGCCGTAACATTATATACATTCAACTGCAAAGAACACGCAGTATAAATAACGTAAAGAACGACGCTTGTATAGGAGATATTCCGCGCAAGACGAGAGAGAGAGAACGAAACAAATGAAAAAATGAGGTAACCACCTGGGAATCGAACCCGGGATCTTCCGATTGCCGGTCAGACGCGATACCATTACACCATGGGCCTCACTCTTCCAAATGCCGTAATTCTTCTACATACTCGCAGAAACCAATGCCCCAAGGGGGCACCTCCCGCATGCCGTAACATTATATACATTCAACTGCAAAGAACACGCAGTATAAATAACGTAAAGAACGACGCTTGTATAGGAGATATTCCGCGCAAGACGAGAGAGAGAGAACGAAACAAATGAAAAAAATGAGGTAACCACCTAGGAATCGAACCCGGGATCTTCCGATTGCCGGTCAGACGCGATACCATTACACCATGGGCCTCACTCTTCCAAATGCCGTAATTCTTCTACATACTCGCAGAAACCAATGCCCCAAGGGGGCACCTCCCGCATGCCGTAACATTATACATTCAACTGCAAAGAACACGCAGTATAAATAACGTAAAGAACGACGCTTGTATAGGAGATATTCCGCGCAAGACGAGAGAGAGAGAACGAAACAAATGAAAAATGAGGTAACCACCTGGGAATCGAACCCGGGATCTTCCGATTGCCGGTCGACGCGATACCATTACACCATGGTGTATTTATACTGCGTGTTCTTTGCAGTTGAATATTATATATATATATATATATATATATATTTTCGCATTGTTGGTTTTTCAAATAATTTTTCAGGATCAACCTGAGTTTTACCCTTCTGCAGCATCCAACACTAGGAGAAGGAGAGCGTTGCTTTCTGTTCTTATCCTCCCCTGATACGCATGTCTGGTTAGAGGTTTTACACAGGAGCCCTTCGAGTTGGTTTTTAAAGGTATGTATGTTGATGTACTGGTTGGTGTTCCTCAGTTCTTTCAGCAGCTCATTAAAGAGTTTTGAGCCTCGTATTCTGAGAGTACTTTCCATCTTCCTTTTTTATGACCTTCTGTCTCACGGCATCTGGGATAGTACAGAATTTTCCTGTTCTCTCATTCCATTACGTTTTTATTTCATTTCTAAAGTTTGGCACATACTTATCGAGTATTTTACATACGTACACTGTTCTTTCCAAGGAACAGAGTTCAAGGATTGTAGTTCTCAGCTTTCGTTTCTTCTATGTTAAAATGAAAGTTCTTTGTATGGCTTCCATGTTTGTTTCCATTATTTTTCTCTGTTATAACTTTAATGTTACAGTGTATAACTTTAATGTCACAGTGTTTGCTGAATTCTGTAGCCGATGACTTTATTATTCTAAGCTCTTTGATTTGTGAGTTTGGTGATATTTGGTTGTCTTGTAGTGTTTGGCAACTTTTCTCTTGTAGCTCCTTATCGTTACCATATATTACGAGTTGGAATATTTCTTCGTTGGACTTCATATTGTTGTTTTTTGCCAATTTGAATAAGGTATCTGTATCATTTTGTAATTTTTCTGTATCATCTTCATTTGATATTTCTTTACATACATTTAAATTGTCCTTCAAGCAAGATACGGTGCTGTTTTTAATATCTGCATCTATGTCTGCAGGCATTATTATAAACAGCAAGGGAGCTAATACTGTACCTTGTGGAGCAGAGCTGACGACCTCTGAGATATCCGATTTAAATCCATTTACTAATATTCCTTGTGTTCGTTGGATCAGGAACTTAGATATCCATAATTCCAGCTGTTCAGTAATTTCTGTTTCCTTAAGTTTATTTGCTATGATCCCATGATCTCATTTATCGAGGGCTTCAGCGAAATCAGTATACATTACATCTACAGCGTGTCCCGTAAGTCTGGAACCATAGGGCAAAATAAGTAATTCATGTTTTTCCGTTTATGCAAGTGCTCATGATGTCTTTGAGTAAGGAAGAACGCATCCAGGTAATTCTGCTCGTAGGAAATCGGAGTCAGAGGGAGGTCGCTGAAGAATTTAACAGATTGCACCCGGGCCGCGCTCCGATAACACACAGCTGTGTCGGCAAACTTGTAGCAAAGTTCAGGGAAACGGGATCCAGAGGAGATAAACCACGCAGTGGACCTCCGAGGACATCCACCGACGATGACACAGCCGCTACCATCATTGCTCATTTCACAAACAGCCCCCAAAAGTCTCTTCGGCGTTTTTATTGCCATTTTTATCATTTTGCCCTATGGTTCCAGACTTACGGGACACCCTGTATATTCAGAATTCGACAAAAATGCTTCTATGCAGTACTTTCTTTTGGTGGTCCAACAATTCTTATAAGCATGACCTTCCTGCTCTGGATTAATGTTGTTTTGGAGTGTAGTTTTTTTTCTCGGTAATAAGCAATTTTGTACAGAGTACTTTATAGGTGGGAGGTCCCTTTTCGAGGGGATTCAAAATCGATTATAGTAGATTCATGTCCGTATCTCTTTGATTATTTCCTATTTTTTCTCGGATTTGGAGGTGCTGAAAACACTGTTGAATTGTTCCTTAGAGAGTTTCATATATATTTTTTTCCTCTGGATCATTTATATATTCGTTTTAGCCATCTTTTAACCATCTTTTAGCCATCTTTTGATATATACCAGGTGTCCCAAAAAGTAACTATTTCTTAGTTAAAAAAGGAAACTAAACACACAAATATAAACGCAACAGGTAGGTACGTAAAACGTAAGAGTTTATTAACCTCAATTAAAAAACATGTTTAGTGTAATTGCCATTTTTTTCTGACACAATATTCAACCTTACACAAATGTTTGACATAATTTTTGGAAAAAGCTCAGCTGGGATCAGGCCTTCTCAGAGGTCCAGAGAGGTCCGGGTCACTTCCAGCTTTTGAGGCCCATAGCTAAACCCAATTATTACTTTCACTGCAAAATAGTATATTCAAACCTGAGTTTTAAATTGGAGACCCCCCCCCCCCTTAGGCTTGAGGCCCAGGCCAAATTCATAGCCCCCCCCCCCCTTCTAATAGGCCCTGACTGGGATGTTGTTGATTACCTCATAGACTTTGATCTTTAGGTCTTCAAGTGTCTTAAACTTGGTAGAATAGATCCTGTCTTTTATGTAACTCCCTCATAAAGGTCAGAGGGGTTGAGGTCAGGTGAGTATGTCGGCAATTACAATGGGAACTGCAAGGGAATTACAAAGAAAATTAATCGCCCGGAAAAATGCTTTCTCTAAAAAGTTGCGATTCTCGCAAACAGTGTGTGTGGACTGTGGAGGGTGCTCCATCCTACTAAAACCACTGTGAATCTGGAGTAATGCAATTATATCTTTTACGGCCCAAACTAATTAGTTGTAGTAAGTAGAAATCTCGTAGCATCTGACGATATGAGTTAGGAAAAGTTATTGTCTTAAGTATGAAATGATGAAAGAACTATTTTAATATACAATATTTAGTAGTTATTAAGTAATATGAAAGATTAGAAATGTATAGGTATAGGCCTATAAGTATATACGGAATAAAAAAACCCGATCTCTTGTTCCTTTTTTGAAGAAGAAACCTCAACACAAAAAAAAATACACATCCATTATATTATAATAACGAACGAGTCAAAATAGGGATATTTTTGGGGGACACTGTACACACACACATACACACACACACACACACACACACACACATATATATATATATATATATTATATATATATATATTATAAACTGTAGGATGAAAATGAAACATTCTTTCCAAATACTTTCGAGTTTATTTGAATTCTTCCTGAAGAGGAGTTGACATAAATTCGAAAGTACTCGGAAGGGATGGAAGGAAGGTTTTATTTTTTCTTTAAAGAAATTCATGTGTTTAATGTAAATCTGAGCTATATATATTATATATATATATACATATACACACGGTATATATATATATATATATATATACACACACACCTTGGTTAACCTTGGTTTAGCTTCCGCCCGAATTGTTCATTCTGACAAAGATCAAGCTTGTCACTCCATCTTAAAACTTTCAAACTTTCAAATCCGAATCCAGCAGAAACCCTTGGAATCCGGATTTGGATTCGCCTACTATGATACTATATATATATATATATTATATATATACTGTATATATATATATATATATATATACACACACACACACACACACCCTACCAAAATTCAAGCCTAGGACCGGTTGAGTAGAAACCGTGGGCACTACCACTCTGCTAAACAAGGTAAAAGTTAACACAACCTGGCGCATAGTTCAAATAACCGAGTGAACACTTATGGTAACGCTTTCGCAACCAGAGGTGTTTCAGGTGCGTGATCAGTCATGATATTACAGCTATGAGACCCAAGTGTTATAGTTCAGATCAGATAGAGTTTAATTAAATGGTGTCATGGCTCGAGTGCAGGGGCTAACACATAAAACCCCCTGTTCTCGAAAGCGTTATGCGTTGCCTGAGGTGCTGAAATATGCACCAAGTTATGTTAGCTTTCACCTTGTCGTAGCACAATATATAGCGTCTTTGACTTCTACATTAAAGGTCCTGAGTTCGAATCGTGGTGAAGTAAATTTCGACTTATGCAAATTTATTCGTGGGTGATCACAGTACACCATGAAAATCTCTGTGTATTGCTTAATAATGATAATTGATTGCATTCAGGTCTCGCAACATTTTCTAGTTAGAAGCGCGCAAAATCTAATTTAAGTCTTAATACAGAAATTTTTCGTTGGAACCCGATTAACTAACCAACTAAAATGTCTTACTTAGCCAAAGAATGCAAGGTTGTGTTTCTTTTTAATTTTACGAAATGAAATCTATAAATAAGCTTGGAAAATAACCATTTTTGGTTGTAATATTAATTTTTTCCTTCTGTTCCAAGCGATTTTGGAAGTTTTATTATTTCTGTACTCGTTTTTAAGCCAGTAATTGACTGTTTTTAACCGTTTTTAACTGTTTATCCACGTCCATGTTTGTTATATTATCATCATTTTTTCATTTTCCTCCTTTATTTTATATATATATATATATATATATATATATATATATCGTTCATTTCTTTCATTTCCTTCCTCTGTCTCTCTGTCTCCGCGTGTGTGTCCTCTCTCTGTGTCTCTCTGTCTCTGTCTCTCTCTCTCTCTCTCTCTATCTCTCTCCTCTTTTATTCTTTCTATATATATATTTCGTGCATTTCTTTCATTTCCTTCCTGTGTGTGTGTGTGTGTGTGTGTGTCTCTCTCTCTCTCTCTCTGTCTCTCTGTGTCTCTCCTCCTTTATTCTTTCTATATATATATATTATAATATTATATATATATATATATATATATATATTTCGCTCATTTCTTTCATTTCCCTTCCTCTGTCTCTCTGTCTGTGTGTGTGTGTGTGTGTGTGTGTGTGTGTCCTCTCTCTATGTCTCTGTCTCTCTCTCTCTGTCTCTCTCTGTGTCCTCTCCTCCTTTATTCTTTCTATATATATATTTCGTTCATTTCTTTCATTTCCTTCCTCTGTCTCTCTGTCTCTGTGTGTGTGTGTGTCTCTCTCTCTCTGTATCTTTGTCTCTGTGTGTGTGTGTGTGTGTGTCTCTCTCTCCTCTCTCTCTCTCTCTCTGTCTCTCTCTGTTTCTTTCTTTCTTCTCGTACTGTATAACTCATGTTATTAATTAATTTCCAAGCTATTAACTTCCGAAGTACAGCTGAAATAATTCACCTTCAAAGGGTAAAAATACGAATAATTTGGATTTGGGGGCGGGAAGGGGGGCCTTTCTGACATAGTTTGAAGATTAAAGTCTTGATATCGAGAAGAGTCTCTCAAGTCTAGATCAAAATCTCTTTCATCTCTGAGAGCCGGAAGAAAAAAAGTGACCTTTTTTAATCTCTTATATTTACATTGATGTTTTAACCCCAAAATGTAAAAAATGCTTTGCGGAAATTAATTAGCGGTAAAGATGGGTTAATTTTTGTAACAACACCTGTGTAGAGACACTAACCAACACTAGCCCCGACCATGAACGACAAAATATTTGCTACTGCGAAGTTGAATGAAGGCCATAAATTTAAGAAGAAAATAAATTTGAATCTGAAAATAAAACAAAATTTTTGAGAATTTCCTCCTTAATTAAGGAAGAACGGTTTTTTTTTTTCATTCTTTGAAATGCGGCCAAAAACAGCAGTTCTGCAGTTAACTGAACGAAAAGGCGACTATCATTATTTACGAACAGTTTATCCAGTGAAACTCATTGAAATGTGATGAAAGGAGGACCGTAACAATTGTTTCAACCTGCTTCGACAAATATAATAGTTTCACTCGTTTTGTAATGGCCAAAACAATAACAACATGACTTTAAGTGTCTCACATCTGATATATATATATATATATATATATATATACACACACACACACACGCCCAGATAGCACAGTTGATCGATCGACTGCGGATACCTGATTCATATCGTTGAAATAAAATGTGGCTGAAATTTGTGACAGTTCAGAAATTAATATTGATGGTAATTGTTGATGAAACAATATATTGATAAAATAAAAAGTGATTAACATTTCCAAAATACATTTTCTTTAAAGATGAGGATATAATGTTGTTTCTGCATTTACTAAATTATCAATTTACATCAGTACTCAATTTCAACCCTATTTCGACATCTCTATCGAAATTTGTATCATTTACGCTATTTAGAAATTGTCAGGTCACTATCCAGTAATAATATTTCTTTATCATTTTTCGATGTAAGTGTGCTACCTGGGTATATATATATATATATATATATATATTATATAAGTAGTATGGGCCCAAGGTGACGGAGTGGGGGGAAGGGGGAGTAGGGATGTCAGTGCCACGGGGGAAAAGAGGGAGTGGCAAACAAAATTTTTAATCCTGATAAGATCTTTTACTCCTTAAGCCGTTAATGGCTTTTGAAAAAAAAAAAATTTGAATATAATGTGACGTCACAGTATGAGCTATAGAGGCCACCGTTTTAATAGTAAAAATTTTCAAAATTTATAATATGCATAAATATAAATATAAAGTTTAACGGCCACTCTAAAGCCGATGACACCCATTCTCCGTTTCTGCTGTGTTTATGTGTTTATCATAATTTATTAGCAGAGCCCCGCAAATCATTTGCGACCAAATTAGTATTTTATTGCAACATTACTTCTTTTAAATACAGAATTTCTAGTTATTCTTTCACCAAAGACTTTAACAGAATCAAAACTTTTCATTCTAGAAAAAGCTACATAAAACTGTGTGCAAACAGGCTTAGGAAAATAAATACAAAACATTTGCGGTCAAATAAGTATCTTTATGAGGGCAACCCGAGATTAATACAACAGAATTAACAAGACGCCATGGCAACTGTAAGAAAATTTGGGAAACCAGATCTGTTTATTAGTTTACTCGCAATCCAAAATGGACTGAAATTGTTGCGAGATTTTATTCACATGAAGCTAAAAGAACTGCTTCATGATTTAACAATAAATTTGGGTTAGGTTAGGTTAGGTTAGGTTAGGTTAGTATATTCTTAATATGGAGTTGGTCCTCCTTTAGCGGCAATAACAGCTGCAATGCGTCGGGGAATTGATTCATACAGCTTTTGGACAGTGGCTAGAGGAATCCTGAGCCATTATTCGAGCAAACCCCGCTCCAGTTCCTCCAAAGACGCCGGCGGTGGGAATCGGCTTCTGACCTGCTGCTCCAACTGACACCACAGATGCTCGATAATGTTAAGATCCGGAGATTGTGGAGGCCAATCCAAGCGTTCTACTTCACTAACATGCTCTTCAAACCAGTTTTTAACGACCCCAGCGGTGTGGATTGGTGCATTATCATCCTGGAAGACGGCGCCACCATTGGGAAACAGCGTTTGGACCATGGGATGGACCTGGTCAGCCAATATTGACAGATAGACCTGGGCGTTAACCCTACCATGCAGTACTACAGCTGGGCCAAGAGTATTCCACGATATTGCTGCCCAAACCATCACAGATCCGCCTCCATGCTTAACGGTTGGGGTCAGGCAGTCGGGGTCATAAGCATCTTTAGGCTGTCTCCAGACGTAAACTCGACCGGAACATGGAAATAGCGTAAAGGAGGATTCGTCGGAGTAGACTACATTCTTCCACCGGTCCATTGACCAATTCTTATGGTCATTACACCATTTTCTGCGCCGCTCAATGTTGATGTGCGAAAGGAAGGGTTTGGCAATTGCAGCCCTCCCATGGTATCCAGCTCCATGGAGCTCGCGACGTACAGTTCTGGTCGATACCGGGCTTGCAAGATGCTGGTTAAGCTCTGCAGTCACTTTTGGAGCTGTGGTCTTATGGTTCTTTGTCACAATGCGCTTTAGCACCCGGCGGTCTCGATCACACAGCTTCTTCTTGCGTCCACTATTGCATTTGTCGGTGCTTGTCTTTCCATGGTTTTGGTATGCAGACATGACCATAGAGACAGTTCCTTTGGATACATTGAACATCTGAGCGGTTTTCGTCACCGATGCACCAGCCATCCCCGCTCCGACAATTTGCCCTCTTTGGAAGTCTGACAGGTCTTTCATAACTGCTAATTCATAATTCACTCAGATCTGTAAAAACAACGTGAGGGTTATAACATGACGTATACACTCTCTGTTACGCATTTAAATAGGTTTGCCAGTCATTTGACCGTTTACTTTGTGTCTGAGCAGTCCGTAAAGATAACCAGTGAAATCGGCGGGTGTTCATATTATTTTGTCTAACCCCTGTATATATATATAACCTTTTATATATAACCTTTGGGTAGCTTCCGCCCGAATTGTTCATTCTGACGAAGGTCAAGCTTTTCACTCCACCTTAGACCTACAGTTTAACGTGGAATCCGAACCACGCCCCATCAGCAGCCCAGCGCCTTAACCACTATATATATATATATATATATATATATATATATAAAATCATAGGCCAGGTTCTAAGTTAATACTTTTGTAATGGAATGCCACATACTGTAATGTCATACAATATATAGGGTGGCGCAAAAGTCGCGCATCATAGGAATTTTCAGTGTTAACTATAATATATTATTTCTTTTTCTTTTAGGTAGGGGATGGCTGCGAAATTGACGAGAGGGTGAGCTTGGTTTTAATGTATGGAATACCAGGTACAACAAATTAGAACCAAGCTCACCCTCTCGTCAATTTCGCAGCCATCCCCTACCTAAAAGAAAAAGAAATAACGTCGGAGCTTTAAAATTAAATGAATTTTCAGGTCTCATGTAATTTTTCTCAACATGGACATAATTCCTGTCCCGTAAAATTTGGTTTATTTAATACTACGCGCGCGATACTTAATATCTGCTTCATTTAAAAGTAATTTTAGGATCACGTGACGTCATATATCTCATAATAATAACATACGAAAGTGTTTTTATATTCAGTAAAACCAAGTGACCATAATTTTTGTTTCTTTCCGTGAATAAAACCACTGATTTACGAGTTATATTTATTTATATTTAGTATTAAACTAATATATAATTAATGTATGAATCCTTTTTCTCGCGAGTGTAACCCATTTCCATATTAGCCATTTCGTGTTATTCTACCTGCAACAAAAAAAAAAAGGTCCCAAAACAAGACATCAATTTGAACATTTATTTTAGTTCTAATATATATATATATATATATATGTCTCTTAACAAGTGAATTTTTAAATTAATATTTTGTAAAAAGTAAATTTACATTAGGAAATTTTAATTTGACTTTTGAAAAATGAAATATTAATTCCAGCAAATGAGCTTTCGAGTTCACTAATATTTTTATATGTTCAGGTTCAGGTTCAGGTTTATGTTCAGGTTTATGATCAGGTTTATGTTCAGGTTCAGGTTTTGATCAGGTTTATGTTCAGGTTTATGTTCAGGTTCAGGTTTATGTTCAGGTTTGTGTTTAGGTTCAGGTTTATGTTCAGGTTTGTGTTCAGGTTTAATTAGTTTTTCACGTCGTTCGTTCAAACTTTAGAAAAACATTTTTGCGCGGTAACTTTTATGGGCAGTTAATGCGGAAGTCATCTTAACTGTTATAAGTACCAATGGTCTTTAGACTTTGGCTTTCAAGTTGTTTTCCATAATTTCAGAGCAGCGGACATACAGTTAATCCCATTATCCCATTATCTCATTACATGTACAAGTTAAAGTGGGCCCTACGGGCCCGTTTAGTTAGTCCTGCGGTGCTGAGATCTTTGGCCTCAGTGATGGGGGGGGGGGGGGGGTCAATTGTTAAGCTACGCAAAAGTTTCTCGTGAACTTAAAGTAAATATTAAGTTTTCACTGCCTTAATAATTTCTTTTAAAAATCTTCATTATTCGATTTCAACTTTTGAAATAACAGACTCCGCTTCAATTATATGTTTTGCAGACTCTGCCTCAATTATATTTTAACAGACTCTGCCTCTATTTTTTTTACAGACTCTGCCTCAACAAGCCGCGCCCTACGGGTAGGGCTTGTGATCACTTCGTTATCTTTAACGCCGCTCATCTTGATAGATCCGACCCTAACGGGCGACTGAGTGAGAGACATTAGCTCCACCCACTTTACGGTGGTCAGCCAATCATAACAGGCGACTGAGTGAAAGAGATAGTTGTTACTCTGCTCAAAACCGCGCAAAGTGTTTTTATATATAGATAGATAATATAACACTGTACATTTACATTTTACTCGGTTTTCATCATAAGATCTCTTATGGTAACTGTTTCGGCGTTTTCATTACATACTAGTGAACTGCACATTGTACAGGGTGTTCGGAAAGAAACGCAACCCGAAACGGAAAGAAAAGGGTTAGGTTACAATGATATATGCATTCTCCAATGGGTTGCGTTTCTTTTTTAACACCCTGTATTCTGAGCTTATCTCGCAATTAATGTCACTAAAATTGATGTTATACATTATGGCAACCTGCTTTTAGTCTAAATCAAACACACAAATTATTAACACTCCGCATGTTGAATCTAGACATTATGGAGTTATATCCTTCGCCATCGTGTACGAAGCAGGGTTGCAGGTTGGGCTGGGGCCTCATCTCTGGAAAAATATTATTCGACGAATGGCAAAAGAAGCGTCGGACTAGGGTACCGCGCCCCAACGTTGCCTCGAAAGATTTTACAGGTTCTTATGACAGGGTTGGTTAAATGTTAAATGAGAAGACACACGAGTGTATTGGTACAGTTCCAAAAAAATTGTTTGTTGTTTTTTTTCTTTTGGCTCCCTGGCACTACAAACCCCATTTACATGGAAAATGAATATGTACTCAATAAATTATTTGGGATCACCTGAAGATCAGGGCCCCCAGCCTTCTCTAGTTAGCCTTATAAGGCTAACTAACGAAAATATCACGATCTAACCTAACCAATCTTTAGGTCAACTGTACGCCCTTGACGATTGGTCAGGTTAGGTTCGTGATATTTTCGTTAGTTAGCCTTATAATGCTAACTAAAGAAGGCTGGGGGCCCTGATCTTCAGGTGATCTATTATTTGTTTATGTTGTACAAAGAAAAGAATGTGCTGTATATATAAAATAGACTTTCTTTTAATTAAACTTAGACCTATAGGCTACAGTATAGGCCTAATAACTTTTTCAGCTTCTTATATATTTCAAATGAAAATATATAGCCAATAAAAATACTTAACTAAATGTTATAAAACCAGAAAATTATCCAGAATGCGTGTAAAAATTGTGGAAGATTTTATATTAGTTAATGTTAGGCCTAGTCCATCCATAGATCAGTGGTTCCCAACCTTTTTTGTATGGTTACCCAAAATACAATTTTAATCCGGCTCCATTATCCCAATTTTAATCCGGCTCCATTATCCCACTCATTAGATATTATTTTTTATAACTTTGAGATTATTACAATATTATTTTTTTATAACTTTTCGATCGTGTGTCATTACCCCCAGTGGGATAATTTACCCCTAAGTTGGGAACCACTGCCGTAGAACACGAGTCACCAATTAATTTTATCTGCGGTCCGTGTACAATGTACATGTATCTGTAACTACCAAAGACTGCTACCTACATTACACTACTTTATACTACTTTTTTCTTTTGAAATATTTTGTAATGTGACAAAGATTATTTTATTAAAATCATCATAAAATCAACAATTTTAATCTCCCGAATTAAATCTCAATTTAAGCTTTACAAAGAGAACAGAAAAAGTTTGATTGTCATTCTTTTGAAATGTCAAAGTTTGCCTACATTTTAAAGTAAAAGAACATTTCAAACTAAATGTGAAGCCTACTGGTCTCGACTACAATCCCCAAGAACGAGCACCCGCAAAAATGAGCCCCTTAGAAGAAGGAGAGAGCCGAAATCAAGGTCTCTGATGTTCTTAGAACGCTACCTTTTTTTTTTTAACTAATTTTGAAAAGATTTTGTAGTGTGTAAGATAACAGAGGGAAAAGTGTGTTTGAGAGTATGCTGGACTGCTCACAGGGTAAATGAGACACGGAAAAAGATCAGCTAAAGAGGACGGTGACAGGAGAAAAGGGAGTTCCATCACTCTCTGTCTCCTGCCTAACGCAGTAACGCCTCCCTACCCCGGGAGTACTTCCCTGGTCGATAGTGTTTACACTCTCCTCCTGTACTGTAATAAGGCTGCATGATATATAAATTTAAGTGTAAATAAGGAATAACGATTATATATTTATATTTAATGAATAAACTTTTCATAATAGGAAATAGACATAAAAGGAAAACATAATAGGAAATAGACATAAGAGGAAAACATAATAGGAAATAGACATAAGAGGAAAACATAATAGGAAATAGACATAATAGACAAATCATTTTTACGAGTAAACTAATGTTACACTTGTCCACAGCCATTTATTGGTAGTACTAAACATCTAGCAAAAGATTCCAGACATCTCCAGTTATCTTTGGGCATACTTTTTTTTATGTAGGAAGGAATAGGCAAGCGCGAGTGCCCACAAAAATGCCCCTCCCACTTATAAATATATAAAAGCAATACCCTCCAAAATGTGGCCACATAAACTCTGAATTTGGGAGAATTGTGGGAGAAACTCCCGAGGATTCTATTCCTGCAGATGAAAACAAAGAACAAACTGGCTTATTCAGTTATATATCTTCATATCTAAAATTGGTAAAACAAAGTTTATTAAATGATTTGGAAGCTTATATATATATATATATACACACAAACTGAAAGATTGACAAGTTCTGCAAGTATAGAAACACGAAAATAAGTTCCCTTAGTTAAGCCTACTGACAAAGAAATTTTTGGCTATCCTTGCTTCTGCAGCAGAAGTAGAGATTATTTTGATTAGCAGGTGCATTTGTAAGGCGCAGATCCTCACTAATTCCAGGAACGATAGAGAACTTCCTCTTGTCAAAAGAAACTATTAATTTTAATATGCATTGATTTTGGCATTCTGTAATGTTTTGTAGTTTTATTCCCTTCATTTAACCCAGTGGTTTCCAACCTCGGGTCGCGACCCAAATCAGGGTCGCGGGGGTCCTCAAATAGGGTCGTGAAGGGTCACTATATTCACTAATTCTTAATTCAATTTTATATATATATTTAAATTTTATCATAAGCCTGAGGGTCGGGAGGTCCTGTTGGTGGCCAATTTTGGGTCGCAGCAAAAAAAAAGTTGGGTACCACTGATTTAACCTTTTAAGGCCGGAAATTTTGTAGATTTAAATTATGAATGCGCGTATGTAAAACGTTACCAATTTGTACCTGTCGTCCTGAAAGGGTTAATTCATTATATGTAATTTAAAATTAACTTTTCAATAAAATCCTTGCACAATACCCTATTAGGCCCTCTGTTACTTTAATCGTACAAGCTAATTAGGCCCTAATTGACAAACAATAGTAAAAATGAAGAGAACATTTGTTTGTTTTAATCTTTTGAAAAATAAAAAATGTACTGTCGGTCCTAATGCGATAATTTAGTAGGGAATACTACTGTTGGGAATACATTGGGAATATTACTGTTGGGAATACATTGGGAATACTACTGTTGGGAATACAGTGGGAATACTACTGTTGGGAATATAGTGGGAATACTACTGTTGGAAAGACATTGGGAATACTACTGTTGGGAATACAGTGGGAATACTACTGTTGGGAATACATTGGGAATATTACTGTTGGGAATACAGTGGGAATACTACTGTTGGGAATACACTGGGAATACTACTGTTGGGAATACATTGGGAATACATTGGGAATACAGTGGGAATACTACTGTTGGGAATACACTGGGAATACTACTGTTGGGAATACATTGGGAATATTACTGTTGGGAATACAGTGGGAATACTACTCTTGCAAGGGTGAATGAAGCTAAAGTGCTTGGAATTAATCTAAACAAAAACCTAAATTTCAAGTCATGTACAATATATCAAAACCAAAAGATCAAGATGTCTATTCATATTATTTAAACTAAAAAAAGACCCTTCCTCAAATCGTACCTCTTACCCTATATTAGTCCTTCATCCACCCACATTTACTATATTGCATAACGACAGGGTAGCCCAAAGAAATATATTAAATATCCTTAGGAAGTCACTCGTAAAAAATGTCTGCGAACTTTCTCAAATAATGATAACAGACAAAGTCACACAAGGATTTTAAACTTAATGACTTATACAAATTCAGTGTTGCTGTCAATATGTTCACAGTTATCAATAAACATCAACGTACATCACCCATTCAAAGAACAGTCAACCCTCCCCATCAAATACATCATCATTATAACACTAGATTCCCAGAGATTTTATACACAAACCAAACTATACAACGCAAAGTGCAGAAAATGCAGTCTCTTTCAAAGGAGCAGATGTATGGAATGCAATTCCTATAAATGTCAGACAGGCTTCATCACTAAATGTATTTCGCAAATCACTAAAGAATTACCTCATTAGCTCCTACTGATGTATAAGTTCATTACCGCCATTATTATTATAGTAGTTAAGTCTTTACTGTATAATTAATTATGTAAAATATGATAATTCCATTAAACTCTTTTAATTTCATAATTTATCCTTTATTTTTTATTAAGCATCATTTATTTTCTATTAATATATTGTACAATTGATCATTTTATTTGAAATATGAACAATCTTCTAAGTTTTTACTTCATCATTATTATTATTATTATTATTATTATTATTACTTCTACTACTACTACTTGTCATTTTCACTTCTCTTATGTAATAAATAAACTTAATTCTATTAATTTTGTCTATAAAACTTCCATGCTTTCAACGGCATATTCAGATTAGAATACTATGAATACAGGGTGTCCCGTAAGTCTGGAACCATAGGGCAAAATGATAAAAACGGCAATAAAAACGCCGAAGAGACTTTTGGGGACTGTTTGTGAAATGAGCGAGGATGGTAGCGGCTGTGTCATCGTTGGTGGATGTCCTCGGAGGTCCACTGCGTGGTTTATCTCCTATGGATCCCGTTTCGCTTAACTTTGCTACAAGTTTGCCGACACAGCTGTGTGCTATCGGCGTGCGGTCCGGATGCAGTCTGTTAAATTCCTCAGCGACCTCCCTCTGACTCCGATTTCCTACGAGCGGAATTACCTGGATGCATTCTTCTTTACTCAAAACATCATGGGCACTTGCATAAACGGAAAAACATGAATTACTTATTTTACCCTATGGTTCCAGACTTACGGGACACCCTGTATATTAAATGTCATATCAAATATCTAAAAATTGCACAGAAAAACACTGAAAAGTATTGTAAAATTCTGTCACTTGTATTCTTTTACTGAATAAAAAGTTTTAGTTTTAGTTTTTGGTTCTTTTTCTGTTTCTTTTTAGTTCTAATATAGTTTCGGATTCGGGTTCGAGACTTTTAACTCTTTGGAATCGGATTCAGAGATTCAAAGTATCGGATTTGCCCTTCCCCCCCAGCACTGATATATATACTGTATATATACTGTATATATTCCATATATCTCGTACAACTAAAATAATTAAAGGAAGGCATTGCTGTGCCGCTAACAAAGATTTTTAATGCGTCTATTTCTGAGGGGTGCGTACCAGATAATTTCAAGTTAGCAAATGTAACGCCTATTTTTAAGAAAGGTGACAAAGGTGCGGCGGGAAATTATAGGCCAATCAGTTTAACGTCTGTTGTAGGTAAGCTACTGGAATCAATAATTACGGATCGTATAGTTGAACACTTAGAATTGCATAACTTGATTAGAAATACGCAGCACGGTTTTAGGCGAAACAAATCTTGCTTAACTAATCTTTTAGAATTTTTCCAAAGCGTAGTTGAAGTTTACGATAGTCATCGAGCGATGGATGTAGTGTATTTAGATTTTCAAAAAAGCGTTTGACATTGTACTGCACAAAAAACTCGTTGAAAAAAACTAAGGTTCATGAAATCAAGGATAGAAAAATGGTTGTGAGGTAGGAAACAGAGGGTGGTCGTTGATGGAGCGGAGTTGTCTTTGGCTAATGTAGCGAGCGGCGTTCCTCAAGGTTCTGTACTGGGCCCCTTGCTTTTTCTTATATATA